>CAJQUW010000740.1:125000-377860 GCA_907163375.1 Prostheceraeus crozeri
GGACACCATACCTATCTCTCTAGTTCTGCCAACCTGCTTGTGTTTTCGCCTTCATGTCCCTCCCTGATGTGCCTTTGTCATCCAAGACAGTACCGAGGTATTTAAAAGCATCAACCGTCGGGATTGCGGTGCCTTGCAGATGGATGCGCTCACTATCTTTCGTGCTGAGGTACACCGTTTTAGTTCTGCTGAGTCGCAAACCATGGGATTCGAGGGCTTCTCGCCATTTTTCCAGGCGCGCTTGGACCTTCTCCTTTGTGTCTCCTGATATTACCAGATCGTCGGCAAACAGTAGTTCCAGTGTGTCATTTTCTCCATTCCCTCTGATCGACTTTGATATCTCATCTAACAGCAAGATAAAGAGGCAGGGGCTTAGAGCAGAGCCTTGATATAGACCTACCGAGACGTTGAAACGGTCAGTATCACCGTGTTTTGATCTTACTGCTATCTTGCTGTCACTATACATGTCTTGTATCAACTGGACGTATGTTTCAGGCACACTTATTTTCCTGAGAATATAGGGGATGTACTCCCTCGGTAATGTGTCATACGCCTTCTCCAGGTCGACGAACACCGCTCTAAAGTCTTTCTGTTCCATGAGGGCATCCTCTAACCTCATTCGGAGGGTGAAAGTAGGTTCAGTGGTTGAGACACTCGGCATAAATCCGAACTGGTTTCTATCAATAGTTGTTGTCTGTCTTAATCTGTCGCAGATGATTCGCTCCAGCAACTTAAGACCGTGGCACAATAGATTTATACCTCTGTAATTGCTGCATTCTCTGTGATCCCACTTTTTCTTGTAAATCGGGACCAGTGTGCCCTCTCTCCATCTCTCCGGTATCTTGGCGGAGGCTAAGATTGAATTAAACACATTGGTGATCTCATCTGTTTTCTTAGCAGCGCGCAAAGCTTCGGTAGGCAAGTCGTATCTGCCAACAGCTTTGTTATTGGCCATCTTCGATAGCTGATGTTCCACTTCCGCAGGAGTGATTTGGGGGACTGCCACATCGTTTCGAGGTGCCACACCGCAGTTGGCGTGAGGTCTCTCTTCGTTGAGAAGTTTTTCGAAGTATTCGCGCCATCGTTGCCGGTTACTGTCAGGCTCAATACACAGATTTCCTCGATCGTCTCTCACATAGTATCCTTCGATGTTGTCCTTTGTCATTTTGTCCCGGCTTCTCGCGATCTTATACACCAATTTCTCTCCCTCTCGGCTTCCAAGCTGATCGTATACGTCGGCTAGGCTTTCAGCCTTCGCTGATGCCACAGCTTTCCTGGCTGCCTTCTTTGCTTCCCTGTACACCGCTCTGTTTGCATCCGTATCGTCATTTCTCCATCTCTTGAAAGCTTCCCTCTTTGCCTTTAAAGCACTTTTGACATCTGCATTCCACCACCAAGATTCCTTTTCTCTGTAAGTCCCTCCACGCGTGGTACCACAAGTTACTTTCCCAGCTTCGTACAAATCGTTGCTCAATTTTCCCCATAATCCCCAATCCTTGTCGACGAGCTTCTGGCAAAAAACCTTCGCCACATTTTCTTCTTTCAGCTTCCACCATTTCACCTTTTGTAAAACCATCTTTGGCTTCTTTGTTGGTACAGCATGCTTTTTCAGGTCCATAACCACTAATCTGTGCTGAGTGGCTGCACACTCAAAAGGTAAGGCTTTACAGTCTCGCACATGTTTTATTTCATTTGCACTGATGGCAATGTAGTCGACTTGTGTGCTCCTTCCTCCATTGTTGTACGTTATGAGCTGAGACTCACGCTTCCGGAAACGGGTATTCGCAATGCTGAGATGCATCGCATCTGATGGCTGCAGGAAACTTTCACCATCTGCGTTTGGGATGCCAAAGCCATGGTTACCATGGGAACTATGACCGCCGCTTTGTTTCCCCACATGACAGTTCATATCTCCTGCTAGGATGATGGTATCACGGTCCAAATCCAAGAACGTGTCCTCGAGGGTTTCGAGAAAGACCTTCTTTTCACCAATACTTGTGCCCACCTGAGGGGGGTACACTGAGATGATCGTCCACACCCAAAGACCAATAGGCCTCAAAAGACCTCAGCGAGCCTGATCTGCCCCGGTTTACAGGAGTGTCCTTCTTCGTCCCGTCATCGATGATGCAAAAGCGTGGGATAACTTGGTTGTTTAGTTACTACTGGCAATTCATGTAGTATCCAGGGGGCACGACCTGCAAGCGCCACCAAGCAGGTAGTCCGGAAGGGGGTCGGAAACCTGGACCTAGCCGGACTCGTGAACGTACAACCGCATGCCCCCCATATACCATTACTACCATATTTTAAGACCGATGACTGATTTAATCCATATTTTCAAGAAATGAGAAATACCTACCAGCACATTTGATAAAACATGATTGATAAAGACTAAAAGGAAAAAAATTGGGAAATGAAGATGTTAATAATATACATGTACGTCATTGTAGGTGCATGCAGCGTACTTTGCAGTACTTTTATGATAGCATATTTGCAAGAAAATGGATTACCAAGACTTTTCATGTCTTGCCTGTGGCTATTTATGTATTTTGATTCATTATGATGCATTCCCAAACATTTACAAATAGAGCATCGCATAAATTAATAGGGTAGTTATAATTTTAGTCGAAATAGACTGTAGTGTGTCAAACTCTCAATTTCAATGGGGATTATCACACTATTGAAGAAAAATGGTCTGGAAATCAATAATGCAAGCTAGAATAATTGTGAACATCTAATCACAGAATCTAAAATATTCAGAATCGCGACAGGTCACTGAACTCGAGTAATAACTACAACTGAAAAAGTAATCCATCTGAAATACATGAGATTTTTTTGAGCATGAAATACATGTAACTAATTTTAGAACTGCATGGGTTTGAAAGCACGGCACTTAAGTCACATTGAATTGAACACCCATATTTCTCTATTTCTATAGCTTATTCAGTATCATAGTAACTTCTACTTAATAGAAATCTCAGTAATCTAGTTCTTCACATCTTTGAATAGTTTAGAAATGTCATTAAGGGAGAGTTACATGGGCCAACCACCTCCACCAGTCGATAGCATTTCCGACTCGCAATATCTTTTATGCCCAACCATGCATTTACCTTAGAACAATTGCGGCAATAAAACAAAAATGCTTTTGGGTCAATAAAATAAAATGATTTCCATGTAGCATTCAAATATAGCAAATGATGTTTCAGTCCTCAAAGCATATGACATTGCTTCGTTGAAAATACCATGATTGCAATTAAACTTATGCCTTGCAGTTTGTGATTACAAAAATGAAAATTTATATGGTTGCGATTTTTATCACATGTCCGCGCGGAGGATGCTGAAACGACGACGCACTTTAGTACACTGTTCGGCAGGCTAGACTCCATTTTGTTTAAATGAAGCTACAGTGGAATATGACAACTAAAACTTGTTTTAATGTTACATGCCATTTTGTGTTTTTCAAATCAATATTTCGATTTTTCATTGCTGCAATATTTTTCGAAGATTGCCTTTGTAGTAGCGTTTCCTTGCACTATCACCCAACTCGCACTTAATAAACATTTTAATGCTGCAGTGAGTTTAAGTCCGGTAATTTTAGTACTCTTCCATTTTTTAGTCAGGTTGTAACTTGAATAGGACTTTATAATTTGCAGTGTGGAATATGAATGAAATAATTTTCTTTTCATAATATCACAGTTCAACAAGTTCTATTTTTCTGAAGTCATATTTTCTTGATAAGGGTCGGAAGTTACTCTTATTAATGACTATTTCATATCTCCAATATTTCGCCAACTCAAACCGTGACTAAGGAGAGATAAAATCTTTCCCCGTTAATCATAGAAATAGCACTCGAATATTATCTCATTGATTGTCTTCTAAATATACACGGTAAATAGGCAAAATTGTATTTTATAAGTTGCCCGAAGTCCTTTTCAAATGTTGACAGCGAATTCCAGAGTGTGACTGTTGCACACTATTGTGCTAAAAAAGTCAAACGATGAGTTGAATTAAAATTTCATCGTCGTAAGAGGAATATGAAGATCCTGCGTGTTGATAAGACGTCTCTGACTATTAGCTTTAATGGATCACGATAAATCTTGTTGGCAATTACACAATTTTGAAATAATGTTCACTGTCTTTCATGGAGCCAAGTAAAGCGAACGCAGATGAAATGATAGAAAGAGAGAAGTTTTGAACTTTTAGGGATATCTTACGCTGATTGTTCTTTAGTCGTCGCTGATCATGAAAAAAGCAACAAGAAGAGACGAAGGAATGCAAAATAAAATATTGCCCATTAGAGATGGGATTGCAGTGCACCCCACAAATCTCAAGAGTGAATAGATTTAACGGAAATTTTTGAAATTCTCATCCAATATTGATCAAGATGAAGTATCTTCTGCTGAAAATTGGCAAAAAGTGCGTGCACCGTGTACCAAAAATGCGAATTTCGCCCAATTTGATGTTTTTCTGTATTTTGATTGCAATAAATTCATCATTTCTTAAATTCATCCCACTCGTAAATTCTTGTATAAAAATGCTTCTCAAGAAATAGGTTCCTTGTTTATAAGTTTGATTGTTTTTCACCTGTCCATTATAGGCATGTTTGCATTATAGGCAACCACTGTCATCCTTGTAATCTTATGCATTCTTTTGTTCTCTTGTATTCAAAGTGATTTGCAATTAAGTTTTAGCTATGCTTCATCAGGTTTGGAGAGACCTTCCTTATTGCTCTTTCGATTTGGTTGGCCAAGGCCCGCTATGCGGTACAGGTTGAAAGTTAGGAGCCGAAACCTTGATTTTATTTAATTTATTGTTATCAATTATTAATTCTATGATTAATTTTATTCAGCCACATGGTTCCTGCCTGATGCACAAAGCGATCTAGTTTTGGTTTCCTATGTTTCTTGATTTTCATCATTATGATCTTGGTTAGCTTCTCGTCATGTTTCATGCCGAGCTCGCATCTTTATTTTATAGATATAAATAAAATTGATTACAAGTTTTTATTTATTTTCCGTCCCCTTAAAAGTTGGTTCGACTAGCCATTGTAAGTATTACGCATCCTACTCAGTACTAGGGTAAGGATCTCTATGTTTTAAGCATTAATTTCTATTTATGCGAACTGGACTGCAAGTTACCTAATTTATTACACGATTTTCCACTAGACTAGTTGTTCAACATTGCTTTCTTCCGTTTCCTGGATTCTAAGAATTTTTTAACTGTGTCATGATTTAATTTAATTCGAATTTCGTCACATCAAATATGGAAAGAAAAAGATTGCAAACATGCGAAATTTTAGGACATTTTCTAATTCTGTCGACTACTTGCTAATTCCTCGCCTAATCAAGATACTGCAGGAAAACATATGATTGAGACCCACAATAATTTTGAAGCTCTCTTAAATGTATCAACGGAGGAAACAGCACCGGAAACTATTTGGGAAAATACACATTCTGTCTTCCATGAGGTTGCTGGAGAAGTGTTGGGGCGTAGACGTAGACAGCTGAAGAAGGATTGGATATTACCCGCAACGCTCGAACCAGTCAGCCAGAAAAGAGAGGCTAGAAAGCGAAATAATTGGGATGAGTACGGACGATTAAAAACAGAGGTACAGAGGAGCTTGAGACAAGCTAAAAATGTTTGGCTTACGAAAGAATACCAAAGAATTACCAAAAGGATACCAAAGAATGTGTGCAGATTCTATTTACAGCGGAAAGCTAAGCCATTGTTTGACAAGATTAAGGCGATAAAATCGAGCAACTTTAAGTCGAGACAAGCTAACATACGTAATGAGTCAGGAGAAGTAGTATCGGGGCATGAAGCACTCTCACGCTGGAGAGAACACAGCGAAAATCTCTACAAAAGGCACAACGACGTGACTCCGCTAGCTGTAACACCTGTGGCAGATAAAGAACCAGTCACATTGTTTGCGGAAGTTGAAGAGGCTGTCCAACAGCTCAAAAACAGAAAAGCTGCAAGAATTGACTTGATACCAGCTAAACTCATCAAGCAAGTCGGATAGACAGGAATATGGGCGTTACATTCATTAATTTGCAAGATTTGTAAAACATGTGAATGGCCAAGAGATTGGAGAACGTTGGAGTCTGCTCCCCTTTTTAAGACAGGATCACGACTTGATTGCACAAATTATCGTTCGATTGCGTTAATTTCTCATTGCAGTAAAGTCCTCCCACTGGTTTTGCTGAAGCGAATGATAACGAAGCTAGAGGAAGAGGCTGGAGTTATGAACAGGCAGCTAAGAGGAAGGGCAGAGGTTGCACTGATCATCTAGTGACAATCCAAATAATGATTGAAAGACTAACAGCTGTTGTTCAAAAAGCCTGCTTTCTATTCATTGATGACAGAAAGGCGTTTGATTCTCCTAGTGACATACAGTTATTTCAAGTCATGACATATATGGGGTTTCCACGGCACAAAGTCGCACTTCTACAAGGACTATACACAGACCACGGAGTCGGTGTCAGGTGGAACAATTCTCGAACAAGACAATTTGTATTTGAAAGGGGCGTTCGTCAAGGATGCACTATATCTCCAAGACTGTTCACACTATACACAAAATAGGTGATGAGGGAACTTACATCGAAGAGCAAGAGTAGTAATCCCATCCCAGGCGCAAGCACAAAATGCGTATCGATGAGTCATCATGCTGACTCAGCCCCCCCTCTGGAAGGAAGGAAGGAAGAGAGGTGAGGGAGTGCGTCAAGGATGTGCTGGGAGGAATGGGTCCGAGAGGAAGAAACAGGTCCCTACCCCCCCTGGAAGGAAGGAAGGAGTTTTCCAGCTAGGATAGGAATCTCGGAAGGGAGAAGTGGTGGAATGTGGGAAGGATAGAGTGAGGAAAGGGTGGATGTTGGTGGTGTTTGTGATGAGAAAAGTTGGAAATCGTCATGAAGGAGGGTTCGGATGGGAAATTGGAGTTCAGATTTGGAATCTACATGAAATTTTGGGTTAGGAAGGAAGGCAGGAGGAGCAGCAAGGGGTGGAATCTCTGAAAACGGCAGAGTTGGAAAAGGCGGGTGTTGGATGTTTTGGGATGAGAAAAGTCGTTTTTCGACATGAAGGAGTGCTCGGATGGGAAAATGGAGTGCAAATTCGGACGTTTTGGTCAATGTTGGTTCTAGAAACTTCTTTCCAGCAAAATCGGAGAGAAAAAGTTCTGACCTCCCCCCTCTCGGCAGCGATCTTCCTACTTTGGTGTTATAGATGGTAGAAAGTCGTGCAATAGCTCGTTTGAAAGCTGAGAGTGAGACAAATTCAGTGGAAGACACGGCTTGTTCCTATCTGCCTTCGTTTAGAGGTGAGACGTCATTGAAAATTTAGGACATTGGCGAAAAAACGACAGAGTTAGAATTTTTATGGAAATCGTTGTAGCGGGTAAACCAAGCCTCGGACGGGAAAACAGAGACCATATTTGGAATCAGCGTGCCATTCTGCATCTAGAGGGTGAATTTCAAGTCAATCGGAGAGAAAAAGTAGAAAAGTTGGATCTCCACATGAGATTTTTTCCTGAAAATGTTAAATTGTGGCCACCTTTGGCGGTCAATAGCGGAGGATTGGAAGTGAATGAAGAGCTCGGGTTTCTTTGAGGGGCAAGACGGCACTTTGTTCTCTAAGATCCACTCTTTTCAGATGCGTGGAAGGTTTCGTTTCCAAATGAGAGCCTGTTGAAAATCGAGTTTTTGCGCATTTTCCAAGATTTTGGAACTTTTTGAAAAAACGACAGTTTTTTCAGCTCGGCTCCTGGTCATCGTAGAGGGTCGAGGGATGTCTTACATGAAAGGGGAGAGCGAGAAAACATGGCACTCAAAATTTGAGGTCAGTCGGAGCAGTAGAACCGGAGGTAGACGGGTTTAAAGTTTTTGGATGATGGGTATTACGTCATCAGCTGATCGCCACAAACTATATAAGTGGAAACTCTGCTTGTGGAAATCAGTTCTCCTCCCGACTGGGTTGGGGTAGGTGAACTCCGGAGCTCTGATGATAGCATTGGAAATCTGAAAAACCGGGTTTCTGTAAGAAACCGACTTAGAAAATTTCATTGCTGAACTCAGCTAAGCCGTCAGACTTGGAGGTTCGCCAGGAGATGGCCTTCGTCTCCAGGCCATAAAAGACTCCAAAACTTTAAAGGCTTGTAACTTTGCTTCTACAAGTCCGTTTGACTTGATTCAAAAAAGGTTCGGTCGCTATTGACCTGCCCTAAGTGATAGACTACTTATAAAATTTCATAAGTAATGCTAAAAAGTTGAAGAATTTAAATTCACTAGTTTTGGAGGTTTTCTGGGGTTTTCCATCCTGCTGAAGTCAATGAAAGGATTTGTCATGATGTCTGAGCCAGTCTTCTCATGTCTTACCATGATACAAGCGGCTTTTCACTGAAAGCGAGCAAGACACGGAGAGTTTTGCTGTAATATTCCACTGACAGGGTGATCCTTCGGGACGGCGGACGATGCCGTAGTGATAAGTGTGGCAAGGGAGTGTGTCATATTTTAGACCGAAACCGCTGGGGCAACTCATGTCTCATGTTGGGCATTTGACACAGTTCTCAACGTAGCACTTGAACGCCAATCGGTTGAGTCTTAGCTATCTTGTCATGGGTGGCATCTAAACATCTCCATTGCAAAACGCTGGTGAATCACGGCTTGTTATCCCTCTCTACGGCTTGCTATCAAGCTGATCAAAGTCTGTCAACCTCTTACCAACTCTACCGGTTTTCATGTCTGGCTATCAAGTCATGGACGGTGCAAGTCACGGAGATTTTCGGTGTCATACTTCCTGTGGGTGGGCGTTCTTTCGAGACAGCGGTGAAGTCCGTAGCGATGAGTACTGCACTGGACGTGGGCAATGGTAATCCTTGTGAAACCTCTCTGCGTCATGTTTCCAAGTGGTTGCCTTTCGTCTCAACGTTGTACTCTGACCGCCAGGGCGACATTTAGCTATCTGCCACAGGTTACCTCATAAAATCTCTATTGCACTTGTCTCCCGACAGTTGACCAACCATGCGAGAATGAACCATAAGTTCTTTTAAGAACTGTCTCTATCACGGAGACGAAATGATGAAGGGATGAAACGGGAGGCCACCCTTGCACCACATGCAACACATCACAGACTTCTCTCTTCGCTAGTGAACAAGCTCTTGTCAGTGTCGTCAGAAAGTGTATCATGGTTTGCAAAAGCAAAGTTTAGTCAAATAGTTTTATCGCGACACACGTTGATGTATAGTTAGAAAGTTTGATCATGACGTTTATTCGTAAGTCTAGTCAGAAACTTTGTCATGTTGTACAAAGGTTTTACTGCAACACAGGCTGATGTATAGTTAGAAAGTTTGATCACTGAAGTTGTATTCGTAGGTCTAGTCAGAAAGTGTATCATGGTTTGCAAAGTTAGTGTAGTCAAATAGTTTTACTGTGACACATGTTTGAGAAAGTAAAGTTTGATCATGACGTTTATTCGTGAGTGTCGTCAGAAATAATATTACCGCGACACCCGTTTGAGAAAGTAAAGTTTGATCATGACGTTTTATGAAACACAAGTGTCATAAAATGTAAGCGTCAGTGTAGTCAAATAGTTTTTACCGCAACACACGTTTGTGAAAATAAAGTTTGATAATTGACGTTGTATGACTGACCGAACTCATCACAGCACTAGAAAGTTTTATCGAAAAAGTTTTACTGCACAGTGTAGATTGTCTTGTAACTTACTTTCACAGCACTAGAAAGTTTGATCGAAAAGGTTTTACTGCACAGTTTAGATTGTCTTGTAACTTACTTTCACAGTGTTAGAAAGTTTTATTGGAGACAGTTGTCAAATGTTCCCTTATTAGAAAATTCAAACTTCATGACTGTTAGATTAGCTTCATCAGGTTTGCTAAAAGCAGTTTTCTACTGCAGTGAGACTGAGAGTTTAGAATGTTATATGAAAACAGTGTTCACCACAGCGCTAGAAAGTTTTACTGCACTGTGTAGATTGTTTCACAGCGTTAAAAGGTCTTATAGTCAGCGTTGAATGTTTTATAAAACCAGATGTTGTCACAAGCGTTGAGTGTGTGAGAGCTAGTTCCATGACATTGAATCGCATGGGTCGTAAAAGTTCATAATCCAAGGGTAGGCTCCTCTACGGTTGGATTTAGGGTTTTATATCACATGCGTTAACCAGTCGTGTAGAATACGTGAAGCACATGTTCGCTTAAAAGTCTAAACGCAAATGTTGAAATAAGTTTTGTAAGAAGTCTTTGACAGGTTGTTGTGAAACTTAGCGAACGTTGAAAAAAGTTTTATAAAATGTTTCTGCAGTCATACTCGTTAGCGTACCAGCTTTACTAAATGTGTTGTTTGCCTTTATCAAATTGAATGCGTGTGTAGACTGTTTTGTAAATAAAGACAGATAGTGTTTTTGCATTCTGCATCGACAGCATACAAGTATACACATAACAACCTGTAACGTTGTTAGTCGAATGCATATGAGTTAGGAAACACTCAAAGCATGTGTGAGATAAAAATCAACCTGCTAGATGAAGTGAAACACAAAAGTGTCACATCTAGTTTACGGGAAATAAAGGAGAACTGTGACAACGTTTACACTCATCATAGACAGATGAACATATAGTCTAACTTTCTGACATTCAAATAAAATTCGTAAACATGAACCGTGGTGTAAGAAACTTTATGACAACAACTTTATGTTGGTAAAACTTTCATAGATTGCAGTCGCGTTTAAAGTTTAGAAACCTGTAGAAACGCATTAGTCTGAGATGCAGTTCAACGACTCGACCATTGAACTAACACAACGAACACGTCTGTGTAGAAAACTCATCAGTAGGAAACAGCAAAGCATGTCATTGAATGATCAAGTCTGTGTCAGTGGAATTATTTCATGAGTATGAAACAGCGAGCATTAGGACTGACCATGAGCATGAAAGGTTAGAATCAAAGTTTGCTTTTCATGTGCATAACAAATGAAACCGTGTCTCATTTCTAAACGAATCGTGCATTGATCATGGAATCAACATTGAAACCTGCATCAAGTGATTTTCTGTGCGAATGCAGACGATGTAAAAATGACACACGGATTGACATTTAACATTACTTGCAATAGTCAACACGCTGCCATTCAAAACGTTTATCATAAAACCTATCAGTGAAACAGATGTTCCCCTCCTGTGCACACAAAGAATCACGAGTGCACTCTGACGCCTGTTTGTCGCGCTAGCCCCTCAGCAGATAGAGTAGAACACAAAGATGTACGCTCTCTCTCTGGCACCCGTCTGTCACATTAAACAGAGATCTATCGCATCTGTCCCACAAGCAAGGATGCAGGAACGTATCATCATCTCAGATCTCCCACGTAGCTGATTCCCACACAGCTCATTGCTATCGCACCGGAAGAGAGATTATCGTGGGCGACTGAAAGGATTCTCACGTTGACAATTCGTCACTGTACACTCCGCGCGCGCACAAGTAACCATTTGCTGTTAAAGCATTGACACCGTCGATTTGTTGAATTCTTCAATGCCTTGCTAGCCAGTTACAAAAATGTGTGAGAAATATAAGGGAGACGTTCACACTCATTCATCAAATACAAGTCGTTTGATGCAATGTCGTTCGATATCGCTTTCTTTGACATGAGCCGAACCCTTGAGCTCCGCTGTGGATGCAGAGTGAAGATGGGGAAAGTCTTTCTCCTGGCTGCTTTGCAGGCAGAGAAAGGCGAAGCAATTCGCTGCCCCGTCCACCTTATTCCACATGAGCTTGTGGAAAACCCTTTATTTAGGGATATGGCGCTAGAATATCTGGCGTTGCTGAGAATTCAGCGTCCAGAATACTTCGAGTATTCGAAGTATTCCATCGGTCCTTCCGAGGGCCGGTCACCAATTCGTTGGAGGCCACCCTATTAACAAAGAAAAGTTACAGACTGTTCCACACACAAACACTAGATTCAAGGATCTCTATCTTTCTTAGAAAATGAAGAAGCTCTTTTTAAATTCATCTGATGAGAACTCAACTTCATGACAAGTGTTAAACTTGTTGAACACACATCTTCAAAGGTCTAACTGCCTTGAAATCATCATGTTTAAAGTTTTAAAGCCCCTATGATAAGTAGCAAGGATCTTTTAAATGGTGTGAAATATAAGCGTGTGTAGAGAGAGGTTTTGACCTGAAGTCATGAGTTTATTTCTTCACTACACCTCAAGTGGAAATAGTAAGGCTGATGGAAGAATCGTCAGAGCAATATGTTCTATAGTAATGCAGGCAATGACTTTCACGGTTGGACTTAGAGATTTAGCGTTTTATATAACTTACATCAATGATAACTGTTGTTGTAGAGTGTATACATGCATTTACTAACTCTGCCATTGGTGAATGACATAGCTAAATTGCTAAAGTCCATCATCTAAGGGTTAGGGTTACCTACCGTTGGATTTAGGGACTTAGGGATTTGGATAACACAAATGAACGATCTCTTTTAGTGCAGAATGCGTGATGCATATGTTCGCTTTATAAAATGACTTTGAAGGCAAGACTTAATTTTCGTGGTGAAAAGACAGATTTCATATTGTTGATGAGAGATAGTTACATACTCATTATGTTATACACTTTACATTTGATGTAGTCAGCTGAAAGGTGATTGATGCATGTTCAATAGAAGAGTTGCATGTAACTTAGTGATTGCAATCATAAGTGTGTAAAGAGTTGATGAGGAAAATATATAATAGTCAACGCAGGAAAGCTTCTTGTTATCCAAGCTAGGAATATATGAACATCATTCATCAGTCAGTGTTGTATTTTAAAAGTCGTAAGCTGACAGAGACATAAGTTTACTAAATTATACAGCAAAATTTCTAAATCCATAGGATAGGTGTCCCTGTGTTGAGATTTAAGGATTTAGCGTTTTAAAAGTGTAAGTTACATAGATAAATCATTAAGTCCATAGCATAGTCAAGCCTATTACAAGACTTGGCGTTTGATATGATCCATGTTAGTAATATCTGTTCGTGTAGAATGTGACTCAATGCGTATAGTCAGATAATGTATCATCAATTTCAATCACTTGGTTAGATGATTAGATGAGGAAGAAAGTGTGAAATAGAAGTGAAAGCGATCTCATAAAGTTTAGAACACATAGTAGTAACATTGTAGGAATAAGTAAAGTGAAAGTTATGTCGTATGAAATGAGTGATACAAGACTAGCTCACATTGAACTGAATTGTTAGTGTAAAAAAAGGCTGTGTGGGTTTCAATAACACATAATGTACATACTGTGTCGTTTTCTTTTCACATAAAGTTGGACTTCAAACGGAGTGGATTGACTTAGTAGTAAAGTTACAACCATTTTACTGTTTGTAAAGTTTGGAATAATATCAGAATCATTTCAGCGTCTGCAAGATAGGCGAAGTAAAAAATAAAGTCGTGGCCATGTCACTGTTTGTAAGTTAGGAATTTTGTCAGAATCATTTCAGTGTTAGTAAGATAGGTAAAGTATAAAATAGTGTCACAAGCATTTCACTGTTTGTAACGTTAGAAATGAAGTTGATGTTTGTAAAGTTTAAAATCATGCTAGAATCCTTTCAATATTTGTAGGATAGGGACGTATAAAATGATGTTAGAATCCTTTCAGCATTTGTAACGTTAGAAATAAAGTGGATGTGGGAGAACTGTATTCCAGTCATGGTTAAAGTGACAATGTGTGTGTGTGAGAGAGATTGAGTTCAACATTATTGACAGATATAACTTCATGCGCTGCGTAGACGAACACTTTATAAGACGATGCGAGTCCAGTGAAAGCTTATGCACTTGTATAAACACAAAATTGAAATGTCATGGCAATGCAGTATTGAACTTTACAAGCATCCTTCGAATGAACCATTGAATCAAGCCTCTTCGAAAGTGAGCATGATATAAGAAGACATTCAAATGGTGTGAAGCCCCTAAGTATCATTGTGAGCATCTGTACGTTTGTCATTCCATGCATTTTATCACACGCTAGGAACTATTCAATCGTTTCATCTTTTCATCTTCGTATACATTCAGTTCACTTGAGGGTCATACAAACTTGCCACTCAGGATAAAGAGACCGCTGTCACAAAGCGTGAGCCGATGGTCATTCCCCTTCCGTCACAACGAAGCGAGAATGTCCATTTATGTCAATCTTGACTCCCTGCGTCAGTCAGGAAAATCAGCGGTTGAGATTCCAAATATGGCGAGATGAAATCGTTTCAAGGAGACATGACCAAATTTGGACATTGGCATTCTGTCTTTGTGAGAGAGAAGTATGTAAGGCGCTTCTCTTCACCCAATTTTACTCCATTTTCCTCCTTTCAACGGTGAGTCGTCTGACGTTTGCTACCAAACGTTCTAAGTTAGAGATTTTAAGTCAGATCTTACAGGCATCATTGATACACGTTCTAACATAAGGGTCTTAAGGTTAGGGTCATCATTGTCTCTCCTATGCCATTTATTACAAACATGTTTCTGATAAACAGTGCTTTCTTGTGAGAACTGTAGTAAATAACTAGCTTTTATCTAGCAGTTTCAACATGGTTTTATCAAAGTCTTCGCGCTACAGTGTCACAAGATGTTCATGCGATAAAGTATACAGAGGGACCGAATACAAAAAGCACTTGAGACAGGCGGAACACATTGGGGGAGCATAAGAAGGTCTTTGAAATAAAGAGATGTGTCCATCATGCCATGGAAGCAGACTCTGACTTTGTCGAATTTAGGAAAAGACATGACCAGTGTCCTAGTGCGTCTATTTCTAACTGCCACTTCAAAAAGTGGTTTGATGACTTGTATAGACGAAGGCAGGAGGTGAGGGCGGCTGTAAGACACACTGTCGACTTGGATGATGATGGGAGCGATCACTTCCTCAGCGATACAACCTGCAGTGAGGAAGGGGAAGCACAGGAGGTGAGAGCCGTTTTCATGAGTGGTAAACAGGAATCTGAACATGCATCTGAGCGCGCATCTGAACATGTACAGGAGCCACTTAACACTTCTACGCCAAAGAAAGGCGGTATACGCGAACAAACAAGAGCTCTAGATAGAGATGAGTTGAAGGCGAAGGCATCACAGCAAGCCCATTACATGCTGCTCAAAGATCGCTATGAGGCCGTGAATAGACAAAATAAAGAGATGGTGCAGGACATAGCCAAACTAGAAACTGAAGTGGGAACGGTGAAAGTCTTTCAGGAAGAAGTATTACAGCTGCAGAAGAGAGAGGAAACATTAATGAAAGAGAGGCGGGAATGGAAGGAGAAGGAGATGGCTTATGAGGAGGTAGTATCCGAGTTGAATCATCAGAGGCAGGAGGTTACCAGACTTGGTGTGATAGAGAGGAACTGTCAAGGGATGAGAGAAGAAAATCATGATCTGAAGAGGAGACTTAGTCAGGCTGAAGACATCAACAAGGAAATGAAGAGAAGACATGTAGAGGTACACTTGCCAATCTACAGAAACCAAGTATGTGACGTGCCTACTGTTACAGATGATTCAAACACTACACAGGAGTGCTACGAGGGAGGTGGGGTTACCTGCATTCATATCAGTATGGAGCTAGACGGTCGACTGTGTGATTTTTCAGTGAGAAAAGTGAAGAGAAAAATTCCTAGTAAGTTACTCGAACGTCATTGCCTCTCAATCAACTTTAACACCATTTTTCTTTCTTACAGAGATCTTCGAGCAAAAGTAGAGAGGAGTCTGAGAACGCCACAAACAGCCTTCATAGGGCTAGTGAATGTCCCAAACAGACTTCATGAGGCTACCCATAATGAGGCCAGAAAGTGTTTTCACTTTCTGACGGTTCCAAGCCCGTTGAACTCAGAGGATGGGTTGAAAATTGATGAAAGGGATGAAAGAATGGCCACTCACACGCCAAACGTATACAGAAATCAAATTTCTATCTTCATTAGTTTGCAATCTCTCTTCACAGTGTGATGATTTTAAAAAGACTCATCAGCGAGCTAAGAATGAATGATCAAAGGCTCCATTAAACTAGAGTTATGAAGTAACTCATACATGTTACTAGACATGAAAGCATCAAATGTTACCCGTGTAAATTGAAATGAACCGCTGAAGCATCTTAGGTTCTCATAACCTTCTCACACCTGAGTAACAGGAATTTACAAGCCTGGGTCATGTACATGAATGCGATACAATTCGCAACAGTCATTGCACAGTGATTAGAGTGTTAGAATACATGGTAGGGATTGTGTTGAGACCACTGCAGTAACATTGTGGGAATAATTAAAGTGAAAAGTTGTGTTACATGAAATAAGTGATGCAAGATTAGCTCACATTGAAATGAATTGTTAGTTTAACAAACAAGCTATGTGGGATTTAGCATATGTTTGAAGACAAGCGCTTTTAAAGGGTTTTGAGATGATGTGAATTTTATCACATCATGTTCATGGATATAACAGAATGAATGTTTCTACTGGTTGAGTGTATGAGATAGAACACATAACATAGTTATGGTATGTAAATTATAGGTTCATACTCGATGAAAGCAAAGATTGAGATTGCAAAGTTTAATGAATAGGTAGTGTAATTAACTGTTTGAATCAGTGACATAGTTAAAAGAAACAACAATAGCATATCGAAACATAATCATATAGCATCAGGACGTTTGGTTTATTCATGTAAAAGTTAGATAGAAGCAACTTGTTGATGCAGCATGACATCATGAGTGCAAAAGCAGGAATAACATACTATGACTGGAGCATCCGTTGAAATTGATTGTATGTCAACTGTACATGAAAGGTTATTTCCAAAAGCTTGACATGGACACATTAAGAGTTAAGTCACTGCAAGCCTTTCATATTGATGAGCATGTAGTCACACATGATAGAAAAATTACTTATGTCATAAATGTGGGAATCAGTGCATGTTTAGAGTCAAGTACTGCTAGTTGTTTCATGATAGTATTTGATATCGAAGATTTAATGTAATGTATCACATGTCAATAGATTTCAGGTGTAGTAGAATAAGTGTCGTTGCAGGTTTTGAGTGTATAGGATAGAACACATGAAATGAATTGGTAGTATAACAAAAAAGCTGTGTGGGTTTTAATAACATATCATGTACATACTGTGTCGTTTTCTTGTCGTTTCAACAGAGTGGATTGACTTAGTAATAAAGTTAGAACCATTTTACTGTTTGTAAAGTTAGAAATAAAGTTGATGACTGTAAAGTTAGAAATAAAGTTATAGCCATGTCGCTGTTTGTAAGATAGGTGAAATATAAATGAAGTCAGATTCACTTCACTGTTTGTAAAGTTAGAAATATAGTTGACGTTTGTAAAAATAGAAATAAAGTTGATGATTGTAAAGTTAGAAATAAAGTTATAACCATGTCGCTGTTTGTAAGACAGGTGAAATATAAATGAAGTCAGATTCACTTCACTGTTTTCAACGTTAGAAATATAGTTGACGTTTGTAAAGTTTGAAATCATGTTAGAATCCTTTCAGTGTTTGTAAAGTTAGAGATAATAGGTTTAATAAGTACGTTAGAGAGTTGACTGTACTGAGATCTAAGGATGTGATGGTCACATTAGAATTCAAGTGATTGAATGTCATTTTATTGAAGATAGAAATGTGTTTGTGGCTGCATCTGGTGCAAGGGTGCCTTCCCTTCATTCCATTTCATCATTTATCCTTCCCATCTGCATTCCATATCCGAAGATATGTGGCGGGCTTGGGACCGCTTTAGCTGCATTAGAAGGAAGTTCTTATAAGAACTCATGACGCATTCACGAGGAAATGTGGTGAAACAGTGCGCTGTATGTGTGCATGATGATTTTATGAACTAAAGAACACCCATCACTCACTCCATCACTGAAAGAAAACATGAAAGAGTTGAGATGCTAGCCATTCGTATGCATGTGTAAAACTCTTACTTCATCATCGGATATCACAATGATGTCTTCACTTTCCACTTCCTCACTTTCCATGTTATCACTTTCCGAGTCCTCTCTTTCGACCGTCTCGGCCTCGCTCGCTACCATCTCGGCCTCAATCCCCACCGTCTCGGCCTCACTCTCCACCGTCTCGGCCTCTTGTCGTACTCGTCGGCTCATATCTTCATGGAGGGTGAAGTAAGAATAATACTTGACAAATTCCACAGTGATATCCTCACCATAGATATTACTGTGGAATTCTTCTCCACCGTGCATGATGCGAAATGGCATCACACATGCTGTCGGCATCTCAGACATGATTATGATAGTAAAATGTACGAGACGGCTTTATATGAGAATGATACAGCCTTTCAAATGTCTGGTTCGCACAATCATAGTGCTCTAAACTTATGGTTGGAGGAAGAAAAGGGAAGTCATATTTTCATTGCCTGCCATCCTCAGCCACTCAACAAACTTAGATGCATTTATCGCGTGAATCTCCCTTCCGGTGCGATAGCAACGAGCTGTGTGGGAATCAGCTACGTGGGAGATCTGAGATGACGATACGTTCCTGCATCCTTGCTTGTGGGACAGATGCGATAGATCTCTGTTTAATGTGACAGACGGGTGCCAGAGAGAGAGCGTACATCTTTGTGTTCTACTTTATCTGCTGAGGGGCTAGCGCGACAAACAGGCGTCAGAGTGCACTCGTGATTCTTTGTGTGCACAGGAGGGGAACATCTGTTTCACTGATAGGTTTTATGATAAACGTTTTGAATGGCAGCGTGTTGACTATTGCAAGTAATGTTAAATGTCAATCCGTGTGTCATTTTTACATCGTCTGCATTCGCACAGAAAATCACTTGATGCAGGTTTCAATGTTGATTCCATGATCAATGCACGATTCGTTTAGAAATGAGACACGGTTTCATTTGTTATGCACATGAAAAGCAAACTTTGATTCTAACCTTTCATGCTCATGGTCAGTCCTAATGTTCGCTGTTTCATACTCATGAAATAATTCCACTGACACAGACTTGATCATTCAATGACATGCTTTGCTGTTTCCTACTGATGAGTTTTCTACACAGACGTGTTCGTTGTGTTAGTTCAATGGTCGAGTCGTTGAACTAAGACTACTGCAGGTCTTTATATCAGCTTTAAACACGACTGCAATCTATGAAAGTTTTACCAACATAAAGTTGTTGTCATAAAGTTTCTTACACCACGGTTCATGTTTACGAATTTTATTTGAATGTCAGAAAGTTAGACTATATGTTCATCTGTCTATGATGAGTGTAAACGTTGTCACAGTTCTCCTTTATTTCCCGTAAACTAGATGTGACACTTTTGTGTTTCACTTCATCTAGCAGGTTGATTTTTATCTCACACATGCTTTGAGTGTTTCCTAACTCATATGCATTCGACTAACAACGTTACAGGTTGTTATGTGTATACTTGTATGCTGTCGATGCAGAATGCAAAAACACTATCTGTCTTTATTTACAAAACAGTCTACACACGCATTCAATTTGATAAAGGCAAACAACACATTTAGTAAAGCTGGTACGCTAACGAGTATGACTGCAGAAACATTTTATAAAACTTTTTTCAACGTTCGCTAAGTTTCACAACAACCTGTCAAAGACTTCTTACAAAACTTATTTCAACATTTGCGTTTAGACTTTTAAGCGAACATGTGCTTCACGTATTCTACACGACTGGTTAACGCATGTGATATAAAACCCTAAATCCAACCGTAGAGGAGCCTACCCTTGGATTATGAACTTTTACGACCCATGCGATTCAATGTCATGGAACTAGCTCTCACACACTCAACGCTTGTGACAACATCTGGTTTTATAAAACATTCAACGCTGACTATAAGACCTTTTAACGCTGTGAAACAATCTACACAGTGCAGTAAAACTTTCTAGCGCTGTGGTGAACACTGTTTTCATATAACATTCTAAACTCTCAGTCTCACTGCAGTAGAAAACTGCTTTTAGCAAACCTGATGAAGCTAATCTAACAGTCATGAAGTTTGAATTTTCTAATAAGGGAACATTTGACAACTGTCTCCAATAAAACTTTCTAACACTGTGAAAGTAAGTTACAAGACAATCTAAACTGTGCAGTAAAACCTTTTCGATCAAACTTTCTAGTGCTGTGAAAGTAAGTTACAAGACAATCTACACTGTGCAGTAAAACTTTTTCGATAAAACTTTCTAGTGCTGTGATGAGTTCGGTCAGTCATACAACGTCAATTATCAAACTTTATTTTCACAAACGTGTGTTGCGGTAAAAACTATTTGACTACACTGACGCTTACATTTTATGACACTTGTGTTTCATAAAACGTCATGATCAAACTTTACTTTCTCAAACGGGTGTCGCGGTAATATTATTTCTGACGACACTCACGAATAAACGTCATGATCAAACTTTACTTTCTCAAACATGTGTCACAGTAAAACTATTTGACTACACTAACTTTGCAAACCATGATACACTTTCTGACTAGACCTACGAATACAACTTCAGTGATCAAACTTTCTAACTATACATCAGCCTGTGTTGCAGTAAAACCTTTGTACAACATGACAAAGTTTCTGACTAGACTTACGAATAAACGTCATGATCAAACTTTCTAACTATACATCAACGTGTGTCGCGATAAAACTATTTGACTAAACTTTGCTTTTGCAAACCATGATACACTTTCTGACGACACTGACAAGAGCTTGTTCACTAGCGAAGAGAGAAGTCTGTGATGTGTTGCATGTGGTGCAAGGGTGGCCTCCCGTTTCATCCCTTCATCATTTCGTCTCCGTGATAGAGACAGTTCTTAAAAGAACTTATGGTTCATTCTCGCATGGTTGGTCAACTGTCGGGAGACAAGTGCAATAGAGATTTTATGAGGTAACCTGTGGCAGATAGCTAAATGTCGCCCTGGCGGTCAGAGTACAACGTTGAGACGAAAGGCAACCACTTGGAAACATGACGCAGAGAGGTTTCACAAGGATTACCATTGCCCACGTCCAGTGCAGTACTCATCGCTACGGACTTCACCGCTGTCTCGAAAGAACGCCCACCCACAGGAAGTATGACACCGAAAATCTCCGTGACTTGCACCGTCCATGACTTGATAGCCAGACATGAAAACCGGTAGAGTTGGTAAGAGGTTGACAGACTTTGATCAGCTTGATAGCAAGCCGTAGAGAGGGATAACAAGCCGTGATTCACCAGCGTTTTGCAATGGAGATGTTTAGATGCCACCCATGACAAGATAGCTAAGACTCAACCGATTGGCGTTCAAGTGCTACGTTGAGAACTGTGTCAAATGCCCAACATGAGACATGAGTTGCCCCAGCGGTTTCGGTCTAAAATATGACACACTCCCTTGCCACACTTATCACTACGGCATCGTCCGCCGTCCCGAAGGATCACCCTGTCAGTGGAATATTACAGCAAAACTCTCCGTGTCTTGCTCGCTTTCAGTGAAAAGCCGCTTGTATCATGGTAAGACATGAGAAGACTGGCTCAGACATCATGACAAATCCTTTCATTGACTTCAGCAGGATGGAAAACCCCAGAAAACCTCCAAAACTAGTGAATTTAAATTCTTCAACTTTTTAGCATTACTTATGAAATTTTATAAGTAGTCTATCACTTAGGGCAGGTCAATAGCGACCGAACCTTTTTTGAATCAAGTCAAACGGACTTGTAGAAGCAAAGTTACAAGCCTTTAAAGTTTTGGAGTCTTTTATGGCCTGGAGACGAAGGCCGTCTCCTGGCGAACCTCCAAATCTGACGGCTTAGCTGAGTTCAGCAATGAAATTTTCTAAGTCGGTTTCTTACAGAAACCCGGTTTTTCAGATTTCCAATGCTATCATCAGAGCTCCGGAGTTCACCTACCCCAACCCAGTCGGGAGGAGAACTGATTTCCACAAGCAGAGTTTCCACTTATATAGTTTGTGGCGATCAGCTGATGACGTAATACCCATCATCCAAAAACTTTAAACCCGTCTACCTCCGATTCTATTGCTCCGATTGAGCTGGAAATTCGCCATTACTATGTAGAATTTGACGATGAATCCGAATCTGCCCTCCATTTTGGCTTCGTTTTAGCTGTACAGCCCACGGCCATCGTAAAAATTCTAACTCTGTCGTTGTTCGGAAAAATGTTTAAAAATTTTGAATGACGTCTCACCTCTAAACGAAGGCAGATGGGAACAAGCCGTGTTTTTCACTGAATTTGTCTCACTGCCAGCTTTCAAATGAGCTATTGCACGACTTTCTACGATCTCTACAACCAAAGTTGGAAGATCGCTGCCGAGGGGGGGGGGTCAGAACTTTTTCTCTCCGATTGAGCTGGAAACATCCGTCTTAATCCAACATTGGCCAAAACGTCCGAATTTGCACTCCATTTTCCCATCCGAGCACTCCTTCATGTCGAAAAACGACTTTTCTCATCCCAAAACATCCAACACCTGACTTTTCCAACTCTGACGTTTTCCTTCCATTTTCCTCCCTCTATCCAGGAAAAGAGGACCAAACTGAGCTTTCCACTGCATTTTTCTCATTCTCAGCTTTCAAATGAGCTATTGCACGACTTTCTACGATCTCTAACACCAAAGGTGGAAGTTTGACTGGAGGGGGGGGGACGTCGTCAAAACTTTTTCTCTCCGATTTTGCTGGAAACATCCTTCCTAGCCCAACATTTCACGTAGATTGCAAATCTGGCCTCCGGTTTCCCATCCGAGGTCTCCTTCATGACGAAAAACGACTTTTCTCATCCGAAAACCATCAACACCCGCCTTTTTCCAACTCTGTCGCTCCACCCCTTGCGTCTCAGGAAAACTCCTCCCGCCTTCCTTCCCCACCCAAAATTTCACGCAGATTCCAAATCTAAACTCTACTTTCACATCCAAGCCCTTCTTCATGACGATTTCCAACTTTTCTCATCCCAAAATCATCAACACCGACCCTTTTCCAACTCTATCCCTCACACATTTCTATCACCTTCCTTCCCATCCCTTGCCCGAAAACTCCTTCCTTCCTTCCAGAGGGGGGTAGGGAACGGTTTCCTCCTCTCGGACCCATTCCTCCCACCACATCCTTGGCGACTTCCTTCCAGAGGGGGGGGGCTGAGTCAGCATTTCACATTTTGGACTTGCGCCTGCCACGGGGTTACTACTAGTAACCAGAGTGTATTGCAACGGCAGGACATCACATTTTCAATCTGAGATATGCAGATGACATGTTCCTCACAACTGACGGTATGAAAGATCCATCAGAAGCACTAGAGAACCTTGACAGAGCAGGACGACATAGAGGATTGAAGCTGAACGCCAGAAAGACAAGGTGGATGACTATGGCGGGTATGCAGGTGAACATCAGTGTGAGAGACGATTTGGTGGAACAGGTGAACAGTTACAAGTATTTGGGATCTGTGAAGTTATCAAATAGTGACCGTACCAAGGATATCCTAGCGACAGTTGCAATGACTAATAAACTGACAATTGAACTTGCGAATATCTGGAAAGACAGAGGGACAAGGAAAGTTACCAAGCTGCGTGTGGAGTAGGTATTGGTGTGGCCCTTGTTAACGTTTGGATCCGAGGTGTGGACTTTTAAAGTGGCCGACGTCAGAGCCATTCGAGCAGCCGAAATGTGGGTCTACAGAAGAGTGCTCAGGATCAGTTGACGGTACAGTCAGACCAACGTCAGTGTGTTGCAAGAGATGGGTACGCAGCTTTAGGTTTTGGAGATGGTGAAAAGAGGGAAGCTGGTGTTCTTCGGACATACAAACAGACGGAAAGAGCTGATTAAAGATGTGATAGTAGGCATTCACCCTGGAAGACGAAGAGGAGGCAGGCCTCGCTGACAATATGAAGATGATATCAAAGAATGAACGAATACAACATTGTGAATGACGTTGAAGAAGACGGAGAATCGGCATCAGGGGAGAACCCTGGCTAGTAGTGCTACGAGGAAGGAGGACGGCTTGCTTCGATCTGAAGATGCTGAAATGGAATAGAGATTCACATATATGTGAACTTGAAGCGGTCCTTTGTGATACATGTTCAAATGAGCTCATTAAACAGCTACAAACGAGGATATTATTTTTTAATTGATGATTTCCATGGATACTGTAAAGCGATTTTCAATAAATTTTGATGATGAAGGCAACACGCGTGACCATAGAGTAGGTATATTAGGTAGAGTGGTAACTCCGCATTTATTCAATACCCAATGTGTATACACTTTCAATTTTATTAAATGAACTCAAGGGGGATATAGTTGGTAATTGTTACCAAATGTGAGATATGCAAATTTTTGCAGTTTTGAAGAAATCGCCACGGAATTGAGTGATCATGATAGTTATGCAGAAGGAATGATGGTATTTTTCAGATTCTCAGTGTCATGACAGCCTTGGAGATTTAATGTTTGTTAAATGAGCAATTCGATGGGTTCCTATTACTTTCAGGCTCAACCTCAAGAGTATTTTCTTAAGTGTGATCGTATCACAGGCAACCTGCTACTGGTAGAACAAAATAACAATCAAAGACAATGATTTCAATTAACTTTGAAAGATGTAAATGGGTACACATCCCTATTCAGATTCAAGAAATGAAACATGAATTTAGAGAATCAAAAAATCATGTCAGTGAGAAAATTGCATTAAAAACTTCGATTTTCAGCCAAGAAAGCACGAATAAGATCGTGACTTTTTCATGAAGACTTTCATTATAATACAATTCATGAAATTCCCTTGATAATCAGCTTGACTTCCGCTTAATTAGGATGCTTATTAGCAAATCTTCATTCCTTTTGATATCCAACTTGTTTCATACTACTTATATAGGAGAGTCATCTCGGTAGTATATAAATTGGCAAATTTTGACTTTTTATAGAATTGCTCAAATAATATTTTGGAGCACGGGAACGTAATCTCCGCAAAAAACTGAATCTTTTCGTATACAAAATTTCACTGTATACAGATATTTTTTTGAGTCGGTACTCTACCTATATATCCCTACTCTATGCAAGTGACTTCATGTGTTTTACCCGAGCGCTTTCGTGGCCTCATGTCGCGGGTGGATGGCCAAGTGTTGCCAAGAGTGGAACTGTTTCATGTGTACATAAAGAGTTTCTTTATTGATTGTCTTTACCTTAGCATTTATTGGTTGGTGCCACTGGTGGCATCTATCATTGAATATTACTACTTCTTTATCATAGCTTCAATACTTTTTCTCATTTCCACAAGAGTACAGAAACAATCATAGATAAAGTATAAATTGGTAGAGTGTCGATTCAAGCAAGTGTTTGTATATAGTGGAAATTTTTATATCAAAAGATTCAGTGTTTTGCGGAGCTTACTTTCCTGCTGTCCAAAAAATTATTTGAGTAATTTTTAAAGAGATAAAATTTTTCAAATTATTCCTGTATGTACGTACATACTACCGAGATGACGTCCAATTTATAAGTAGCTTGAAACAAGTTGGATATCAAATGAATCATAATTAAGCGGAAATTACGCTGACGATGAGGAAATTTCTTGAGCTGCATTGTAATGCCCTGGAAGCAAGGTTGGGTCCAAACTTAGGCTTGGGTACCCCCAAGCCCAAGATTAAAGCTTGGGGTACCCCCCTGAAACCCAAGACCAAGATTAATCTTGGGTCTAATATTGGGTACCCCCAAAATTGGACCCAAGAGTGGCTATTTCTCTAATGAAGTGGAACAGCAATTTCTAGAACATGTTTGGAATTTTGATTGAGATTTAAAATTGCATGAAGACATTTTGAATCATACCATATTATATATATTGCTATCCAATTAATATGTATCTAATGTTCATATTAATTACTATTTATTATATGAATTTGTTGTTGCGGAATTGAGGCCATATTGATATTCAGATGGATTAAATTTACAAGGAAAACTTAGGTAATCAAAGCATAGTTTAAAAAGCTAATTAAAGAAACTATCAGATAGACATTTACGGTAGGTCTATATCAAAGTTGATGATAGGACAGTTTTATCATAGAAAGACCAATCGTGTGGTTGAAGTAGGTTTCATATTTACATGTACATACATGTAAGCTTACATGAAGATGACTTGCTATGACATGATGTGGTCATATACTTAGTGTTACATAGGGACGTGAACGCTGTTAGTGATGCTATCTGCTTGCTTGAACACGATTGGCTGATTCAGTCATCCTTGCCAGCCACTCACGTTCAAAGCAAGTGGTACGTGACTTCCGGGACATTCGAGAGCCGAGAGCAAGGCTAGGACAACCATCTTGTGCTTCATGACATGCTGTACGTTTTGATTGCTCCTGCTAATTACATATTTCAATGCTCTACGTGTTTTCACTTCTAAAGCCCTACAAAGCATAACATGGCGACCCAGGGCATGAAGATACCGCCTGCATTTCTGACTTCATCGAATTCTCCACCGATCTACGACAGCACTGAATTTTACATTGATGAACTTGTGCTTTACCTTACGGCAATTGGAAGTGACAAATTTACAGAGAACAGGAAAATCGCCATCGTATTGAACATCGTGGGACCAGCATGTCGCAAAATTCTCACAGCAGCGTCATCTACATTTACAAAGGTTGACGAAATATTTGATCTTCTGCGAAAACTGTTTCCATCTTCAGTATCCTATACGCTGGCAAGGCAAAAGTTCAATAATCGTGTGCAGCTTGAACATGAAACTGTCATGGAATTCTTCTCTGAAGTATCTGCGCTTGCGGCGAAGTGTGACTACGGACCTCTTACAGATGATCTTATTTGTGATAAGTTAATTTTGGATTCAAATTATGCAGTGAAAGAGAAATTAATTATCGAACAACCGAAATCCAAGGTATCTGCGTTGGAAATGGCGCTCAAGATCGAGACAGTTCAGGGTGAGTTACGTGGAAGTGTCAAGCAAACTGACTCCTTGCAGTCTGACTTACATGCTGTTCATTCTGTTCAATCAAAGCCTAGAGGTAGGACACATTTTCATAGGAGTGATCCTAAACCTGTTCCTACTCACTGTTTTCGATGTAATTTAGCAGGAGTCAAAGCGGGTCACAATGGCTGCAAAGCTATTGGGAAAACCTGCAAGAAGTGTGGACGCATAGGACATTTTGCATCAGTTTGTTTTGCTCCAGGTAGATGTGATGCGCCCAGCAAGTCAAATTTTCAAGATGGCGTGAATTTTATTCTGATGAATTCGTCTTGTAATTCCAGACTGAAAAATGTTGATATTGAATGCATTACTAAGAAGTCGAATAATAGTAGCATGCAAGAATCGTGTATCATGTCTTTCGGAATTGATACAGGCAGTGTCATAAATGTCATTCCTTTTTTCATGTACAAGAAGCATTTTCCACATGTTCAGTTGATGAAGGATGATACTGTGTACACAGATTATTCAAAAAAAGCACTTTCCCTCTGCGGGTATTTTCATGCTACCATGTGTCATGACAACTGTGTTTCTACCGAGAGAATTCATGTTGATAGTCATAGTGATAGGCCAGCTCTAATAAACCGAGGCGTTTTCGAATCGCTTCAATTATACAGATTGTGGATGTCTCCCGGTTCGGTTAATACCATAGGATGCGCCAACCGATTTTCTCATGAAATCAAGCTCAAGCCAGACGTTGTACCGACAGTTCAGAAATTACGCAGAGTTCCTTTGTCTTTGAGAGGCAAAATTTCCGATGAATTGCAAAGACTAGTTCGGGAGGACATAATTGAGCCGATCGATGAAAGTCAATGGGTATCCAACATTGTTTGTGTTCAGAAATCAGATGGAAATGTACGATTGTGTCTAGATCTTCGGGATCTCAACAAGTCAATCGTCACTGACAAATATCCATTACCACGTACAGAAGAGGTATTTCTTAAACTTCGTGGTTGCGACGTTTTCTCAGTTGTGGATTTAAAGCAAGCATTTTTGCAACTACCCCTTCACCCTCGCTGCAGGTCACTTACAGCTTTCATCACACATGATGGGCTTTTTCAATTCAAAAGAGTACCGATGGGGTTAGCAAGTGCTCCATCGTGCTGCCAAAAGTTGATGGGAACAATTCTCGAAGGACTTATTGGCGTGCAGGTTTACATGGATGATATTATTGTTGGAGGAAGTAGTGTACAGGAACATGATGACCGATTGCAGGAAGTATTGAAAAGAATTGAGGAAAGTGGATTCTCAATTAATGAGAAGAAGTCTGCTATTCGGAAGCGAGAAATTCGATTCATGGGACATTTGATTTCTAAGGATGGTGTAAAACCAGACCCTGACAAAGTTCATGATATTATACATGCACCAGCACCTTCTTCGCCTAAAGAGGTGAAATCGTTTCTTGGTATGGCCGGATATTACTCGAAATTCTGCGCACATTTCTCTTCGACTATTGAACCGTTGCTGAGGTTGACACGCAAAGATGTTACTTGGCAATGGGATGATGCAGAAAAGGAAGCATTCAAGAAAATCAAAGATGTTATTGCGGATACGACTACATTGGCAATATTTGATGTTACCCGACCTACTGAAATTCAAACTGACGGTTCTAACACCGGATTGGGTGCAGTTCTTATACAAAGAGATCACGCAAATAATCCTGTCATCATTGCTTTTGCTTCGCGTACGTTGACAAATGCCGAGAAGTCTTATTCTACTTTGGAGAAAGAGTCGTTGGCAATTTCATGGGCAGTTCAGCGCTGGAAAATCTTTCTTTGGGGACGACAGTTCAGTATTTTGACAGATCATCGGCCTCTGGTTTCAATTTATACATCCCGTGATACTCTTCAGGTAAACCTACGAGTTAGTAGGCATGTGGTTCAAATGCTCCCATACACATTTAAAATTGAATATCGAGCAGGAAAGGAAAATCATATAGCAGATTTTCTCAGCAGAGCCAGCATTCCAAGCACAGAATTGAGCTGCCAAGAGTCAGATTCCAAAACGACATGTGAGATGACAGTCAATTCAATTATTAGTGAGGCTACAATAGCACGAAGGGAAATTGAAACACAATCTGCTGCAGACTCCGAAATATCCACTATCAAGAAGTGGCTTGCGGGACAGTTGCTTACTCCAGAGGAACGCAAAGTAGTTTCGCCTTTTCAATCAATTAAGCAGGAACTGAG
This sequence comes from Prostheceraeus crozeri, assembly GCA_907163375.1. Classification (NCBI taxonomy): domain Eukaryota; kingdom Metazoa; phylum Platyhelminthes; order Polycladida; family Euryleptidae; genus Prostheceraeus; species Prostheceraeus crozeri. The sequence continues at coordinate 154,068 of CAJQUW010000740.1, forward strand.
TTTTATTGAGAATATTTTGGTGCGAGGAGCTAATCAGTTGATTTTGCCATCATGTTTACGGGAATCTGTCATTCAACTGGCACACGAATCCCATCAAGGCATAAACCGTACTTATGACCAACTTACCATGAACTATTGGTGGCCCTCCATTTATTCTCAAATAAAAGCCTACGTCATGAAATGCGATACCTGCAATCAGTCGGATAAAACGACAAAGTTCTACAAGTCGACTCCCACTGCGTTGGATTATTCACAAGAGTCATGGCATACATTAGGCATGGACATTGTTGGACCTATGTATGATGCTCCATCCGATTCAAGATACATTATCACGGTCATGGATTACTATTCGAGATTCCCCTACATTTACTTCACAAACAATATTACATCAACAATGGTTATTCGGATTCTGAAATCGCTATTTGCTCAAGAAGGATTGCCTACCAGGATTGTTTCTGACAACGGACCGCAATTTATATCGGAAGAATTTGTGAATTTTCTACGCTCAAATGACATTGAACACCAACTTACACCGGTATATCATGCTCGTTCAAACGGTCTAATTGAAAGATGGCATCGAACATTAAAGCATCAGCTTGAAATCTCTGCGTCTTACGGAGTCAACCGTACGTCTTATATCCTCAACTTTCTTGCTTCTTATCGTTCGACGCCGCATTCTGAAACTAGACAAAGTCCTTCTCTTCGACTTCATGGGAGGGAGATGCGTTGGACTCACAATCCATTCACCAAGCTTGAGAAAGAAAAGCGAGACACCTGTTTACGAAAGACTGATCAAGGGAAGTACATTCATCCAAACTATGTTCCAAAAGAAACCGTTAAAGTGAAAACACCCTCGGGAACTTCAACACGCACTGTTCGGAAGAAATTGAGTGAACATACATACTTGATGACCGACAACAAAAAATGGCACGTATCGAAAATTTCAAAGTTCAGACCGAGAAATTCAAATCCAGCATCTTGTCCTTTTCATGAGCAGCCTACTCCGAAAAGGTATCCGTCGCGGAGAATTCATCCACCTAGTCGCTACATCAACGAGTAATTCTTACGACTTAATACATTAATTCTCTCGGTTTTCAGCCAAATTCGCTTATACTGTTTTATGCGGTTTCAGTGCTCAATTGCGTACATGTGTCTGATTTTTGAGTGAAAAGTAATTTTTGTTATGGGAATGTATTTGTAATCTTTTTCATACGAGGGGGATGTTACATAGGGACGTGAACGCTGTTAGTGATGCTATCTGCTTGCTTGAACACGATTGGCTGATTCAGTCATCCTTGCCAGCCACTCACGTTCAAAGCAAGTGGTACGTGACTTCCGGGACATTCGAGAGCCGAGAGCAAGGCTAGGACAACCATCTTGTGCTTCATGACATGCTGTACGTTTTGATTGCTCCTGCTAATTACATATTTCAATGCTCTACGTGTTTTCACTTCTAAAGCCCTACAAAGCATAACACTTAGGCCGAATTTTTCCAAGAAAACCGCAAATGATCATTCATGGTCAATTTCTTTACTCTTGGGGGGCATCCAAGCTCTTGGGTCCGCACCCCAAGATTCTTGGGTACCCCCCAAGACTACCCAAAATCCAAGAATGAACCCAAGACCCAAGGCCCAACCTTGCTGGAAGTCTTCAATCAAACGTAGATCTTATTGAAAGCTTCTTGGCTGAAATGTCAGGTCAAATTTCAAATTTCAGTGGCATGATTTTCTGATTCACAAGGCGTCTTTTCTTGAATCTGAAGTGCTGAATATTAATGTTGACCCATTTACACCTTTTAAAGATCATTTTCTTTATAATGATGCTTTTGCTCTTTCAGTGGCAGGTAGTTTGATATGATCACGCTTGAGAAAATATATAGTAAGGATGCATGAGCTTTAAAGCAATGGTAAGCCATCGAATTAATTGCTAATATAATAAACCATATTGCCGCTCAAGGTTGTCATGATGTGGAAGATTTGTAAATTTCTTTTCTTTCTTCTGTATTGCTGTCATAATCAGTCAAATTCGTGCACATTCCTCCAAAAGTGCAAAAATTCGTATATCTCACATGTGGTGCTGGGTTTCGTGTCAAGTTCATTTTATGAAATCGAAAGTGTATACACATTGGGTATTTACTAAATGCTGAGTTATCACGCTACCTAACTGTACTTGCTCTATGCAAACAATGATTGTTAACAATCGGAAACAGTTGTGAGAGAGCAAAAACATGCTGAACACTCGTTCACCTTACAATGTGTTTGTGCACTTTTGCGGAAAGGCGAAAAAATACTGAGGAAGTTTGAAAAAGAACTATTGAACTTATATAAACATAACTTGCATATCGGTACTCCCACATCGCAAGGATTCTGAAGATACCAAACATGAACACTTTTGACGAAAAAGTGAGAACATAACATTTTCAAACAAAAAGGTCATGATTTTGTGATAACTTCACAATATCACTAAATTTTTATTAGTTCGCCGATTTTGATGACCGGTATATCAAAAGAAAGCTCAGAAAATGCTAGTTCTCTCCATGCCTGATTCATTATCATACTCACACGTTTTCATTGTGAAAAATAGCGATTTGTAAATTGAGTGGTTTTCATATCTTGAGGACTGCTCAGAAAATCCAATAATGGATGCAAGTCTATCCTGGCTCATTTTAAAGCTCAGAATGCAAGCTCTCGAATGATGTATGGCATGTTGTTGAGCAATGTGATTGTAGGGCATGAGAATCGATTGAATCTCAGTGAAATTTAGGTGGTCCGTTTTTTATGATCAGCTTTGTACGAGGGGTGATTGATTAGTTCGCGGCCTGACATAGAAAGTTTAAAGCCAGGCCATTATGCACATGTGGATTGATACAATGGAATGTACTGACGGCGCATGACGAGTGATCAGTCGATCCGGTGAACTGTTGGTAAACCACAGCTACTTAACTTCAGTTACTAACTTATCAGTCAGTTAGTCAGATAAGTGTTGCGTAAGATGGATCACGTTTCAAATCGACCTGTCATTCGTTATCTCGGCTTGAAAGGACTCACACCAAAGGAGATTCATGATGATATGGTTGGAACACTTGGTGAAAGCTCCAGAATTCAAGCAAGGAAGAGAGAGAGCTTGGAAGATGATCCCCGTTGGGGAAGACCAGTGACAGTGAGCACAGAGGATGTGATCGATCATGTTCAAAAGATTATTCTTGATGATCGCCGTACAACCGAGCGAAAGATTGCCTTCGAACTGAAGATTTCACAAGAGAGTGTCCATGACATCATCCATCATGAACTTGGCATGAACAAAGTTTCCGCTCGATGGGTGCCGCGACTGCTCACACCAGAGAACGAACGAGCCCGCTTTCTCATCTCAAGGGACAACCTGGCGCTGTTCGTAAGAGATCCTGAAAATTTCATGGACCGGTTCATTACGATGGATGAGACTTGGGTTCACCACTATCAGCCAGAGTCGAAAGAACAATCGAAACAATGGAAGCACCCAGGATCACCAACTCCGCGGAAAGCCAAGGTCACCAGGTCCGCGGGAAAGGTCATGGTCTCCATTTTTTGGGATTCGAAGGGAGTTTTGTTGTTGGACTTCCTAGAGACTGGTCGGACAATTACTGGCGAGTACTACGCTCATTTGTTGCAGCAGTTTCGAGTGCAGATCAAGATCAAGCGGAAAGGGAAGCTCACGAAAGGCGTGCTCTTCCATCAAGACAATGCGCCTGCTCACACCTCCGCTACCGCCATGTCTGCCATCCAAGGTTGTGGATTTGACATCATTTCCCATCCACCCTATTCTCCTGATCTGGCACCATCGGACTTTCATCTCTTCCCAAAAATGAAATTGGAGCTCAGTGGTCAGCACTTCGCATCCAACAGTGACGTCATGGAGGCCGTTGAGGAGTATCTGGACTCCAAAGACTCACACTTCTATGAGCAAGGGATCCGCGCATTGCAGCACCGTTGGGCTAAGTGCGTTGATTGTAGGGCGATTATGTCGAAAAATAAATATGTATCGTATGCGAAATATGCTTTTTTCTATATCGGGCCGCGAACTTTTCAATCACCCCTCGTATTTAATACTTCTACTTCCCAGCACGGCTCCAAGTTGTCGCTCTCCTTCTATTGTAATATTTAAACCATTGTCAAATATCGGCTTCACATCTTTCATTTTCTCTTAAGATTTGGTAATCAGCAATTCTTTCCATTTATGAAATATCCCATACTTTCCTTTTCCATCTCAAGGTTCTTAAACCAGCTGATGATTCCCTATCCAAATAAAGTAATATTTCACTGTATGATTTATTTCAAGAAATCTTTTGATATATCTTTCACAAGCTTTGCTTTGTTTGAATATTTAAAACGCCTTTGTATAGGCAGCAATTCTTTCAACAGAAATAAAAATCTCTATTTCTACAGAGTTGAAGTCTTCTTTCTATGCATTCATTATGAGCTTTTGCTTTTTTGATAGATTTGTGATATTAATGCTGGAAGTATCATGAAAAGATATTTGCCTTAGGTCTGTTACAGGGTTATTCAAGATTTTCAGTCAGAAAATAAATTCTTCAATAAAAGCTTTTCCAGACTCTGCTGATGAAATATTAAATAAATTTCTTCTAAAGGGGACGGTTTTCTCATATGGGTCATTGATGAAATCAGGGACCTGAGAGTATAGACGTCCGAATATTTTTTCGTCATTGAGTTATGCAGGAAAAATGTCAATGTGTGGTAAATTTACTCTTACCGAGTTACATCATTCATTTTCTTCTAAAGAAAAATGGTTTATTGAATCATTACTCTCTGTTTTGCAAGAGATTTGAACTTCTATTGAGTTTTGTTTCTGTAAATCAAAGTTTATTTGGTTTCTTGGATTTACACATTTTTGTTCAGTTGGTTCTTTGTCTCTGATAACACTCTTTTCAGCCCATATTCGGGGATCTTGAGTAACAGGTTCTACTGTTTCATTTAATTTGATAGATGATGGCTGTCTGATTGACATTTCTCATTTATTGCAGTTTTTCTTGATATCTTTGGCTATTTAAGTGATATGACTTATGCATCCTAATCCACATCCCTATAGTTGTCTTGGTGGCGTTCTGTTATAGCATTAAAAATAAGAGTGGTATTCTCTAAACAGCAACTAATTTCCCTAGGACAATTAGTAGAAGTATATAGAACACAGAGATGGAGTCATTTGTTGCTGTTGCTCTTGAGGTGACGAGATTCTATCTCAGGAATTGTATGCAATGGTAGAGAGATGTGGAAAGATCCATCTCCCTTTGGTTTACGTGATTGGTCAAGCGCGCAATGCGTAAAAAAAGTTGTATTAGGGAACACTCGAGCTGTCGTTGTCATATTGAAGACTAAACATCTGCTAAGTGAGCAGTACCTATCTTTGACCCAATGTTTCTCCGTGATAACTTCATCAAATGGAAATATTATTCACATCGTTGGACTCCTCACGATCTAAATTTACTGACTGTATACGTTCAATGCGATGTCAATGATTTAGTTCGTCAGAATTCAGGTTTGAATTTACATTGCGCTCAATGGAAAATTGATCTTTCTACCCTCGGGCTAGTTCTTGGCGTGACCATCAGTATTAAAAATGTCATCTCTAGATCAAACAACACAGACAAAGCAATTTATCGTTGTGATATAGAAATGTAGCATTATATCATGGATTTTTACACTATATACAGTGCGCTCCTAAGGTAAGCCGAAAGAACTCCGAATGCAATCCACTAATTAAAAACATTAGGTGACTCATCATGCAGAAATGCCAGACATAGACGAGGCTGTGTTAGCTGCCGAGTATGATATATACATTCTAAAGGAGGAATATGTATATTAATATATTAATTTAAATCTCATTTTTCGTCTCGTGGATTTGATATTGATTAAATTGAGAAGCTTAAGATCTTTCTATGATGAATTCAACTCAGAAGGTCATGAAGGAGAAGATTTTGATAAAATTGCTCAAATATCTTCACTAAACCTTCACCTTCACCTTCGAGATGAAAAAGACATGATTTCATTTTAATTCACTCTTGGAGAATCACACATTGGTTCTCTATGAAGTTTGACTTTGGCAATTTGATACCCGCAGTGTTTTGCTCTGAGAATATCTATAGTTTTCTCCTCACTTCGTGTTGCTCTCATCCTCTGTGGGCACCTGAGAGATGACACAATTAACGTGGAAAGAGACACAAGAGCTTATCTATTTCACAGCTTCTATAGCTCATCCTGAATTAATCTAAAACTGGAATTACAATGCTCCTGACCACATAAAATGACATGCGACTTGTGATGATGCAGCAAACTGCATATGTTTTGATCATGTGTCACATGCCTTTTTCTTTTGTCTCGAAGTTGAGGAAAGTCTCAAATATTCATTCACTGTGCATGTCAGGGCATTCGAGCGAGACAATTTTTTCAGCTCCTCGTTCATTTTAGGTCTTCTTGAGTGAGTCTCAGTTCGCCGCTCATTTTTGCTAGCCGATCGGGTCATTGTTCAATTCTTCTTCAGTTCACTTTGCGAGACGGCACGTTTATGGGGGGACTATGGAGGCGGAGACGGCTTTTTATTTCGAAAACAAATGCGAGATTCTTTTATTGGTTTGATACGGAGGCGGAGGAAGTCCTTTGAAAAGCTGTCTCGACTGCCCTGATTTGTTGCAATGTGCTTGTCGAATTGCATGCGCATGCGCTGGTTTTTCTCTACGTGCTAAGAATGAAGAAAACATTTCTTAATAACATTAATGAATTTTCCATATGGTGATGTATACTGTTCTTCAACATTCCATCAATTTCAAAACAAATTCTACATAGAATAATGAAATACACATGTACTTGCATTCTATGTTGAAAAATAGGAATTTGCCACTTTATTCACTGCCAGGAATTATCAGCACGCCTAGTTCACATCTCTCAACATCGACACTACTTCCTATCTGGACATGCAGCGATTCCCGGAGTAAATATGTGGGATGTATGTGTGTAATTCAATCATAATATTTTGATAATTACAAGTTATAATTTGATATTCAGGTCGACGCCAAGTGAATAAAACATCTAACGCTACAGCTAATAAAGTCATAGGAATGGCGTTGATAAATAAAACTCAGTTGCATGCAGTGACGTAGAGAAATGTCAATTATCCAGGTTTCGAGCTTGGAAGGTAACAAAGTAAGCATACAATACTTCTGAAACTTGAAAGTAACATGATGAAATAAGATAAAATGTAGAGAGATGTAAAAAGTATGTAGACGGTTAAATACTGTAAGCTTAAGTAAAAATGTACGCTCTTTCTGACCGCACAAGTCTGGTTTTAGTAGGTGAATGCTGACGCTCTCTTGCATGGCTAGCAGCAAGCTGTTTTTTGCTGTCATGTGGACGAAAAAGCAATAATTCTCGCCTTGAAGTGCTCCTTCCTAAAGTACACTTTCACACATTCTACTTTGTTTTCAAAAAGCATCAATTCTGCTGATAGGCTAACAGTCGAAATGTTGAGCGGTGTGTAGAAAAATGATATTTAATGAATGCTTGAGCAAATGATCGTAATATCCTAACTGCGTATCTCAAAACAATTTTGGCTTAGTTTTTCTTTATGAAGACGCTCTTTCATATTCTTTGTGCATATTATTCATATTATCAGCAAGTCGCTCTTTCATTAAGAAACTAGCGATAACAAATTCAAGTGAAGAAATTGCATTTTTCATGTGTAGTCTTAGGTGTAGTGCGTATAGTTCGATTGTTTCGGTGCAGTGCAGTGTCATTGTATTTCTTTTGTTTACCTCCATTATCCACTTTCCATTCTCCACATTGTGTAGTCTCAGTTACAGTGTAGCATCAGCTCACTTGTAATCGGTGTAACTAGTATCGTTGCAGCTCTATGATTTACCTCCACTTTTCCAATTTTTTTCCATCGGTTTCCTGTTTTTTTATAATGTCCATTTTTAATTTCCTAAAACCTATGGTGACCATTGTCCTATTCTATTTCTACTACCAGCATCTGTAGTAGTATATTAGCAGAAAGAATGAGTAGTGTTACAAGTCTCAATATTTATATTAATATAACAGGTATTGGCCGAAGCTGATCAAATTTAATTCGTTGCCACGAGAAAGATCCATTGAGCTCTTTTAAGAACTGATGGTTACAGCACCATTGCATTTGTATACTTGCGGATTGGAGAACGCCATCAGTCCTCATCAGGACTACTTTTATATATAATTTAAATTAGTAAGCATTCTATTATAAATGGCTGCTGGGATGATTTTCATCATCGTATGAGAAATACTTGCATCCATAAAAATGCTGTGCAATAGGCACGGTAGAGAATGCGTTTCTCAGAAGCATTTGACTTAAAAAGTTTGAAGCCATTATCAACATCGCCCACCGCCACATTGTCGCAATTTCCATATTTTACAAAATGTTGATTGTGCTAAACTGATTGCGGAAGGGATGGCATCAATTATAATTCTCCAGTCAATTTGAAACAATTCAAGAGCTTTCATTACGGAATTAATTTCCGTTATTGTCCGCAATGAAAGTTGTCAGTTTAAGCTTTGACGATTTATTGCAGCTTATTGATATTTCAAACAAAATGGTAATTTTTGCACGGAAGTAGTATATCCTTATTTTTGGCGTAATGCAAATAAGAAGATCGCAAAATTCCTCTCATCCGTATTACGTGTGAGGCGAACGCAGCTGCGACAACAATCAGCATCTTAGAATGCATAAAATGCAACTTTCTGAATAAAAGGAATTGTCTTTAAGACACGATATTTACATAATATAGATTCATCATAACCTCATTCAGCCACTACTTTTGTTTAAGATAAGAAGAATGCATCAAGGCTTTATGCGGAGTTATTGAGTTATTGAAGTTTGCTTTCCTATTAGCACGTTCTGCTTTTAAGCAAACTGTTAATTGACTACGGCAATACACACATGTTATATGCTTTGACATCATCAATGAAAACAATTAATTTTTAAAATTAATGATATTTATTTGCAGAAGTACAATCTATTTGCAGAAGTAGTTTTGTAACATTTACCGGTACTTTCCAAAAATTAAGATGAATCTGTGATATACCATCGCTGAGTATCTAAATAGTTGCGGAGGGGCAATCTTTCTGCACAGTAGTACTGTGCATCGTTGCTTTTACGTTTATAAATAATGAAATAATTATCAGTATTATCATAAAAGATTGAATTAATTTAGGCAGTGCTAAGCGGTCTTAGAGAAACAAGCAAATTCAAATCCTAGCTTTGATATATGCATATAAATGTTGATCATATAATAATTAATAAATGTTCATTGTATAACTATGATGAAAAAGTTATTATCAAATTCCTAACGATACCAACAAACTTAAGAGATAGATTCAATCTCAAATTGTAGTTAATCTCGACATGATGCTTATTTGTACTTTGTGTAAATCCTTTAGTCGGTTACTGGCAATGAAGAGTTGGAGGCTGTAATAAAGATCGACATCAGCTTATGATCACATGGGGAATGATTGAGTGTCCTGAGATGATAAGAAATATATGTTTCTGCGCGCATAATTTATAATGTGAACCGTTAAATGGCATTAAATTTCGAATCCCCTACGAGTGTCTTGTGAAATTGGAAGTTCTGAATAAGACATCGATAGATTTTATGGTCAAACATCGCAATAAATCTACTTGTAAATGCACTCAGATTTGAGGCTATACATCAGGGAAAAGGTAAAATGCGGCATATGCAAAAGGTAGTGCTTATCTTCGGGATGGCAACAAATTGTAATAACTGGGATTATTTGTTGATACAATCTGAAGTCACAAAAAACTAGTCAGGTTCAACTAAGTTATCTTTCATTAAAGATTCTGTTAAAAATCGCAATAATATGTGAAATGCTCTGAAATCAAGCATTGTGACAGACATCGTTTTGGGGAGAAAGTGTTGCCAAAATACTCGAGAAAGTCACTGAAATCCAGGGTCGCAAAAATATTTATTTTATACATCAATAATATTTCTTATGTGTTTTTCGTTTTCATTTATTTGAGAGAACTACAATGGTACTTACGGCAAATTAAATTGATATCTTCCCTAAAATACTTAGTGAATTAAAGGATAATATAATGCTAATAAGCCAAAAATACTTTTTTAATTTGGGAAACCTTTTAGCTGGAATGCCTAATAAAAACATTTTAAGTTTAATTTATCATTTATCATAATTATCACTGAAGGTGACATATTGTTATTTATTTCGGAATGCTTATCATTCACTTTTTCAATTCATTTTGTCACACAGGTTCGATTTGAAGTGATAAATAATGTAGCCAGATGAGGCTAAATAAAAGAAAAAGCGAAAAGAATTTGATAATAAATTTTTACTGAGATAGGAGTCCAATGACAGAAAATGCGAGGCGACAATTGAAAAATATATTAGCCTACTGGTATGTCGCAAAAGAAAGCAAAGGTTGACAAATCAACCATATTGGTTTGATATAAATTTTTAGTAAAACAGTTTTTGATGATTAGGGATATTCACTCAACGCAAGTCACTCACTCAACACACTGAACATCACACAACGTCAGTTTCATCAGCGGAATTAAATAAAAACCAACCATTTACAAAATATCTTCTTGAAGTCTGCTGTTATGCGCAATCTTCATGAGTTTATAGTAACCTTGCCATGGTGATGTTGGTGATAATCAACAATGTCACCGCAATTCCACATAAATTCTGCCACGGTGGATTCCAAAGGCAATGAACAGTGAACTCGATTATCGCTGTATAGTCCGGGAGCTAGCGCGAACATGTGCAGGGAACGAGGTAGTACATAAAACTTTCACATAGCATAGTACACCTCTAACCTACTGCAAAACTTCGCGTCTGCCGGATCAGATCATTTGCTTTTAAGAAATAGAGAGGATAACAAAATCCTATGTATTTCCAGTGGTAAAATTGTGACATTTACGGAGTTGACTCCATTTTTTCGAATTTTTGCTCATAAAAGTTACACAAATTGGTATTTTGTTGAACTGGTTATTATAGAAATCATCTACAGATCATGATCTTTCAAATGAGTTATCATTCAGTGACAGAGGATGAAGTAAAGTGTACAAACAGACACTTTTCGTTGGTGTAACTGCAAATTTTAACATAGAAATTTCAGGAAAATTGTTGATATACTTTAACGAAACTTTACTTTAACTTTGTACACTTTACTTCATTCTCTGTCACTGAATGATAACTCATTTGAAAGATCATGATCTGTAGATGATTTCTATAATAACCAGTTCAACAAAATACCAATTTGTGTAACTTTTATGAGCAAAAATTCGAAAAAATGGAGTCAACACCTTAAATGTCACAATTTTACCACTGGAAATACATAGGATTTTGTTATCCTCTCTATTTCTTAAAAGCAAATAATCTGATCCGGCAGACGCGAAGTTTTGCAGTAGGTTAGAGGTGTACTATGCTATGTGAAAGTTTTATGTACTACCTCGTTCCCTGCACAAGTTCGCGCTAGCTCCCGGACTAGTAACTGTACTATGCATACTGTGTATCTAGTAAACAGCACTCGCTTTGCTGGCATTACGAAAGTACATTTGTCAAAAGATTCACTAACATTTCATAAGCAATTATACATGCACAGAAGGGATTGCATCATTTTAAGAATTATGGAATGTGTTTCGAAAAAAGAAAAGACGCCTTTTGCAAGAAAAATACAAAAAATATTCAAAAATACATATTAAAAACGTATTTAAAAGATATTTTAAAAATACATTTTCTATATCGCAATCCTACTGAAATCTGATATCACTCAAAGGGTATTGCTTTTTACTGGCTATTCAGAGCTGATCACAAAAAACAAACCACCTAAATTATGTCAAAGTTCAATAGATTCTTATGTCTTCAATCGTGTCGCACATCAACATACCATACTTCATTCAGGAACTTACTTTCTCAGGTTTCAAGTGAGCTATGATAAACTTGTGCCCATTATTGTACTTGTTGGACAGAAGTCATAATATCATAACTGCTTAATTTACAAATCGTAATTTCTCAAAAGATACATGTGAGCATGATAATGAATCAGGTTGTACACGAACACTTGTTCGACACGAACATTTGTTCGACAAATTTTCGAACACTTCTTCGACACGACATTTGTTCGACACGAACACTTCTTCGACACGACATTTGTTCGACACGAACACTTCTTCGACACGACATTTGTTCGACACGAACACTTCTTCGACACGACATTTGTTCGACACGGACACTTCTTCGACACGACGTTTGTTCGTTATTAAGCCATTATAGTCTTTTTCTTTTTCAGGTTGTGTATTTTTTGAGAATTTGCATTTTTTTTATACTTTTTGTCTTAAATTAATTTTTTTCCTTTCTAAAAAAATATAATTCTTGCATCGCATCAATGCTAGATAAAGCATTATTCATGCAGAACTTGTCGAAGAAATGTTCGTGTCGAACAAATGTCTTGTCGAAGAAGTGTCCGTGTCGAAGAAGTTTTCTGTCGAACAAATGTCCGAAAACATAGATATCAACTTGTCGAAGAAGTGTCTGTGTCGAAGAAGTGTACCAGATCCAATCAGGTACGAGGCGAACAAGCATTTTCTGAGCTTTATTTTGATACATTGTTAATGAAGATCGGTGAACTAGGATAGAAGCAGTGATATCCTTAGATTGTCTCAAAATCGTGACTCTATTGACAGAAAATGCCATCCATATTCTCACTTTTTCATCAAAGTTGTTGATGTTTGATATCTTCAGGACCTTTACGATGTAAGGAGTGAGAATTTATAAGTTTGATGCAAATCAAGTTCTTGAGCTAACATAATCATCATCACTGCTTAACACGATAAACAGACTAATGTTTCCGAAAGGTTTTGAACTTCTTTGAGTGATAATAGAAGAAAGACTTCAGAAATGATAACACAAGCTCTGTAACACCAACCTCGCACTATTACTGTCCTTAATGTCTATCTCATGCGTAGAAGTTTAGAAAATTTCGAAAGATAAAAGAGTTCATGAGGTTAAAATCAGGAAAATATGGTTTTTATATGGCAATAAGATGTTTTCCTTCATTCATCCATGGCTCACAATTGGCGCCACATGGGACCTAGCGTTATTATGCGAAGTATTCATGAACAAATATGAAAGTCATGAAGGTCAACATTCAACTGATGCAAAGACAAGTCAATTGCCTTATTGAGAAATTCAAGATGACGTGGTCCATATTCCCTGACACTCCATCATCAAAAATTTCACAAAAGAAACGACCAGAATCATTCACAGCCAAAGTCCACATTAATTTCTTGTTCCCTGAAACACCCGAAAGTGCGGAGTTGGACACAATGTAGCCCAATCCATCCAGCTCCAAACTAGCAACAGCCGTGCACAATCCTTGGAAGTTCTGTTATGTTAAAAAGGATGCAGGCATGCAGGGACACTCTTCATTAAGCTGACAAGGGACATAACTGCTCGTATGGCAAGAATCCAATCATACTCCTCAACCCCGGTTGGTTTGCCATGCTGACTTCCAAACAGAAGCAACCCTGTCAGCAATCCTCCACATTATCAGGGACGTGCAAACTAGTGCTGATTCTGGCGTTTCAGGGATACATTGCCAGTCACAGGGGTCTCCCCCCAGTCATCAGCATTAGCTTGAAGGGGCTAGGAACCCAAGAAGAACCAACCCTAGCACCGAGCAACCAGACCAATTTATCGCTACCACAGACACAGCCATCAAGCAACCGCTCTCGGACAGAACGTTTTGTTATTTTATAAACGTGATGAATGAACTTCAAGTTTCACATTTTGACTATCATCAACTGTGTATCTGTCGATCATCTTTAAATGTGTTGCACATTAGGCATTTGTAACTTCATGAAAGTCAGATGACAAGTGACAAGTAAGAACGACAGCAGGTCCAGTATCAAAAGTCCTTTTATTTACATCAAATCAAGTTTAAATACCGACACCAAGCAATTACAATTCAGCATGAAATGAAGCGATCTGGAAAAGTGCACGGGTATGAATGAAGGGTATGAATAGCAAAGTCAATAGCACACGTAACATAGAAATGAAACATAACATTTTTCTCCCTACTCGAGAAGAAAATACTAACACAAAAAATAAAATTCAAACACGATAGAATCCACGAGTATGTCTACGTGGGCGTAAATTATAACGATTTGTAACAATTTCATTGTCTGTAGGAATAATGGTATCACTTACACAGCCATCTAGACTAATAGCTTCATCAAACGAATCGTCTCGACAATCAAACTTCCTTAAATATTTTTGGTTGAATATTTTTTCCCTGCCATCACCAAACCTCACTAACCAAGCACCGTGACCTGCACATTTAACAATTTCCCCGGACCTCTCAAACTTCGTATGTTTCCCTCTGCGAACCTTCACTTTCTGTCCCTTCTGGAAGAAAAGCATCCTTTTACGACCCTCAGAATTTCTCTTTTCATATAGAGACTGTAAATCGTTCTTGGGAGATGAAAGGGGACGATATGAAAATTCTACGAACTTTGTACGCATTACTCTGCCGAAAAATAAGTAGAATGGAGTTCTACCAGTACAAGAATGAGTAGTTGAACGTATATCACGCATCACTTGAGAAATAGCAATTAACAAATCTACTCCGTCATGTAAAAGTCTGTCTAGCCTGGATTTTAAGGTTGAGTGAAAGCGCTCAATTACTCCATTACTCTCAGGATAGTAAGTACTACTGTACTTATGATGAATACCACAATTACGTAGGAATGTAGAAAATTCGTTACTGGTAAAAAAGTGCCATTATCCGATATTAACGTTTTCGGAAAACCAAATATTGAAAAAAGAGAAATAAGTTTGTGAATAGCCTCTTCAGACGAACAGCATTTGACCTAAAAAAAGAACGGGAAACGAGAAAAGTAATCTATTACTGTGAAAAATAGTTTACCTTGTACTCTCTTAGATCCACCTGTAAAATCGATTGAAATCGTATTTCATGGTTCCTTAACCTGAGAAGCTACAGACTTCATTGGTGCACGATCATTACAACGTGAAAACATCATACATGCTTCACATTCTGAAACATAAGTGTCGATCTCTTCTGACATCCTAGGCCAGTAAAACATAGGACGAAAAGGTTCTTTCATTTTTACAACACCTATGTGTCCCTCATGAATCTGCTTCATAATAGTCTTTCTACATGATTCGGGAGCAATAATTCTGTTACCGTAATATAGCAAGCCATTGTTACCAACTGA
This sequence comes from Prostheceraeus crozeri, assembly GCA_907163375.1. Lineage (NCBI taxonomy): Eukaryota > Metazoa > Platyhelminthes > Polycladida > Euryleptidae > Prostheceraeus > Prostheceraeus crozeri. The sequence continues at coordinate 169,357 of CAJQUW010000740.1, forward strand.
TAACTGATCTTTCATAGGGTGATACGAATATAATTCTCTGTTCAAGTCGTAAGTCCAACCCTGACTTACAGCTGAAGATAATTTTTGCAAGCTGTTGTCACGTAAAGTGGAATCAATCAATATTTGCTTGCTTATAGGTTTTTCTTGCAATATGAAGTATACAGACTGGTAACCATCATTACAATCATAATTCTCTACCGGGCTTCTGGATAGAACGTAAACGAGATTACTTTTTCCTGAAATATGCTGTATATCAAAAACAAAAGATTGGATCTTTAACATCCAGCTTTGTATACGTATCGGTAATTTGTCAATAGCTTTGCGAAAAAATGAGATAACTGCCTGATTATCTGTTTTTACGGTAAATTTCATGCCACAAACGATTGACTTAAATCTAATCAAAGCAAAAACAATCGCTAAAAACTCCCAACTTGAGAATATCGTTTCTCAACTGGGCTAAGTTTACGTGAGACAAACATAACTGGATATGAGGATTGCGACAACATACCAGCAATGCCTATACCTGAAGCATCGGTTGTTATCACAGTAGACTTTGACGGATCAAAGTATGAAAGAGGTTTTACGCTACGTAACTTTGACTTCAATTCCAAAAACTTTTTCTCTGCCTGCTCAGTCCATTTAAATTCCTTCTCTGTCGTAAGAGTCCATAAGTAAGCAGTAATATCTGAATAATTAGGAATGAACTTATGGCCAACATACTCTGCCAATCCTAAGAAGGAACGGAGATCCTTATGACTCGTCGGAGTGGGAAAATCTATTAACGCTGTAATTTTTGATGGTGAGGGCGATACGCCATCTTTCGACATACACTGGCCCGAAAATTCTATTTCAGATACGCAGAAGTTACATTTCTCTCGATTTAATTTGACACCTGCTGTTCGTAAGCGATCAAGAACCTGCTTTAAGGTTTCATTGTGTTCAATCTCTGAAGAACCAAAAATTAATATATCATCTAAATAACAAACAACATTATCCAATCCTTGCAAAATGTTACTCATAACTCGTTGGAATAATTCTGGAGCTGATGAAATACCAGAAGGCATGCGTAAAAACTGATAAGTTCCGAATGGTGTACAAAAGGTTAGCAAATCTCTAGACTAAGGGGGTACACTAATCTGATGATAACCTGCCTTAGCATCTAATGATGAAAAGAATTTTGCATTCGATAATTTGGTCAGCATATCCTCAACTGTAGGAATCGGATAATTTTCGAGTATGATCGATGAATTCAATTTGCGATAATCAGTACAAAGCCTTAGATCTCCTGATTTCTTAATCACTGGTACTATCTGACTACACCACCCTTTTGAGTCACAACGTTGGATAATACCATCATTTTCCAACCTCTCCAGCTCGATTTTGACCTTATCCAAAATTACTGGGGGTAACCGTCCAGGAGCTTCACAACACGGTACTGCATTATCTCGTACTCTTATCACACATTCAGCGTTATTGATACATCCTGTACCTGAGAACATGTAATCTTTCAGACAATCAACAAAATTGACTTTGTTCATCTCAGTAATCCTAATCTCTGAAGTACTTTTACATAACAAAGGTTTCTCGTCGATAACGTCAACAACAAAAAACTTAGCCTCGAATTCCTGGCTTATAAAACGTACTGTAACAAATGTACTACCGAGAATAGTCAACTTATGACCACCGTAACTTTTCAAAACAACACTGTCCTTGTCTACAGAGTCGATCTCACTATCACAAATAACCTGGTAAAATATTCACTTTTGCACCCGTATCTGCTACACATTCGATACATTTATCATTCAAGAAAACGTTAAAAAATGTCCTCAGAACTAACACTACTAATTACAGTTTCAGTTCGCTCACTCTCCGCAACGTCTTGCTCACTGCAGTTGATGAGTTTGACCGTTCTCTCTTCTCGAACATTGCGATTCTGTCGGCAGCAGTGCCTCAGATGTCCCATTTTTCCACATCCATAGCATTCCATGTTCCGCGCCTTGCAATTCGTCGAACTTGCCAGATGATCCTCGGAACCACATCTATAGCATTGGCGTACTTTCTTTGTTGGTTACATCTTCGCAGATGTACTGGACGCTTGCTCTCGTTGGGTCTTGCCGATTGATGTTGCAGATATTGTCGTCTCCTTTATAGAGTCCACCGCATGTACTACTTGACCACGATCCCTGGAGGCCCTTTCGACATTCTCCGCCTTTGCAACCGCATCATCGAACGTTAGTTTAGAGGCATCTTCCACTAGAAGCCTTTCCCCAAGTCTGTCATTAAACACTCCTATAACAAACACATCACGTAACATTTCCATCTGGTTGGACAAATTGCAATCTGCCGAAAGTCTCCTCAAACGGCAAGCGAAATTAGTGACACTCATCTGGACCCTGCTTCGCTTCAAAGAATACCTTGCGTCGTAGAAGGACTGAACATTTACCGAGAAAATGTCCATCAAATTGAGATTTAGCGTCTGCATAACTCGATTTTGGGGCTTTCAAACCATCATACAACGCCAAACCATCTCTGCCGAGAGCACTTTGAAAAAGATGAAATTTTATAGCATCATCTTTGACCGCCATAATTGCAAGGTAATTCTCGAACTGTCTGATGAAATACTTCCAGTCACCAACTTTTGGATTCGCAGTCAGTACTGGCATCGGACACAAGTTTGTCGCGGACATCGTGTATGTGATTATCACTATCAGGCGGATCAACAAGCACGCGTGTGAACGCAACTCGTCGCCAAATGACAAGTAAGAACGACAGCAGGTCCAGTATCAAAAGTCCTTTTATTTACCTCAAATCAATTTTATATACCGACACCAAGTAATTACAATTCAGCATGAAATGAAGCGATCTGGAAAAGTGCACGGGTATGAATAGCAAAGTCAATAGCACACGTAACATAGAAATCAAACATAACACAAGCAATATTTATTTCATGATACAAATATTCGAATCATTTTCTTTAAATATTCAGAATCCAAATTTCAAATTTACACAAAAAGTAATTGGCCGAATGTTGGTCAATTTACGTAAGTGCTTTCAATACTGTTCTCTCGCATAAAACCAATTGTTTCAATAGTAGATGCATTTTGGGCACGAAAAGTTGGTTTAGAACCTGTTTAGATGGTTCATCATGCCATGGCATGCTAGATGTAAGATAGAAATTGTTCACAGACTTTAACAATCTAAGAACAAATATCCTTTGCAGCCGAGGAAGACGCTGAATCCCGCTCTACAAGACTCATCAGTGTGGTTTAGAGGAACCGTAAGTGGTTTCTAATATAAAATGTAGGCAAATAAATAAATAAACCCTGTTATACTATATATACATTCGGGTGCAAATTAGCCTTCCTCCATGTATCTGAGTTCTATCCCAATTTTATTCTTTTTATGTTAAGTGCTTAGTCAGAAGGCCGAGTGCACCTACATATTTTAAAAGTTCTAGGTTTGACCCAAGCTCTCCCTGCGTAAGACGAGCACTCTACTACAACACCGCAGCACCGGCAAATATCTAGAACGACAGGGTAGTCTATTCCATACCCATGCGAACTAGCTGCTCAATCCCATGCAATGTCTTAGTGATATGCTACATCGCTAAGTTAGGATACATAAAGACAGAACGGCTTGCTTCCAACGCTGCAGCCTTGTGATAGAGTGTTCGTACTGCTTCCGGGAGACTTGGACTCTTATCTTGGTGGGATCAAACCTAAAAGTTTAAAAACTTTAAAACTTTAAAGCAGGCACATTCTGCTTCCTTGTTGAACACTCAGAAATGTCAGCATAGAAGAATAAGAGTGGGATAAACAAAACCCGGCCAAATGAAGGAGAAGCGTATTCGCTTAATGTATAAAAAAAAACGGCTTATTTGTTTTCATTTTTTGCCATCTCATTACTTTGCTCAGTTCATCAGCCTGCTCACGCTTCTTAGATATGCTGTATTATGATCTTCTTTTGACTTTAATGAATTCTTGAGGGATGAATCGAAGCGTCAAATGATTGCTTACTCAGTGGAACATTTCCCGCCACGATTAATCATTTATAAGAGTATATTCGAAGTCGAGAGAATAGAGAAGAATATGCGAATACTGATGAAATGCTGAGGCAGTTTTAAATTAATGATTTCCTGTAATCTCGTTGAAATCGGATTTATTTCTTCTTACTGTTCATTTATTCAACGCAAAATACAGAAAAGTCGAATTATAATGATGTCTGAGGCAAAATTCTTCCCTTGCGGTCTTGCTATGATCAAGCAGAATGTATTAAACGTTATGTGTTAGACTTTGCTACATCACATTAGGGTCTGACAACAAAAATCTGTCGCAGTACATTGAATATCTAAAGAGAATGACAGCTATTAAGTCAATACAAGACACCAACACCCTTGATTCCTTGACCGCAAAGAAATTTAATATCTAAAGAGAATGACAGCTATTAAGTCAATACAAGACAACAACACCCTTGATTCCTTGACCGCACTGGCCTGACCTGGGAATCGAACCGGTGTTGGTGTTTTGTATTGACTTTATAGCTATCATTCTCTTTAGATATTCAATGTACTGCGACCACAGAATTAGACAGATCGTCCAAATAAACACGCCAAATTGTGCAAAGTTTCAGTGACTGCTATCAACTATATCACACAGCAAAGAGACACAGACGATGTCAAGTTCTACTATCCTATCTCTACTATCTAATCCTATCTCTACTATCTACTATCTACTATCTCTATCCTATCTAAGACTATTTTCCTATCTCTGCAAGGTAGTAAAAATTTCTTTTTGCCAACTTATTAAGTTCCTGCATGTGCCATCTGTTTGAGTCAGTTTGCACTTCTAGCAAAGTGATACGATTAAACAATCTAATTCTGTGACTGCGACAGACCTTTGTTGTCAATCTACACTGTGACATAGTCGCATGAAAAGCTGACATGCTGTTTCGCTACAAGATGAACGCTGGTAGCCGTTCTGTCAATAATAATAGGACAACATACTGTCGATATCACTTAGAGATGACTTCTGCCTTGACTCGCATTCCTTTTGAACCGTCAGCGTGGTCTTGTGAATAAGGAGCGAGCTGGTCTCCACCGCGGACTTCGGTTCGATTTCTAGTTCCGGCGAGTGCGGTCGGGGAATCAAGGGTGTTGGTGTCTTGTATTGATTTAATAGCTGTCATTCTCTTTAGATATTCACATTAAGGTTTTCAAAATCACGTGATCCCGGGATTGATCCCGTGATTTTTTGCGATTTATTCACTGAATATCAATGCGGTTGTATGCGCAACGCTCTCTCTTTCTTTCTCTTGACTGCCTGAACATAGTATTTTTATGTTGACATCAATGAAAGTATACATTTTTGGCACACTGCACAAAGATACGCTAAAATTAATTCTAGCATATGATAAAGTGTATAAATAAGTATTACACACTTATATGCAATTATGAAACTACCATGTCTGATGTATTCTTGATAGTTATTATAGTTATTATTCTTGATAGGTCTATTATTGATAGTGAAAAGTAAAAAGTTTCAAATATAACGATACAGTGCAATTTGCAACAATTAATACATTTATCGTCCTTGTTACATTTCCTTGTTTATCCCTAATATTTATTAATATATATATATATATATATTATATTAATTATATATTAATATTTATCCTTTTTTATACGATGATCCCGGGATCCCGGAATTGAAAAATCACATTCTGGGTGTTTGAAGTATTTTGAAGTGAATCTACAAATGAACTGCGAGCAGTTTTTCTTCATTTTCTAACGACATTAGAACAAGGGCAACTGCTGCAATAACATTGTCTAAAAGTCAGACAGAATAAATCGACATGCCAAGGTAGTGTTAAAATCTACGGTCTTATGACACCCTCGTTTTGTGACAACTTCTTGCGCTCAGATCGCCACCGGATGCCGCCATTCGGGATTTTAATCTCAAAGCCGATTTTTGGATGAAAAAAACTTCGAAAATTTCTGGTTTGACTTCTAATCTCCTACTTTCATGAAGAATATTTCTGTGTTTGAAAATCCAGGTTTTGGAGAATTACATTTTGAGTGAGAGAATGACTGGAACGAAAACTTTCTGACCGACCACCCTCCTCACCAAAATTGGTTCAACAACAGTGGTCCAGGTCGTGTATATTTACGAATCCTCTGATTGAGATGCGATCAACAGTACCACCCTCATGACCAAATTTGGGATCTCGTTTTTCCCGACTCTCATTAGTCAATGCGGCTCTACCTTGTCAACAGGATGAACATTAAATTAACAGACGCAATTTCGTGTGCTAGTGTTGAAATTTCTATTCTCTGGTGCGTCTGTTTCCACGTTTCCAGCAGGAATGTGTCATCGTGCACACGCACGTCTGACCGTTTGAAGGTCACGGTGCGTCAGAAGTGGAGGGGCAAGTACGTTTGATACATATACACAAAATGATCCGGCAAATGATCTGACATATTTGTAGGTTTAATAAAAGGCAAATATAGTAAAGAAACTAAAAAGTGTTTTTAATTTTGAAAAGCACATATAATGCCATTCTGTTTCATTATGTTTTAAAAAATTATATCAGTCAAATGGGATCCATTATTGTCCTCACACTGTCCAAGGCGTTCACGAAAGTTGTCTATAACTCGTTGGGTTATTTCATGTGGAATGGCAGTAATTTCTTGACGAATTGCATCTTTAAGTTGTTCAATAGATTGAGGGCGATTAATGTATAACTTTGACTTAAGGTATCCCCAGAGAAAAAAATCGCACGGATTTAAATCAGATGAACGGGCGGGCCAACCGATGTCACCACACAATGAGATGAAATGACCAGGGACCATCTCCCTCAAAATCCCCATCGCACGTCAAGAAGTGTGGGCTGTTGCCCCATCCTGCTGAAACCAAACATTGTCCATATCGTGGATCACTCCATATACCAAATTCGGCCACATCACACCATACAGTCACTCGAGGACAATGCAAAGGACGTTCATGCAACTCACGAGGGTTGTTCACGGCCCAGTACCTGAAGTTTTGCTTATTCACTGCGCCACACAGGTGAAAATGTGCCTGTCATTGAACTACACAACCGCTGTATCGGGGACATGCTGAATTTCTAAACACAATGCTTTGCGAGTTTCAGTGTCTCTTTCGCTTAGTTCTTGTGCTAACATCATTTTGTATGGATGCATTTGAAGATTATTGTGAAGAATTCTTCGCAAACTTCTTTCGGAAAGCCTAAGAGCCTGGGTGCGTTTAAATGTCGAACGGCATGGTGACTGTTGAACTGAAGCTCTAACTGCTGCCACATTTTCTGTAGTTGCGGCGGTGCGAGTTCGGCAAGTTGATTTTCGTTTCAATGCAGATCCAGTAGGTCTAAAGGTGGTAACCCATAACAAGGTCGTGCTTCGAGCTGGGTGGGATCATGTCTACCAAGCTTGAAGTGCAAACGGAAGGCTCGTTGCGTTTCAGTTACAGATTCGCTTGCTTTGATAAACGTTTCCACAATGAAAGCGCGGTGCTCACCAGTCAAATTCATGGCTGCAGTTAAAAAAGAAGCAAAAAACAACAGCTTAAAGAGGCCAAACAAAATGGCATTTAATAAAAGAATGGCATTGTATGTACTTTTCAAAAAATAAAAACACCTTTTGGTTTCTTTACTTTATTTGCCGTTTATTAAACCTGCAAATGTGTCAGATCATTTTGCCGGGTCCTGTACAAGCAAAAGGTAATCGTGAAATGTAATTATTCTTAAGCAGCATAATTTAAATGATAAAGTAAAATGAATTAAGCCAAGCTGCTGATTATATTTTATTATGATTTATAAATTTTCGCCGGTATAACGGAGCATGTTTCTTTATGTTTGAATACACTAGAGCTCGTCTGAGTCTTGTGTTCTTTGACTCTCACATGGAGTGGGCGCACTGTGCTACCGATGTAAATTTCCCTGCATATGTTACACTTTAGTTCATAAACTATCATTGTTTTGTGACACAACTTGTTGTTGGATATGTTACAGTTGTTAAGGTCATACTTTGGAATATCAGTCGCATTCTTTGAAGACAATGCCATACGCAAGATGTAGGAACGGTGGGCAATTCTAATTGAAAGATCCAAGTTGCGAAAAACTCTCAGGACTTTGTTGTCGAAAGAATCCGAAATGTATGGTATTTGAAAGTAATAGAAAGAATCAGTTACTATTACTTTCAAATACCATACATTTCGGATTCTTTCGACAACAAACGGGTAATGAAGGAGCGATTAACTAATCAAATACTTATGAATATCAGAATAAAACATATTCAGAAGTTATGACAATCAGACATTAACACTCATTGTTTGCATATCGCTCTGCAGGGGTTTCTCGGTCAATAATACAATGAATTTGCTGTATGGCAGGATGTTTCGAGTGCTTTCGTCGCAACGGTGTCGATTCTGACAGTTGGATTAGCCACATTGTTAATATCATACGTCAATTAGGCATTTGAGATCAAGTTGCAAAATTGCATCAATACTCCTATCGATTGGGAGACGATGTATTGTTTGATAATTGACAAAATCAGAATTAATGGTGTAATAGAATGACAGTCATGATTGCTTCTATTGAATGTCAAAAATCAAGACAATCCCCACAGAATCCGCATAGAAGAGCTGGGGGAGATGTGGGATGACCACAACACCCACACCCACACCCACTGCATAACCTACTTAATTGGCATTATTGCTAATTTTTTTCTAAGTCTTTTTTGGTTTTGATTCGAAGTCATTGTCATTTGTAGACATTTGCGTAGCCACAGTATTAAGCAGACATTTTCCATTATTTATTGAGCTGCTGTTTGTGATTTTTACAATGACATTTTTATTGTCTTCAGTCTTGTGTCACATCATTGTCAATCTGATAAGTGTTCGTTTCGTGATTCTACGCTCGTATGTGTGCAATTCAGTCCAGCGTAGTGCCTGAATGAGAACTGGCCGAATTAAGTCGCGCGTTCAATATACATGTACATTTAAAAAAATAGTGGTATTTCTTTTAATCCGTAGAAGCCACTTTCCACAAGTTAGGTATCACAAGTTTCACTGAATCGCACAAAATTTCATTGAGAAAGTTTAAAGAATTTAAAGAATTCCAACATAAATATCAATGAGTTGTGTAAAACGGATGTCACCATAAGAAAGACAATATATTATACATATTAGTGAGTGATGAAAATGTCTCCATTATTTTAGAATAGTGTTTCTCAAGGACCACATTGTTCAAAAGTGGAACTGTGCTTCTTACTCAATGAGTGAAAGTACTTCGGCGACTGAGTGGAATGAGAAGGCAATATTTGAATTTGGACATTGATGATCTTTAATGCGGCCTTCAAATCTGCTGGTTTTTGCTTTTTCAATTGATAGAGTTGAGGCACTGTAAAGCGGGAATTTTAGTTTGTACTTGGATCCGGAGGAGATCTTATCGATCAAAGTATCCGACAAGGTCAGCGCATTTTTTGGCAGTCGTAACTTATCTAACATTCAAGCCATTTATTGATATGACCGTCAAGAAACGTCAAGAAACCATATGGCTACGGTTTTCAGTTCAGACAACTGAGACAAGCCGTCCTGCACACTATTTCACACTCGAGCCGACAATAAACATCCAAATACATTTCGCAGAAATCTACATTAAGAAATTGTCGCTTATCTTTGGTTCAAAAATGTCACATTTAATGCTTGAACCCATTCATTATCGTTTGTCAATGTGATGCATCTAAGCTGAAGGATAGCTTGACTGCATCTGAAAATTTGCTGCATAAAAAGTGTTCAACTGCTGTAAAAGAGGATGTCAGTTGATATCATGCCCAGATTGGCGACGTTTAAAAAGTTGAACTGTTTATAGCCTGAAGAAGCATCCAGGAAAATTCACATATTATGACGTAATGTTTTTTAACCGATGCTTTCAATGTTCAATTAACCGAGTTAATTGAATTGTGACCTCAAATGCTATCCAAGAAAGTCACAATATTCATGAAAATTCATAGCCTATATTGATGTATCAGATTGTTGATGTGAAGAATCGTCAATTCTACACACTTTCGAATTTTTAAGACAAAAATGTCATTGATGAGCGGCATCGCTCGTTAGATAGATACCTCTCATTGACACTTTTTGCGCTTGTAGTCGGCAATCGAAAGATCAGATCATGACAACCCATCAAAGTTGCAAACATTTGCAGAATATGTTCATATTGTAGAAAAGCATCACTAATTAAGATTACAGATGAAGAATCTATGAAAATTCAAATAAGTAAAATTTCTAGGAATCAAACTATCTCAGTTTATGAAAACGCCATACCATCAAAAGCATGTTTACACATTCTTGACATGGAGAACACGTCTTTATTTGATACAGAACTGTGCATTAGCCAATGCATTAACCAGCGTGCATTTCCATCGGCAAAGCAGCATTTTTGCACTTTTATTTAATAAAAATTGAAGTGACAATAAACGCATTGATAATAATTATTCTGCAATTAAATTAACCCTCGCTCCACTAGGGTGCTTTTCCGAACACCTCCCCTGATGATCTCCCAAGCTATCATACCAATTTTTCCAAACCCCAAATCAGTCGAAATGGCATTGAAAGGGGATTCAGAAAAACAGTATTATTTTTTTAAGGTCATCCCTGGGCTGAGTTGAAAGTCAAGGGTCAAAAACGCCAATTTTTGACAAATTTCTATTAGATCACTATTTGAAGTAGAGAATGATAATAAAAACTAATAAACCATACAATAATTGAAAGATCTAGTTAATGTTATAAATGAAATGATCATCGTTATGAGATTACATCATTGTATTAGATGAGTTCGAAGGTCAGATAATTCAAGTTTTTAGTTCAACTCAAATAGCACTAAAATCGCACATATTAGTATTTAGTTTCTGTAGTGAAGAAACAACCCAATTCGTTCAAATTTTATCAATACACTGAGGGTATCGATTCTGAAATTCGGTTCAACACGATTCTGAAACTTTTCGATAATTGCTGATTAGATTCAGAATTAAAAAGCACAGAATTTCAAATTTAAAACATGCATACATAATGAGCAGATAGTTTCAAATTCAAAAACCTTGCATTTTGGGAACATCTTTACATTGATAGAAAGAATCCATCATGTAATCTCAACTTATTTCATCAAGAATTGATAGCCAGTATACATTAATAGTGAACATGCCGAAATCAGCCAAAATATTCCAAACATTCAAATTTTAAATTAGATCTCACACCAAAAGTATAATGCCAAATTTATTGTCCTTCTGTCAAAAGTTGCATAATGCATAGAAAGTAAGCTACTACAATTGTAGTGACCATGGTTCATTTCACTAAAGGATATCCAAAAAAATCGCGAGGGGGGAGAAACACGCCCGTCCCGTTCAGGCCGTCTAATTTGGAATTTGGGATATACATGTAAAAACAACTTTCATAAAAAATCACAACTGAAAATTGGTTGACAAACCATCTAACTCAGTAACAATAAATACACAATGGCCTATTAAGTAAGCTTTAATTTGTAGTTTTAAATCAAAATTTTCGTGATTATTGTTAATTCATGTAATTGCATTCAACATTGATGTTGACGATAAGATAATCGCCAATTTTTATAAGATGAATATTGCAATGGTTCATTCAGTTCGCAGTTGGCATATAATCATGCACACAATTGAATCTCAGAGACTCACAAACTTCCAATGTGGATAGAGAGACAGTAAATAAATGTAGGAAGTCATTACAGTTCCATGAATAATAAGCAATTGATAAATCGAAATTTGAAGCGTTTGCTTGCAATCGCAAATATTTGTTACAATGCCTATAAGACCTTGAGTCTATCACTGAAGACTTATTGCTTTGTAACATCCTGCAAAATCCTTGCTCACTTCCGGAACAATGTCAACCAGCGTAGGAGAAATGCGTTGGAAAAACGTTTATGATAAAGATTGACCTTAAATTTGTCTCGTATTCACATGGTTTCTTGTCTCACTTTATTTCCCAAATTTGCCAATATTCAAGAACACACTCAGCGAACAATTTTCCTTCGTGAACTAACTCACATGGACTGAAGTACTCTCTGATCTCCTTCTAGTCATGCTGAGTGCCATAAAAACACAATTATTGAGTATTGCTTGGAATGACGCAGTCTTGGCGGAATTCACATTTTCTCATGATGTTTTTACTGTTGCACTGATAGACGCGCTGTACTCAGAGCCTGCTTAACAATTGATGAGGCTATTTCTAAATGACATTTGTGGTCATGTTGAATTTAAAATGCTTGATAACATACACGAGTAACTATCATGAGTTCATGACTTTCAAACTCAGTGGTCTCATCTACCACCTTCGAATTTGCATCACATAAAGCAATAAGATTCGATCTGCAAGTGGTCAAACTGCATTTATGGGGTAACCCTTGACCCCATAAAATTGAATTATTTCTTTGAATTATTGATTAAAAGTAATGTTATTTAAGTAAAATCTGAAGTAAGTAGTAGTTAAAATAGAAATTATTTGAAAGTGGGCCTACTGCATTTTATTTATAAAAGAGCCCTACCTTAATGATTAGAGAGCAGAAAGCCAATTATATCAGTTTTCTTTTAAAAAATTGAATTCGCATCTGTATTCCAGCATAGAAATAAATGGAACAACAGATACCTGCAATTTTGTTGTATTTTGAAGCTTAAGTAGTAAAAAAGGGCTGTACTGAGTACCATTACCCCTATTAATTTCCTTAAATGACACATACAGTCCGTTCTATCACTTCAACGTGTTCTATTCTATGCTAGGGACTGTAATTCATCAATTCGTTTATCACACTATTCTCGGCGACATCATAATGGCTTGCATATGAGACTTTCGTAAAAACATAGTTTCTAATAGGCCTACCATTTCTATATTTCACAAGAAGCTACGATCTGATTTTGCAGACACCCATAGGAGTTATTCATAGACATCATAGATTAAGTTTTTTTATCCCTTAACTGACCTTCTCGGGGGTATGCTGTGTTGAGCAAGCAATGGTTTAATGTACATTGACACTGTAAGCCACTCAAGGCAATCTAGGAGAATATGCCCCTATTTAAGCTCTGATTACTCATCAGCACACTAAATAGTGTGCAGAATACAGAAGAAATGACACTTGTATAAGCTCACAATACAAATACAAAAAAAGGAGACATGACCACATGACAGTCTAAGTCTTTTGAGCGGAGTAGAATAAAAAATCAAATCGGTTCTGTTTGTCTGTAATGACTTTGCTTGGTGTCTTTCTTCTTTCATGCAGAGTTAATGTCAGTTCAGTAATTCTGTTATGTACAGCAATATATCATCTATCATAAGCTGTCGTGCAGGAAATTACTACAATTTTGCAAAATGGAAAAGAAAGGTCACGTAGGAAAGTGATAATGCACATGTACATCTAGTTGCAAAATGATCCTATATGTAAATTACATAGGACTGATGCTATTTGTAAAACATCTCATTTTTGCAAATAGAATTTCCAGCTTTTTTATCGCTGCAAATTAAGTTACTTTGCCGTAGTTTATCCGATAAAATACACGGCAAGTTACGGCTACCACGAAGGAAATATGTTTTGCAAAAGTTCTCGATTCTCATACAATTAATCCTTCTTAGTCCACGAATTAGTTACTTATGCATTAGTGCATAAATTAATTAATGCATTAATGCATTAGTTAATCCAATTTCCTTTGGCTGGTGTCAGTCGCTTTTACATTTGATTTTGCATCTTTTAATATCTCTGCAACTGACATTAAAGCATCATATTGATACTAGATTTATATCAATTTCGCTTTCAGATTCGCATTTTTGGTTGCCTATATCTTCTTTCTTCGTCTATCATGTCATGCCTCTACCCTTGATATGTCAGGTATGTCAAGTGTGAAATAATTAGCGTGATGTGCATTATATCCCCTTGTCGCCTAATACTTTTTAGCTTTTGATATTTCTGGATTAGTTTTGAATTAATACTTTCAGACATTCACTATTTCTTTTACTTTTGGGTGCGTTGAGGACATTTTCACGATCGAAAACTTGTTGCTGCAAAAACAAAGCAAGTGTTCTTATTTTCTAAATTTAGAAGACGACGCACGGAATGTGATAAAAATTGGTGGATACTTACTATTTAGCTTGATAGATTTAATTTGATTGAACATTAATTAATGTGCTAGTGGTTAATTGGTTTGTGAGATGATTGTGAAAATTTTTGTCTTGCGCTTATCAAGGTGTGACACTAAGAAACAATTGATTTTTGTCACCATAAATTGCCGCAAGTCGCCACACAAGTCACCGTGCGAAGCGGTATGTTACTGTACTCTGAATGCTGTGCTGATTTATACAGCTATAGTTCAGAGGCTCGTAGTTCATAATTTTGCCCACACATGGCTAGCAAGCTAGAGGAGAGTCAAGGTGAGTAAGGTGATTATTCACTTTGAATTCAGATGACAATTCGATCCCTGTAACCAGGGTTTCGCAGCCGGAGCCGTGGCAGCTGGACCACGGCTCCGAAACCCTGCCTGCAACAGTTAAGTTTCTATATTGCTTTTCTGCATTTGCATTTGAAATTTCATATCTCAGCCCTATCCATACGGTGGGCATTTCAAACTTCATCAAAAATCGTCAAAATTTCAAAGACTTGAAATATCTGCAAAAATTATTTATTTTGAATAGCCTTTTGTGCAAGATGGGCGAGTTGGATCAAGTGAATGGCACCATTGGAAAGTCAATACACGAAGAGCAAAGCTTTCATGGTAATTCTACCGAGGACGGGACGTTATTCTGATGGATAGCTTGAGAATGATGGCGCTGAGAAACCTCGCATTTGACTGAATAACTTGACCTGTCATGAGTTCACACATGGAGGATGAAACATGAGCGAGCGCAAGCTCGAATAGTGTTCATTTTCCCCGTTATTCAGCTCTGTTCAAAGACGGCTTCAAAGAGATTGTCAACTCATGCTGAAAATTGAGCACTTTGATATCTTTGATCCGCAGTAGATGAATCTATGCAGCTACCATGGTTTCTATGACTCTCAACTTTTTAGAACATTGAAAGATATGAGTATAAACGGATTTGACATGTTCCTGAGCATAAGCTGTGTCATAAATTGCATATATAATGGAGCTTTTAAAAATGGATGAGCAAAATATTGGTGTCTAAATGAATTTCATGAAATTTATTTTCTACTTTAAAAGTTTGCGGTCAATTGGTTGAGTAAGAGTAATACATGTTGAGGTTAGTAACAAATTCTAGCAACTTTTTATACAAAAAAGAAAGTGCTGCGACGGCAGATTGCTTTGAATGAATGTGCATCAGCGCACGATTGCCATAACAGTGTCGTAGTTGCCATGGGCTCCTACATACAAGCATATAATTATTTCCAGCTAAATATTGCAGCTCTTCACATAAAGCCCGAGATCCCGGACTTTAATCACATGTGCACTTTGTAGCCCTTCATTGGTTATTCATGCTCCAAGTTACATCTACCATTCAACTTCAGATACATAATTTGTTCCTATGATGTCCAGAGAAAGAAACGTGACAAAATTGGTTTGTCCTGGATTGAATTGTTGGAGTTCTATAAATAGATCGGAATTGAGAGCTAATATGAGAAAAGCAAACAGTGGCTTCATTCAGTAAACAATATGATCGCGTCTCAACTAGTCCCACATTTATCGCAGCGGTTGCTATACATTTCAGGCTTTCAGCTTTAATTTCAGAAGTCAACAGTTAATACTGAAAACTCCAAGTTATTTTAATCAGTCATCGGATTATCATTTTAATTCTGAAGAACAACAGGAAATTCAGGAAAGATCAGTTGTAGACTATTGCCTTCAATAGTCACGCAATTTCACTTTAGTTGAGAAGCAAACGTCTGAATTTATGTGAATGCTTGGCAATATATTCAAAACATATTAGCGATGAGAATCTAATAACTGTGATAGAATCAAAAAGAACATTGAAATTCCAAGGGTTGCAGGAGGTGAAAATATGCACTAGAGTTGTAAATATTCTTATATTTTTAGATATTCGAATATGTGCTTCGAATAAGGAGAAGTATTCTCATATTGCTTCTGAGTGAAACTGAAGCCAAAGAATTTGCTTAAAATTGCCACGCAATCTCAGCCATGATGCCTCACGAAATCAGGAGAGAATTTCAGGGAAGAAATTTCAAACATAGAATTTAAAGGGGTCGACAAAAATTGCGTTTCTTCGTAATCTGCATTGTTGAATGTTAATATGTGTCTATCGGTCTGCATCATGCCTAATCAGGCGCGGATCCAGCTTCTTGGTGAGGGGAGTTTGGCACAATGAAACGGCATATATTAAATATCTTTGGAAAAGCCTTTTTTCCTGTAGTTTACATAATGTGCTTATTATTAGGCCTATAATAGATACCTGATATCCGCAATTGGATAATTATAAAGATCATTAATGCATGCGTACACAGCCGAGAGATGTACGAATCCATTTCTATGGTATAAAATCAATCATTCAAGTTTCACGAATTCTGCGTAGAGAGAGTTGATAGACAAAACATCTGAAAATTTCAGCAGTTTATCACTGTCCATGTGCCTGAGCTGCTGTCAATGTAAACAAAGCTTTTGCAGATACCTCTCCATCAGTTGGTGTTAGATACATAAATTTGAATGAATACAGGAAAAATAGCAATGCATTAAAAATTCCTTAAACTGCGAGAAGGGTTTGAACCCCATGAACCCCCCGTGGATTCGCTACAGCTAATAAAAACATATGACAGGTTTTTGTCAATCTATAAAGTCTGCTGTCTATCTCCTGGCCATAATCAACTAATAGAAAAATGAAAATAGACGCTTTAATCATATATCTTGCTACAGCTAATTACATAAAAACAAATTAAGCTATACTGCCTGACATAAAAAATGCTCCACTCAAATATATGAACTTTATTCCACTCACACTCATGAATTATAAGATAGCATTTTATAACGCTTGTGTTCGTGACCTGCGGAGAAAAAAATTGGCAGTGAAACAATGTTATTGTGTGAAATTCTCGCATTACTTACTTAGAGGAATTCTTACAGCAGGTCGGTGTGACCTCAGGCCCGCTTCTGCTAGACGGCGATATGCAATTCGTATACTGCATGCAATTCCTGCTGCGGCTTTCCAGTTGATGGCCAGTCGAGGAACACTCTTAAAGCGATTGCGCTTTGCTGAGATAACCAACTTCCTATCGGTAGCATTGTTTGTCAATCTCGGTCTCCCTGGTCCTTTCCTTCTTTTAACATTTCCATCATTGTTCCATCGACTCCACCACCTGCTCACAGTGGAGTGTGACACACCCAACTTCCGTCCAACAAACCTACAACTCTTTCCACATCGTAGCATTTTAACACCCATTCCTTTTACAAACTCTGATTGCGACAATTTTGCTTCAAAATTTAGTCAGAAAGAATTGCTTGATAGTGATAAAAGGTCGAATTTGAAATGCATCAACTATGCCAAAGATATCGACAATGGACAGCTGCTTTATATTAGCATGACAAATTTGATGCATAGACATCCTGGTCAGTGCAGTATGAAATAAAAGTCGTCCACTTCCATTGAGATTTTCTATATCAAGTGGATCGTTTTTAATGTCATAGAGTATAGTTGCATATTACCAAGTATATCTATGATTAATGTAAGATATCTAAGGGACGTTCAACTCCCATACCATGTACTGGACTGGAGGCCAGTGACTTTGGTAGATCTGATTAATGACGGTTGTGTGTGTGCGTTAAGGTTACAGGAGGATATCATGACTGTATGGGAAATACAGAGGTGTATAACTATGTTAAAATCCCGAGGCCGTAGGCCGAGTCACTGTCAATACAGTCATAGAGATATCCTCCTGTAACATACTTAAAGGATGCTCATCTCAGCCAATCAGAGAGGGGGACAGCCTGTTAATGGAGGGACAATATTGTTAAAATGCCAGGGACAATTTGTTAAAATGATTGTTTGTTATCTATGATCAAATGTCCTTTCTAAATTGAGAATGTAGATAGATGTCCATGGATTTCCGTTCATAGTGCTTCGTTCTTAAGAAATCTATTTCTAAGTCATAGACTTCTAATTGTCTAAATATAAACAGAAGGAGAAGAAGAAGAAAGCATTGGGAAATCAAGAGACGTCTATGTTGGAAATCAAGATATCAAAGATAGCTAGAAATTTCACCCTTTTGATAGGACATCTGTACTAATTCTATGGATATGGTTTCTTTCATTTAGATCACTGATCTGCATTCAAAATTCAAAATCAAAGTTTTGGACGTCATTCTAGGGTCAGACGGATAGGCATTTCTTTTAAGATAGTTTACCATCGCAAAGCAACACGGTCAAAGAAATCATGACAAAAAGACACGCCACACCTATTACAACTGAAGAGCTGAATAAGATACGGAAGACCACCATTCCTCAAAACACCATGAATCAGAACTACTGGGCAAGAAAAGTATTCGACGACTGGCTCAAGGAAAGAAATACAACAATTTTAGAAAACGGTTCAGAGGACCTTATGTTTCTATCGGACCGTTCAAGCGATGGTCATGAGAAATTGGAGTTCATCTCCAAAGTCACTTTGAACCTGGCATTGAAATTTTTCTTTCATGAAGTTAGAAAGAAGAACGGCGATGTGTACCCGGGTGAAACTCTACGACTATTACTATGCGGAATCCAAAGATACATCAGAAGCGAACGCAAGTTGGATTGGAAGGTAAGACGATTTTTATGACGCTAAAATTGGAAAAAATTAATCATAAATTTAAACTGCCATAAAGTTGGAAAAAAATATAGCTTCTATTAAATCGATATTGTGAAGTAATTCAAGTTTCCACAATGGTTTTTCTATTATTTTTATTCTCGTAGTCATTTTAGAATTAAATTATGATCAACTGACTATGAAAAATAAGATATATAGGCAAAGGAATTTGGTAGCCTATACAAGTAGATATATAAATGTATGTTCCTGATTAGCTGATGTTGAACAAGTAGCATTCTAGTCTTCATATTAATAAAACTCCTACAATATTTGTGTTATGCACATGCATGCAGATATTATTCACAAAATGTTGGCCTATACAAGAGGAAGGAATGATTTTAATCTTTTATACAAAACTTCTTTTTTTGTAATTGAAGTCCATCGCAAAAGTTTCCTTTATTGGTTGAAGTGAAAGTCCGTCTTTTGAGTTTGAAAGTGGAATCAATTTTTCTTAATAGCATGCAAATTTAGCTTAATTGAAATATTTGATAATGCTTTTTGATTGAAAAGATGAATTTATTTTATAAAGACTTTGCTCTATTCATAAATTTATCATGCACCGGTACTTCTCAAGGTACTTTTGCCATTTCAATTACTTGTGTAACTTTATTGTTATTTAGTTCGTAATGCTACTCTGTTTTTATGAAATATATATAGTTACTTTTCCTTCCGAAAACTAGGAATGAGGATAGTGGAAAAAATACTTGTTTGCAATGTCGACTTTCATTACAAACTACGAGTTAAAAAACATAGTGAACTAAAGTGCGGTAATATCATAATTAATCTATTCTAAATCAAATTAATTTGTCATTACAGGTGTTTGATGATCCTGCTTTCCTGGAAACAAGGAGTTCGTTGGACGCAGCCATGAAAGTCAATACCGCTGCTGGAGTTTCCCTAACGAAGAAGCAGGCGAAGCCGGTGCCCCTGTCCACAGAAACACGGTTATGGGAGAGACAATATCTCGATCGCGATAATCCTCGAAAACTCACGAGGACGTTGATTTACCTGATTGGAGTTAATTGTGGGCTTCGTGGGGGAAAGGAGCTACGCAATCTAAAATGGGGAGAAAATGCTCAATTGACCTTGACTCGAAGAGAGGGTGACGATGTGCTCGAATACAGGGAGGATATATCAAAAACGTATAAGGAAGGTCTTCATGAACATCACGTCGTGCCAAAAACAGTAACTCTATTCAAAAGTGATGATCCTTCAAAGTGCCTGGTAAATCTCTTTATCTTTTACAGTTCATTGCGTCCTGTTAACGATACGACCAATGCGTTCTTCCTCCAGCCTCATCCAAAGCCGACAGCTACCACTTGGTTTGTGAACCAACCTCTGGGACACAATTCTTTAACGGCAACCATACGAAACATGATGGAGGCTGCGGGAGAAGATGACCAATATAGTAATCAGTCATGCAGAAAAACTACGGTGACCAGAATCATGAATGCCACCGGAAATAAAGAAATGGCAAAAAAGTGGCTGGTCATCGCTCAGACTGTGTTTTGACTTACAATGATTACTCAACAAACATGCAAAAAGTAAAATCAAACATACTAACCAATAGTAATGTGAATTTAGCTAACAAAAATGAACAAAATCAACCAACGGACGTGCCAGCTGCAAGTGACAAAATTGTCATTAAATGTCCAAGTGGGATCATTATTGAAGTCCCTTATAGGTGATACTAACCCCAAATCTCTGAATGCTTCAGCGTTGACAATTTGAAACATTATTGACTTCTACTTCCTTGTATGAAAAAAGATAGCGCTAGATGACTCCAACTGCGAAATTTCATTTGATATTTTAGCCAACATAAAGCATAATGTCATATCTTCATGGACTCATAGATAGTAGAGATTTAATATCTAGGAGTCCATGATAGTCCATAATGCCACCTTCATGGTCAGGCTTACTATTTTCTATGTACATGTAGTCTGGAGTCATCTAGCGCTCTCGTGCAATAGATATTTATTTGTTAAGAAGTATAAATTTTATATGAAATACAAGATATTTTCCCTCCTATCTAAAACGTGACATAGTTAAAATGAGCATCCTTTAAATCTGGATAAAACCGTGAAACAGGTTGTAAACAATTATCCAGTACTCTAATACGCTCATTCATACAGGGAATCTTTTGAAAGAAGATTCTGAACCCAGTCAAGAAGTGACTAAAGAATTACAAAGCTCCCACAAGAATAAGCAACTGTCAGTAACAGCTGCAATATCAACTGCTAGTGATTGAAATTGTTCACCTACGGCACATAGCATCAATGGCTATTGGTGTGGATTCTGTACAGTTTATACATGCTTTGCGAAAATCGATTCAGTAGTGCTTTTTCGGAGAATTGTAGACTCTTTCTGGAAAATTTTTGATAATCTTTTTCCTTTGCTAAAAGCAGGCATGGATTAAGTGACAGGTGATCAGTAATGATTTTACTAGCTACTACAATCATTGCAGCAATATGTCCCATGCCTTATTCATTGTTATACATGTAAAAGATGTGATTAAAGTCTAAAGAAAATCTACCGAGTACGCAATCAAAAACGAGCAGAAAACAAATTGAAATGTCAAAAATTTATAAATAATCTGATTGGTATAACCAATGAAAATGTAAAAAGGTTAAGCAAGAGTCGTTTAAATATCCATTCCTTCGGTGGATGCTCTATCAAGATTTAGGTGGAAAAGAGCAACCAGTGTGACTTTCCAAGTGCGCCTCCTCATAATGAGTGGTTATCGATGTCAATATATTTTTATCTCTTATTAGACATCTCGTGATTATAGAGCATCATCTGTGAGGAGGCCTTCAAATTCTAATCAAACTCCGAGGAACAAATAAAATGTGAGTATGATGTCAGTGATTCATAAAATGCGAAGTTCATATTGAATAAAAAGCAAACCAAGTGGTGGTGATTGATGACTATCCACGATTTTAAGGTCCTACCGTATTGGCAATTCAGGAACAGCATTGATAAGGATTCAAGTTGATTACGAAATCCGTATAAATTTCGTCGGTGAATATGAAAACATTCGTACATCACTGTGACAAAGGTGGCTATCAATTTTCGTTTAATGAAAGTACAAGGACGGAAATAAACCACACATGTTAAATCGCTTCATTGCTCACGAATTCTCGAATAAAGTCCACCAGTGGTCCAAATTATTATGCAGGAGTAGGTTTTAGATAAGACAATGGGAAAATCAATGAAAATAGAAAGTCACAATTTCTTTGAAATTGACCATCGATGACATGCTTGTATCTGTACATGTAAGTACACTGCACAGATTCTTTCGACAATTTCTCTACAAGACTGGGCCGGGCGTATTAATTAGTATGTTCTGCAATCAATTCAGCTGGATTCTGATGTACTTCACAATAAGGAAGTGAATTGTTTGCCATTTGCTCCATGGTTTTATCCATAGTTACACACTATCGTCATTGATAAAGTTTATCGAAGTCACTGGCCTCCAGTCCAGTGCATGGCATGGGAGCTGAACGTCTCTTAGATATCTTATATTAATCATAGATGTCCCTGATATTACATGGTTGTTCACAGATAGCTATAATTTTATGAACCTCTGTCAGCATGGCATCAGAATTGATCATATTCCTTCTCTATTCGGGCGATGATCACCCCGACAGAAATCCATCAGCACGGGCTTCAATTTCCGCAGCAGAGTCAATGTAGGTTAGTCATGGACTTCAAAGCTTAATTAAGTCGAGCAAGGCTTAGCTTTGCATTTCGTCTGACAACCATGACAGCACAGAATTAAATTGTTTAACTCCTTCAATTTACTAGAAGTGAAGACTAATTCAATTCGATGGCACATGCTGGAGCTTAGTAAGTGGGTAATAAAGAATTCCTAATGACTTACACAGATAAGAGAAAAAAGGTCGTGCGTCGCTTGCGGATTGGTCTCAATTCCATCAAAGTGCTTCGATTGCCATGATTCCTTCAGATTCGAAGAATTCAAATATATTGCGCACACGTTTTCTAGTTAATGTTGGTCCTTCCGATCATTATTACAGAAGATTGCGGCGCACGAAAATTAGCTCACGTGATGACTTTGCAATCCTCTTCTCAGTACATACACTGAGTGTAGCTAGACAGCGATGTGTGCTTTGCTGTGTTCGAAGTGATGTCACAACACGCACGCCACTGACTCACTGGCTGGTGTCCACAAGCTTACTGTTCGAGAGAGTGTGTGTCATTTCCAACTGCAGGCGATATACGAATTATCCTTTCGAGAAACACAAAAAGAGAAAGTTTAATTAAGGATAGATACGATACCTTCATTCTAGAAACCGAAGCCGTGCGCGCAGATTAATCTGATTCTGTGCCGGACAGTGTCTTCATCGGGTAACCCAGGTAGTTATTTGATCTGTGTTGCGATCCAAAGTAAAGATACTAATTCTTCGTGTCGCTCCATAGGAGAAAATACATTTCGAACTCCTCAATAAAAATGCTATCTGCTGCCAATTTGATCGCAGCTCTGCACTTTCAGTTTTGGGTGACGCTTTTATTGGGAGGAACGGCCTTCGTATACATAATGATGAAATTGTTGCTTTTATTTTCTCAGTGATTTTTATTGCTCTCGTGCTGCATTTTGACTTCTGACAATATTCACTACTTTTTCAAGACCTGGCATCAAAAGCTAATATTTCCTGTGTATTTGCAGACATCAATGATTGATATTTGGTGAACGGGAGAGAAGGGAAATTGTTCTGTTAATGTAATGATATTTTTATTGGCTTAATGTAATGAAAATGTTGCCATCCATGATAAATGCATAGAAAACGCAATCTTGGTGAAACTCAACATTCGACACCCTAAAACTATAAGATTAGCGTGTGTTGTTCAATTACTCATTCATAGATGCATAAAGATACCATGAAACATATCGATTGAAGACGTCAATTCAATGACATGATGTTTACCCTCACGAACATTCCTCATGATTTTATGAGATTTTCTCGTATATATCTCATCATATTTCATGCGGATTTGGCACGTTTTCGCATGAAACATCTCATGAAATTTCATGAGTTTCTCATAAATATCTCACTAAAAAATTCAGTGTTGCTTTTTCATGCTTCTGAATTTAGATATCTGGTATCTAAGTTATTGAGGTTCTCACAACCATGCCATGAGCACAATAATGTTTCAGCACTCTTAATGATAAACCAGTATTTATCATGATAATACATTGAACTGTGACTGTGCATGTATAAGTGTCCATTTTCGACATCTTCATTGTCATGCTCATTGTAAAATAAAATTATTTATGCATCATTTCGAAAGAATATTCGAGTTCATATTCTATATATCAAAAGAATTTCGAAAGCATATAGTACTATTATATAATATTCGATTATATGCATCTTATGCATCATGTTAGAGACTCCTATGTCATATTCTATATTTTTTGCTTTTTATCCTTTACAGACAAATGTTGAAGATTTTTATCGATTTAATGATTTTTTATTAACTTTTCCTTTCGCGGCTAACATGAATACCTTACTACTTATAAACTCTTTAGAAGTAGCCCCACCATAATGATATAATTATTTTCATAAAGACCTCACGAATGCCCATGATTTTCTCCTGGACGCATCATGAAATATTATTCTCATACATCATCTCATTACCACTCATTATGTTCTCATCAAAGTATCATCATTATTTGAAATTTGCCTTATGAGAATATCATGAGAATCACAATAATCTCACGAGCTCTCAAAAAAAATCACATAAATCCGCAGTAAATTTCTTGAGTTTTCATGAATGATTATCGTGAGGGTATGCACATTTTAGGGAAGCGATGAAAAGGAAAATCAAACAACAAAAGGAATGTTCAATTTTGCTGTCGATTCTGGTGGGGGTGTGTAGGCGACGATGAAAGTTGACTTTTCCTAACGTCTGAAGAGGTTTGCAACCTTCTTGATGTTCATCCATTCATCTTTCTAACACCGTGCATTCACCCGCACCGATGAGTTCACACCTGAGCAAAAGCGAAGAATTGTTGGAACATGCCAATTTGTCAGTCACTGCCACAAAAACAAATCATAAGAGAAGAAATTGAATGAAGTCGACTTCAAAGTGACATTTTGAGGATGATTTCAATGAAAGGGTTTCTATTCATTGTCGACTATTTGATTTCTTAGCTTCATTTCTCAATGATTGACGTCATTCCGTCGAAAAAGAGAAGTCTATTAATTTCATCTTTATTAGCAGAACTGTTATATCAGCATTTTGTATTCGATGTGAAAATTAATGTTCTCCGTTTCAAAGTAACGCCTGAGCTATCCGTCCAAAAATGGCATTTCATGCCAAATCAAAAGGAATTAAATTAAAAGAAGAATTATGAGAAAACTGATAGCAAAGTCGCTATCTTCGTTATCTGCATGAAAGGCATTCAATTGATAGCGACATATATTGATTGCATGAAATAGCTTATAATACAGTAGAATTCGCATATATCGGCTTCGGCTATATCGGCGGTTTCTTTTTGTCCCGGCAGAATTTCCTATCTTTTCCATATAATCGAGTTCGCTTATATCGGCTTCGGCTATATCGGCGCATTTTCGCTGTCCCTGACAGAAAAAAATCGTCTATAACGGCGGATTTCCTGGAAATCCTCAAGCGATGTGTTTTGCCTAGAAGAGTCACTAGAATAACAGTATATGTGGACGCGGATGGCTGTAGATTCTGTTAGGACTATCCGATTCTAACTATTCTAGTGGCATGTGAAAATTTAGATCTACAATTCATCTCGATCATGTTTGGGGGTTTGATCAAAATTGTAGAATCTAGCAGCCGAGGAAAGATAAGTAGGCTTGCCACTGTATCTCACTGATAATTCTCACATAATTAGTCTTTCATTCGACGTGATGATTGCATTGTTAACGCCTTCACCTACGATGCTGTTGTCAGACCTGACTTAGTGACTGTTGCGTCATCAAAGGAGCACAAGCTACCGTCGAAAACATTGTTGAGTTCGATGCATGTTCTCTCTCTAGGCAGAAAGCGGCTCGCCACCCCATCCATCTCTATGGTTTCGTCTGCATGGTTCTGTCTACACGGGATGATCATTCCAATACACGCCTATAGAATCTTGACTTCATGGCAGATCTTGATCGTGTGAAATCATCACCACGAGTAGACAATAATTACTTAGACTTCGCGAGATTGAGTTAGAAAAACTAAATAAAATACGATGCAAATTATTTGGATTATTATTCACTATAGCTCTTTCTATTAGAGTTATGTCATCAGCATAAATGATGCCAGCTAAGTCGGATGAAACTTCAATTTAAGCAACTTACGAAACCATGATTTACATGACCTTCTACCAGACGATTCAGTAGACAAACGTGATTGATTTTGTCGAACGCTTTCGTAAAGTCAAGACATGCCACTCTAACAGCCTTGGTATCAATCAAGTCGAGAAAGGAAGTGTGGTACCGTGGACACTTATTAACGCACTGTTAGTTGAACAAAACTTTCTAAATCCGTGCTGAGAACATCCGTACAACGCTGAAATTTCCGGCAATGTAGATAAAAGAATCAAACGTTCAAAAATTTTGAAGTCATTGAAATTGGGCGAAAATCCATAATTGTGAGTTGGAAATTATGCAGATTATTAGCATGTTGGCGATTATGCAGTTGGCCTATATTTACATGCTAAAGCAATCATACGTTAGCCATGATACAGTAACATAAAAGTGTGCTCAATGAAATTCCCTTAATTTAGCTTCCGCATTTACTTGACCACAATAGAAATTTCAACTGACAAATGAAACTTCGCATGATGCTGTTGAAGTACTTCCCGACTTCTGATCGCTTATAAAATATTCAGAGATGGGACCGGTAATTTTTTTGTAACCAGTTAAAATCGGTTAAATGAGGACTCCCGGTATTTATTTAGTTGTCAAGGTTTATCGACAATTTTCATTCATTATCACAATTACTATTTCACAATTTTCGACAATATTTCATTACACAAGATAAATCCAGTCAAACGTCGCAACCGATTTTAACCGGCTACGAGAAAGTGCAACCGGTTAACCGATCCCAGCCCTGAAAATATTGCATTGTTGTTATCACTATTATTAGCAGTTTATTACTATTCACTACTTTAACCTAAAATTATTAACAATTAGTATCGCTTTCCGATATTTTGGGTTTGCCTGCGTTACCGGTCGCATTGTATCTTGCCGTAGGAATATATATCTTGCTCTTCATAAGGGCATGATATCATTCATTATTTATGCGTCCTGGACTTCTATCAAGTTACTTTCTTCTAGACAATTTCCATTAGTTATTCGCAGTATTAACTATGTCGTGCTCTGAAGCAAGTGATTTGACCCGAATCGGATCAGCATCATTGATGGCCGCCTTATGGATAGTAAAAGCTGGAATACTCTTGAATTAGAAACGTAAAAGTCATAAAGTCATAGCAAATTTTACGATGGGAAAATCCATTATCTGGAAACTGAGTCAACTATCACAGCACTGTGATCGAACAACACAGATCTGGAGATCGGACAAGTGCCTCTACTTTAACGCACACGTATCACTAACTTGCTCGAGGGTCGGGTGGCGCAATATCTATATCATTTTAGCCTGTAAAGACAAAACTATTATGTCTAAATGTGGGGCCGGATTATGGTCCACCTGCTCTTAAAAAAGTAAGAGTTCTTAGGATCGATAGCAAACTTGGAGCAGTTACTGAGTTGCGCTTTAGTAGAAAATGTGCAAGTGGGCCACGAACTGAGCCGGGCAGGGACGGGCCTACCAGTTTCGTTAGCCAAGTCATGAAAGCCAATAAATCATGGTTTGATTGCAAGGGACTGACTTGATACAAATCACGTTGTGTTGCGGCTATATCGTATAGAAGTATACACGCATTCCAGTTGGAGTAAAGACCTGCGAATCGGCGAATTTTGAATCGAATCGGGGCATCCAATCGTCGAACGCGACGTGCTGAGAAGAAGAAGTTACAATTAAGTTAAATCCTTTCTGTCATATGTACTTGCATTAATATGTTTTCTATTGAAGCCTTATAAGACTACGGATATGATTTGACTTGTAGAGTTACATTACTCTGTCAATAGACAATAGAACTCATGGGTATTAAAAATTCATTTTGATTGAATTACTGTTATTTACGATTTTTAGTTTATTTAGATTTTTAGACTACAAATTTAGAGAGTATTTGAGAATCTATTTTGCTAGCTGTTGTCGATGCATGTAAAAGTCAATATCTCAAGGTCTTCTAATATTGAAATGATTTCATGACATGACTTTGAATGACGAAATTCTTCCATACCTCATTACACGAAAGAAATTGAAACCCTCAAATCAACCCACTGTAATTTTGTTGTTACCGGACGTTTTTCGTCACAGCATTGCCACTTTTCAAAGGAAGAAATTTTCAAAAAACAGCTTGCAAATGTGCCCTTCTCACAAATATTTTTCTACTGACAATATAATTGAAAATCAAAAGCCATTTTTCTATTTTCAAGTTATATTTGCAATAATTTCTCCGATATTGTAAGTTTCCATAACTTTCTCGACGATCATTCACATATTTATCAACCTTTTGAGGTTGATAAAAAATTTCACATTTCTATCAGTGAATTTCCATAATTTCAAATTTCGACCACTGCTGATGCCTCTTTGTGAAACGCAATTCCTCTGCAGACTGCTTAATAATACTGATTAGGCAGTCGAAATTAATAGCGTTTCACAAAACCAGATATTAAGCAGTGTGGGACTAATATAAATCACTGCTTAATATGTGGTTTTGTGAAGCGCTGCTAATTTTGACTGTTTAAATCACTGCTTTACATTTATTTTATGAACCGCAAAACATTTTCCACACTGATATAGAGCACTAATTTATTTAATGAAACGGGCCCTAGGTAGTGCTGATTGCCTCAAATAAAAAAAAAGATAAAATTATCAACAGCAAATATAGCACTTGAAAATTGAGATTTTGTTACATTAGTCGTTTGTCGCCTAGAAATCTGTTCAGTTCTTTTCAGAAATCACTAAATTTCTCAAAAAATTAGAAAGTGAAGCAAAACTATGTAAGGCGATGAAAGACAAAGAGGCGAGCCTAGTCACTTTTTGATACAAAGACCTTTTTCTTGTTACATTGAGTGATTCTGTTATCTGATATAGCTGAGAAATACGATGCGTGATAATATAGATAGAAGAATATTGTAATGGATCAGCCGGTGTAATAGCCAGGAGACCAAATTTTTACCGGTTCAGCCGATGTCATAGCCATTGCCATAGATTTTTGCCATTACTATTTTCAGCTGGTAAATTTTGAAATACTTGTGTAGTGCGTAACTATGACGAAACATCCACTCTTGCTTCCGCATTTAAACACTAGAATTATTTTTAGTCGTTAAAGTCTGTGCGAAATCCCATTGGTGTAGTGTATTTCAGGGAGAAGTAAATGCAGAAATTCAGAAAGAGATACATATCAGGAATTGTTCACAGGATGAAAATTAAGATATAGGCAAAAATCTGGCCCTCTACCCTCAATTTCCACGGTTTTAGAGTTATCACCCCCACTATAGAAAGGAAGCATTGGAACATGTAACGTTATTGAAATGGCACAATCTCCTGACTAAATACCATAGCAGTCGAACAATGAGCAGCCAGTTCAACATTAAACACGCCAAATTGTGTAACGTTTTAGTGACTGTTATCAACCGGATCACACAGCAAAGAGACACAGACGATGTCAAGTTCTGCAGAGAAGTTTGTGAACGTTTTTTCATGCGCCTGTTAACTTTTTTTAAAATGATCGGAGGTCCCAACATTATCGGGAAAACTTTTGCGCAATGATCTGAATTCTTCAAATCTGAAGGAATCGTGGCGATCGGAGCATTTTGAAGGAATTCAGAGCAATCCGCAAGCGACGCACGACTATTTTTCCTATCTCTGCAAGGTATTAGAAACATCTTTTTGCCCATTCCTGCATGTGCCATCTGTTTGAATCAGTTTGTACTTCTAGCAAAGTGACACGATTAAACAATCTAATTCTATGGGTCACACAGTTCAGTTTTAAAACCACTGAGAGGAAATGATTCTTTGAGTTATCGGATTCTTCATTATATTTTCCTTCGGAAATTTTCATTAACATTGTTTGAAGGCTCATCTCATTTCCTTTGAGAGCCGGAAACACTTGTCTTTCAATCTCAAAATATTATAGGCCAACATCTTTGAAATTTAGCATAAAAGAAAATAGCTAAAGGAGCAACAGGTATGATTTGAGAGAAATGTCACCACAACCAGAAATGTCACATGCGCGCATAAGTCGCTACAATAGTGCACTTATTGACTTTCCTCAAAAATAGCTGAATACGTAGCTACATGTAGCTGGAATTTCGCTGACTTTGACACTGTAGGATGTTAACTACCCTTTCCATCCTATATGTACAGAATATCAGTCCACTGCCCGACCGGCTGCAATATAGCCTAAATTTTGCCGCAAATGGCATCTGTTACTTAATATATATAAAACTTCTCCCTAGCATTTTATTTCTCTTCATAAAGAATGCTAATGACTGTCTTAACATATTTGAGCAGTGTTCTGTTCATCCGTCATTGTTTCGTAATTGATTTCATTTTCTATAAGTTTGGCAGGATACAAAGTTTCATTAAAAAATTCAGCTATTGATTCATAAGAAGCAAAACAATTATGCAATCAAATTTCCAATATCTCATCACTCAAAGCTGAATTTATAATTGAATTGATTACATGAATCTTCATAATAATGTTAAGTCATGCGGCAATCAAGTGCGTCATTTCAGTGCGTTCAATCAAACAAACACGCAAATTCAGTGCGTCATCACTACCAAGTTGAAAAAATTTTACAATATGTCACTGATACTTATGTCAAGCTCATTTGTGTAAAATGTCTTTGGTGCTAAACCTTGCATCATCTAACATGGGCGTGGTCAGAAAATTGGTTGACATTTATCATTGGCTTACAATGTGACCTTTACATTTACGTATGTGCACAAATTGAACATTTTTGCATGTTACACTTTAGTGCAGAAGAGGATTCAGTACATTAGCTCTCATCCAATTCTCCCACTACAATGAAAATCTTCTCAGCACTCATTCATAATAGATTACAATTCCTAGCAATTTAAATAATTAATTGAAAGTCTTCATGAAGACTGATGGCGTCGTCTAATCCGCATGGCTACAAATTAACCACTTGAATGTGGCTTTCTCGTGGCAAAACTTAAAGTTGATCAGCTTTGGACCAATCACTAACTGGCAAAAATGGAATTCTCAAGCCTATTGTTACAACATTGCTGACACTTATTCCACACAATGCTGCACACACTTTGAACCAGGGATGCGGAGTCGGAGTCCTATCATTTTTGCTGGAGTCTGAGTCGGAGTCCTATCAAATGATAGGGCTCCGGACACCGTCCTATAACCAGACCGGAAATGTAATACAAGCAAATTATTTATCCTCGTGCATGCAACTGTCACTGTCTTGATGTCAACTTTCTCCTTCAAACAAAAGTACAGAGACAGCAGTGCATACAAAGCTTTTAATAGTTGAGGGAGTGAACCGTGATAGTGGAAAAGGATTGTCTTTTCACTCGGTGATTTAGTAGAGAAGACAAGCCTTCCTAGCCTCGATCACACCTACGCACCAAAGGTCACATCAGAGACAAAAATTAAATGCTAGTTTGTTTGAGAACATTATCTATTACCCTCACGTTAATTGTGTGTGATGGCTCCTCCAAAGCGCATATTGAAATCGAAAGTGTGCTACTCATATTTTTTGAAGAAGGATGGGAGATTTTCCTGCCTGGTAGAGACTGGAGAAAATCCATGTGAAGCACACCAAGAAGATGGGAGGACCCAAGTCGCATGCATCCAACTGAAAGCGACATTTGATAAACTTTCATCGAAAATGATTGATAATTGATACAGCAATGATCACCAAAGAAAGGTTCAGGCAAGCCTATGAGTAGTAGGCTACCTGTTTGTTTAAAAAAACTAGGCTATATATACTTGCCACCCGGAGTCGGAGTCGAATCAAAATGATAGGACTCCGCATCCCTGCTTTAAACACAAGTGCCTCATACATTGTAAACTTGCTAGTGGTGGAAATAGAAATGATAGTGGTCACCAGGGTATTCGATCGATCGTTGTTTCTATTTTGGTCTGATCGAATTATCGATCGATTGGTAACTCAAGCATCATAATACATAGATGATCGATCGATAGGTGTTCTATCTCGTGATCGATCGATCGATCGGAAAAAAGCAGAATAAGATCGGTCTTATTCTGTCCGTGCGGCTTAAGCTAAATTTTGTGTTTCTCGTCTATCTTGTCTGCCTCAGCAGCCTTAATCCTCAAAAGCGAACTACATTCAAGGTACATGTAAGTCCTTTAAAATTCCTTATTACATTCACTCTGTCGTCCTTTTATGGGCAGCATCTGTATGTACGTACTTTAGTGGTCATTGCATTAAACTTAATGAGCAGCATTGTACAGAAGTAATTGTGCATATGTAGGCATTGTAACTGAAGTCCGCTGACGTGCGGATATCACATATAATAATAAAATACAAATATCATCTGCATATAATAAATGTAAAGTAGTCACTGGGCTGGACACATAAATTCTTAAAAGTTCACAAAGACAAAAACGAAAGTATAAAAATGTTGCATCAGAACCAGATGAATCCGAATTGCTGCATTGCTCTTCACAAAATTGCTTGACCACTGCAATCTGAAAGTCATACAAGCTCACTTTCCTCGAGTTGTTGGAATGGTAGATAACATGAGCGTTGTGAATGGCCAACTCCATCAAATAGAAGAAAAGAATTTTAAGCCAAGTTACTGCTTTTCCCATAAAAGGATAGCATGATATCACTTGATCCAGCCTGTCAACGCCCGACATGTAATGATTATACACTATTCCAAAACGCAAGCCGGCTTGTCGATTTCAATAATATCTCCGCCTCTTCTCCTGTTGATAGGCCATCATATGAAATTGATTCAGAGAATTCATATGATCAGATGAGGAAGATATTTCTCATTTAAGACATAATAAACATCAGCCCCGGTACTAGATATTCCAGGCCAATGCCCGGCCCGGTTGCTTACGGAATTTTTCAGGCCCCGGCCCGGGTCTGATCAAGGGATGATTATGGGATATAAAGGATAATGCTGAAGGCAGTCTCTATTAAGCAGGTGCTTCCTAAGTTGCGCTTCGACCTCTATCCTTTTTTTATAGGAAAGCAGAAAGAACTCAACTTGAGTCGCCATCATGCAATTATTTCAATAAAAGATTCATTGAAACCACAGGGACACATCCAAACTTTTCGAATCGCTTATCTATGCAAGAGAGAGGCGAATGTGCGTGATTACAGGAGGGGATGTGTTGCCCCAGCCGATGCTATTTTTCGAAGCGCTAGTTATTGCAATGATTAACATCAAGAGCGCTTCTCGTTCTGATTCTGTTTATTTGGTGTTTACAGGTTTCAACAAAACGTCTTCATCGAACGACTGGCCAATGTGCGTGCGGATTGGATATTACTTGACTTGATATTACTTCATCAACTTGATCTCAAATTTTCAAAAATTTGCAAGTGGACCGCATGAACTTAGCGATGTAGAAATTGCTCAGCTCCTACAAAAGTGAAGTCTACAAATCCGATGAACCAACGGAAAAATAAAATTGAAAATCGGTCGATAACTTTTTTCTTTTCAAATCAGTTGATTTATGATTACCAAACTACTAATAGAAATCACTGCTAAAGCAACTCTAAATAATGTTGCCCAATATTTATTCATGTACAAAGGTCTTTATTCACCAGAAAAGCTCAATCAAGGAAATCGGCAGGGATCTTATTAAATTGCGGTTGATTTATTTCTTGAAAACAACTTATAAAAATAATAAGCAGACAACAATTCTGAAAAGTCTTTATGCAAATTTTCACTTCAAAATTAGTGCATGCGCTTCCTCAATTGGAAAAGAATGTAGCAACATAAAAACAATGTCAATAATAATTAGAACAAATCAAAAGATTTTGATTATTGTTCAAATCACCATAAGAATGAGAAAATCTGTAACTTTAGAATTGGTCAGTCAAATATGTGTGTACCTCTTTCCATCACACAACGAAAATTTGTTTTTACTCCTCTTGCAACTTCAGCATTGAATATCTTCGAATACGTCCTAAAATATTCGAAACATTCCAAAGGAATGCTACCAACAACGTCGTCAGCCGAGGACCACCCACGAGTTTCAACCCCTTTCCTCGGAACTCGCTTGCCTGGTGCGGGGGGCGGGTCCGGGGGTGATCAAGCCCTTAGCCGTTGTTGAAAGCTCGAACGGCTCCATCCACCACATCCGCATCCTCTCCTTGCTGTTTCACTCAAGTCCTTCTCTGTTCTCATCGCCTCTTTTCCTAATCCCAGCGTCTTCAAAAATCGGATCATTGAAAGTCCCACTATGTTATTTGAAAACATTTCAACTAATGCACTATATCTTTATTTTTAAGATGCAACGTGAACACTGCAATAAAAAATGCAATACACATCATTTCACGCTCATAAGTAAATCAGCTACATTTTATCATCAAGCAAATTTCACATCATAGGGAATTAAGAAAATATTAACAAAAATTACCCCTAAAACTCACCGTTCCTTGCTTTAATCTACAACCACCTGTTCAGAAAACTTTCAGCGATCAAGACGCAGCTTGTCACATGAATAGAACCTTGCATCAGCATCGACTGGTTCTCCTTCAGGATGCAATTGAACAGCATAAGGATGTTGTGACAGTTGGGAAATGCATCCAGTGGCATAGTCACTCAATGACTTATATTCCACAGTGCTTGGAAAAGCAAGATATTTCCCTAATTGTTGTCATGCTTGCTTGCTAAGTTTTTGTTTAGTTTTCCTTACTCTTCTTTAGGTACTGCATTAACTTTCCATTAAATGATTCAGATCAAAATTAATAAAATTATAAATATAAAATTTAACAATAATAAAGATTAAAAAAATATAAGTGATAAATTGATATAAATTGTTCTTTGATGCAACGTTTTCTGTGGAATTCTAGGTGAGAGGGAGATGAAGTATATATAGTAAATCTCGAAGTAGATGGTCATAGTTATTGAAATTTAAAACTCAACTCATTTTAAGAAATTAATATAAGTATAATTCAAACTTTTAGCCTCCTTTTCATTTACAAAAGATTGAATGTGCATACTTGAAACATCTCACAAATTCATTTTTTCTAAATTCATAGACATTGATTATGAAAAATAACTGAAACATAATTTGCATATTTCCCCTGATGATAGAGATTTCATATAAAGGGTTGGCCTTATATATTGGCCTTGGATGCCAAAATGTCAACGACTCTCTGATATTGAACTTTAGCAACGTCTTAAGTATAAATTTAGTCATAACAACCCTTTTCGTTTGTTCAAGTTATATCGGAAAATCGGACAAATATTGATCAACAAATATCGGACATCAAAACTCGTCTTATTCTCGAGAAGCCAGAGGCAATTATTGAACTAACCCTTTTCGAATTACCAGCAATTAAGTTATTCGATGTCATTAGACGAATTTTAATTTACATCACTGCAAGATATGAAAATAGGCTAGCATCCCTTGTGCAGGCTTTCTACAAAGTAATAAAGGCACATGCATAAATCAACGGTACATTTTGAGGATCAAAGATACATAAGTTAAAGTACAAAGATATCATCCCTTGGCAGCATAATCGATGCAGTTCTGGCCGTTTGAAACGCAAAAAGGATTGTAATATTCATGAACTTCTTGAGAATAACATTTAATGCCATTATTTTCAGCATGACATTGCAGTTTTCTGCACTTTCATTAGTGCATTTAAAAAGTGGTTATTGCAATCCAATCTGCAGGGTGCGGCACAAAAAATGTGAAAAAATTTTAATATAGCATAACTTTTTAATTTTTCAACAGAAAATAAGGTCTCATTTTAAAGCCAATGCACATCTTTATTACCATCATCAACATTGCAATGATTACATTCAAGGATGAGAGTATAATATACATACAAAGCAGAAGAACTCGAAAGCTAGGAAACTAGATGAAAAGAGCGACGACTGAATGGAAAAGCTAGCCTACTTCCCATTCCCTCTTCAGTTAAACGATGATGATCATGGCGAAGTCTTTCTGTTGCAGATGATCACACAGCTTCATTTGGGTGATGACTTTGTTCAACCTACGGCAATCACGCCTTCTTTTGTTATTTGTCATCGAACACTGGTAATTTTGCGTCCTTGCTTGCAAGTAATTTTCTTCTTTTGACCTAATGCTTTTAAGATTTGATCCTATGCAATTTACAGAGTTCTAGAATTTAGAAAATAATGTGCAAAATAATTCAGTAGTCACTGTTACATTATGAGAGCCGTTATGTAAATGACCGATTAACCTTCATCTTCCAGGCATGAATGAGAATCTAAGCGATGCGTATCGTATAACCAAATTGATACATGACTCCGTTTTATAATTTTTCTGTCTCGGGAGGAATAGTAGCCACCTACAGCATAAAAACATTGGCAGATTATGCGAATTACATCTATTCACACTAATAGGTTGGAATGCCTATGTATCAAATCGAAGATGAAAATTCTCTAAAAAATGAGTTCTGAGAATAATTCACCTCAATGGGCGACCTTTCAAATCATGGTTCATTGAATTTACAACCGCATAAACAGCATGTATACATGTACAAAAATGTAAAGATGTTTCTCATTTTTCATCCAAAATCTAAAATCTCTTCACCATAAAAGACATTTTTACAAATGTTTTGCATCTATGTGAAGGATGATATCGGTTGGTAAGGACAACAAGATATTTTGAAGGATAATTTAAGAGGTTTGAATCATTATACATATGAATCTATTTGATGAAAACTGAGAGGTACATATAGAATTAACATCAACATGAAATTAACATCACCAGGACACAGCCACTCTATTCACAATCTTTGACTTGATTACTAGAGCCAATTAATATGACATTTATTCACTACAAATTCACTTTTTTGTCTACAAGTAGTGTATATGCAAGATGCATTGAAGATATCAATGACAAAATAACATAACATGATTACATAACTCGGAGCATTTATAAAGCTAATTGTTAATGGTAGGTGGGAGCCTAATTTCATATTCAGGGAATCCCTTCTAGTAACAAATTATTCATTATATGTACTGATATATAGAATATTTGTATGATTTTGATATTTATTTTTTCGGAACATATGTATATAAAATGGAGGAGTAAGTACTATAATTCAAAAATAAAATAGACTAACAATTCAATAATTTATTCTGTGTAGCAGGAATGCGGAGTCGGAGTTCCGGAGTCCTATCATTTTTGCTGGAGTCGGTAGACTCCGGACTCAGGCCTAAAACTAGACCCGAAATAGCATAATACAAGCAAATTATTTATTTTCGTGCATGTAGCTGTCATTGTCTTGATGTCAACTTTCTCCTTCAAACAAAAGTACAAAGACAGCAGTGCATACAAAGCTTTTAATAGTTGAGGGAGTGAACCGTGATAGTGGAAAAGGATTGTCTTTTCACTCGGTGATTTAGTAGAGAAGACAAGCCTTCCTAGCCTCGATCACACCTACGCACCAAAGGTCACATCAGAGACAAAAATTAAATGCTAGTTTGTTTGAGAACATTATCTATTACCCTCACGTTAATTGTGTGTGATTGCTCCTCTAAAGCGCATATCAAAATCGAAAGTGCACTCATATTTTTTGGAAAAGGATGGGAGATTTTCCTGCCTGGTAGAGACTGGAGAAAAACCGCGTGAAGCACACATCAACAAGATGGGAGGAGCCGAGCCGCATGCATCCAACTGAAAGCGACATTTGATAAACTTTCATCGAAAATGATTGATAATTGATACAATGATCACTAAATATAGGTTCAGGCAAGCCTATAATGATTGATGATGTAGGCTACCAGTTAATTTTTGAAAAAGCTAGGCTATATATACTTGCCACCCGGAGTCGGAGTCCTATCAAAATGATGCCCTGCTGTGTAGTCCGCAAGCGCTTTTGATGGTATACCTACCACCTCTTCAGACACAGAAATAAAACTGACATATGAATATGAGGTGTAGCCACAAACTTAACATCCATGGCCATAGCACAACAGGAGACATGCTTGCAAACTTAGAGTGGAGCATTTCTTGGATTATTTAAGTGCTGTCGGTGCACAGTTATCCTATTCTTAAAAAGATCTCCCGTTTGTCAGATGTAGAAAGCGGAGCACCCATTACAACGAAGCATGTGTATAACGTTGGATGAGTAAAAACTCATATTTGCTCGAATATACATGTAGAATAGAATGTCTTTCCACTAATTTTATACAATTGCCGACAAGTAGATGAGGACAGCATTTGTATCTTAGTGCAGTAAACATAAATGTTTATGTTCATGTTTACTGCAATGTGAAGATTGTATGTAGCGTGAATCTCTAAGTATTCTCGGAGTAATGCAAAACATTGTTTTCTGATTTTATCAAAGCTCTGACACCCATTGAGCACTCTACGCAACTATAGATTGCATATCAAAAACCGTATATAGTTTGTAGAAGGAAAATTCATATCAGAAAGAAAAAAGCCGAATAAGAGCGGACCAAGACAGGGTCCCTGCGGAATGCCACTCGTAACATCTATCCCGCTCATCTGTCCCTTCCATCGAACTCGTTGATAACGAGACGTTAAATAATTAAATATGAATTTGATCAAAAAATTGCAGAAGTTGTTGGCAACCATCTTGTCAAGCAAAATGCTATGGGAATCCTTATCAAATCTAAAGCGAAATGTTCATAGTTAATTCCAAATGATGCTTGACACTCAGTAAGGCTACACATATTTCATGTACTTCCAATAATGTTTGTTCAAATTAACGGCCGACGGGTCACAAATTCACCCGAATCTAGATGTTATGGTTAATCAAGAGTTTTCCATGGAAAGAATCTGAAACATGAATTCAGAATTTAAGTTTTTCATAAATCATCAGCGAATCGAAAAACATAGTTATCTCCCAGTATGCATAATGCCGAGAACAATGTAGTAAAAATAAATTGCTTGACGGTTCGGGCACAGACTGTTTGTCAGTGCCCTGGTCCTTTGGACCTTTGGTCAAAGGCTCTGTAATAGTGACAAAGTTAAAAATCAGTGATTAAAATTTAATTCCAATATCACAACCGAATTAACCGCAGTTTTAATGAAGTGATAGACAAGGAAGCGTTGGAACCAACCCGGAAATTCTGGTGAATCTGGCACAGGGCTTCCTGTGACGGCCTTGAGATGCGTGCCCGTGCCCGCCCGTCTCGTTTTGTTGCTTACTTGACAATGTTTATCATAACCATCGTAATATTCATTCGCCACTTTGACACGGTGTCTGGCTTCGCATATAGTTATACCACTTTACACATCATCATCAGCTTGCTCATTTTTATATTTGATTTGATCCACCCTTACATCACATGACGGTAAATATCAGCACTTGGTCAGTGGCTTTTAGGATCAATTATAATTCAGTGTGCGCTTGTATTGTATTACTCTTTCAATTCTCAGATTTCTGTGATAACAGTCATCCCATAAAAACCAATCAGAATTCAAGCGACGTTACTACGTGGGAGATGAATATCATCATTTTATTTAATTATGAAGACTTCATATGATTCTTATTAAATTCATCTCGACAAAAGAAGTCTGTTGATCATCATACTTAAAATTCATATTTTTGTCTCCAAAATATTGATGAAAGGAAGTATACATTGACTTCTGAGAAATCGTATCATATGAGAATTGAATTTAGTCAAAGGAATTAATTTCTCTGCTGAATGAAAATAATAAATGATACGTGAATGATTTCTCGATTACTTGTAGGAATAATGAGAACTGAGAACAAAAGACATCTATCAATAGGAATTTCGGTGAATAAAAAAATGGAGGAAGAAGCCTCAAGTCTCAACATCAAAAGAAAATCAAATCTTTGTTTAAACCAAAAATTGTATAAAACTCTTCTTATCCTCATGTGACATTTGGCATATTTTCCTTTGAATGGAGCACTGTAGAATCAATTGCCTACAATTAGATAGCATATATAACATATTTCACTCCGCTTGTACGGGTAGATCAAAGCAACATCATGTTTTGTGGCAACCCAAGCGATTCGTCTAAATCAATTCAATAATAATAACTGAGCATTACATTACAGATAATGAATAATTCAATGAGAAATACCAAACAAAACATATCATTACAAATCAGATTAATGCGATCATTGAGATGAAAAATTGATTTCAAGAACGTTTCCGTATTTACTTGACTTGAAACAGCTGCACAATACTTTGCACAGCGTTGGCGCTAACTGATGGTTCGCTGCAATGAGATAGATTCAATTCTGGTAACGAGACGGGCAAAATCAATCAATGCGGCATGTGAAAACTAATGAAACAAATTAAGTTATCAAAGGACTTTATTGAATAAGTGGGAAACACCGTTGTACTCAGCACTGCGATTAATTTTTTGGCTGTCTATCTTTGATTTTAAGAGCCTCAACAATGCTAATCTCATGATCTGTGTTACCTTCGTACATTATTTTAAATTGTTGATCAATTTCTGAGTTACATCTACTACAATTATGCAAATGTTCAATAATTGCTGTCGGATTCTTTTTATGTTCATCAATCCGCTGTTGAAGTCGGCGTTTAGTTTTGCCAATGTATTGGCTACTTGGATCGCTCAAGCATGAAAATTCATAAACAACACACGACTTCATCAACGGAATTGACTTACTTTTAAGTGAGAAATACGATTTTACTTTGCTTGTGCTAAAAACCACTTTTGCGTCTACGTTATATTTTTTATATATTCTTTTCAAATTCAGTTTTAATTTTTCGAATGCATAAAACAGGAGCTTATCAACGGTTTTCCTTGGCAAAACATTCTTGATCCCTCTACTCACTTTACCCTGCTCAATTTTTATTCTTACGTGTATCTGAAAATAGGCAGCCATTGCTTTGGAGGGTTTGCTTCTGTAGTAAACCTATTGTTAGGGTTTATTTAGTTGTAAGTTTCTGCCATGTGTTTCAGAGTTTCGTCGTTATATTCAGTCGGACCCAAAATGATGTCATCGATATATCCTTTATGCAATGTAGACCTGTTCAAAATTTAGCTAATTTGCTGCTTGATTTTCTATTTTACAAAAATAAATTTTCATCAAAAAATGAAAATTGAGCACGGTAAAATGATGGATTTGTATTGCCATAAAGACATTCATTCCAGAATTGCATTAAGAAAGGACTCTTTTGTCCCAAATCATGTGAAGCATAATTTCATCAAGAAAAGTTTTAACGATATAGAGATGCGTTGTATTGATTCTGAAGAAAAAGTAGAAGGTG
The DNA here is from genome assembly GCA_907163375.1 of Prostheceraeus crozeri. Lineage (NCBI taxonomy): Eukaryota > Metazoa > Platyhelminthes > Polycladida > Euryleptidae > Prostheceraeus > Prostheceraeus crozeri. Next base: position 210,687 of record CAJQUW010000740.1, read on the forward strand.
AAAAAAATTTTCAAACATTATTTTGGAGAACGAATACAGCAAAAACGAAACTAGAAAGAAAACTAAAATTAAAAATAACACAACAAAGTCATATTGTGATATTAATAACATGTCGATTCTAAAAGTCCCTGTTATTAGCGGCAAATGTAACAGGGAAATAAATAGAACAACTAAGAAATACGATCTACCCTCAAAATTGATCAATGAGTGCGTTAAACGGACCAATAACCGTTTTAATAAAAATGTTAGATGTACAACTGTAAATGCAAAGATTGTAGAAGCGTAAATAAGTTTAACTGTAATGATAAGTACGTTGTCTATGAATACAACTGCCGCAGTCGTAGTGAATTTTGTATTGGCAAGACAATTTTATTGGTCCGCAAATTTATTTACGAGGCATCTCGAACACAAGAGAGGCATAATGATTATATATTATATGAATATTATACATTCGCTATTAGAATGAATATTTGGCACAAAAACTAAATAGTATAGGCGGCATCGGGAATTACCTGTCCGATTTCATTGATGAGCTCACGAACATTCGAGACACAACATTCAGTGAAGCGACAGCAATCACACAGCTTATGCTTACAATCAATAGGAAACATGAACTGTCGCACCACAGAATTAGAATGTTTAAGCGTATCACTTTGCTAGAAGTGCAAACTGATTCAAAACAATAGCAGATGCTGCAACTTATTAAGTGGGCGAAAAGAAATTCCTAATACCTTACAGAGATGACATCGACTGTCTTTTTGCTGTGTGATCCGGTTGATAACAGTCACTGAAACTTTTCACAATTTGAAGTGTTGAATGTTGAACTGGCTGCTCATTGTTCGAGTGCCATGGTATTATGTCAGCAGCTTGCGCCATTTCATTAACGTTGCATGTTCCAAGGTTTCCTATCTAGTCAAACAGAAGAAGAGACGACATGTCTAATTCAGTGGTGTCGTTCATGTTCACGCACACGTCATAAAAAATGTCATTCATTAATGGAAGATAAATGAAAGCAGAATGTTTAAAGGAGGCTAAGACCTTCATTAACGTGTAAATGACAGGCATATCGAACATGAATTATCATTGTAAGACAACAACTCATATTGAATAATCTCTTTCAAACGCATAACAGAGTCCATGAGATGATTTACTTTCAGAATCAGATGACCAAACATCGCATCTTGGTTTTGGTTATACATACGTGTACATGTACATCCATGTCCTTACATGCTATGTATGTTATCTACCCATAGGAATCCTACGGGCCCACGGACCTAAAACAATCATTTTTAAAAGAACATATTGGTATGTCAATTTGCATTTAGCTTCGTGCATGTTCATATCGATTCCTAAGTCAAAGCTGTGAAAATGTCAATTCATCATACAAGTGATACGAAGGCTCTATTGCTATTTAACTGAAAACGTTGTTTTATGCTGCTGAAATATGTCAACATTTTCCGGGCCTGTAGGGAACCCAACGGCCCATGGGCCTACGTTATCGATCCGGAATCATCCCAGGCCCACAGTTTATTGCACAAGACCTTTCCATATTAATTGTTTCGATGTCCATGGATTGCTGGCTTCAGAATGAATAACTTATCTACGTCATTTATTAATGAAATCCATGGTGTCTGAATGAAAGTCATCTTTTACTGCGATAACAATAACTTTAATAATTTTTTATGTGGTGATGTCAGAATGCGTCAAAATGACATCATGAAATCCCGTTACACGCGACATTGTGAAAAATTAATTGAAACTTATGCGCCATTCTCTGCTTAATGACAATTAGATGAAAGCATTCTAAAAGACAGTTAAAAGTGAGTTTCCATGAGCACCAAAATCGCAGATCTTTTAATTGTGATTTACACGGTTTCATTAAACGTTTAATGACGCTTAGACAATGGACGCGTTATAGGACAACCCCAATGTCAGTTTGGCGGAAAACTGTGGCTACAATTCGGTTACACCACGAGCGATTAAACTCGCGCTTCGCGCTCGTGTATTCGCTTGTGGTGTAATCTTTAATTATCTCCCAACAATCTGACTTCATATTTCGATCACTTCACATAGGACAAACAACACACTCCTTAATAGCACTCATGTCTCTATATAAACACCTTCACACAGTGGCTGCTGACGCTAACATCGACCTCACAAGGCGGAGGAGGCTGAAGTCCCGTCGTGACTTTCACAATAAATTTTTTCAACAAATCGAGACCGAAAAGTTTTTGTTTTCCCGGAAGGGGTTCACTCAAAATGATTTTCATCTCAGGCTGTGAAGACAGTGAAACTAATTTTTGTTGTTTATTTTAACTGATTTGCAGTTTACATGGCAAAATACTGCTGAATTCACAAGATATTAGCCACCCCCCACATATTTGTGCTATTCACGTTACTTACACATCTATGGCCTTGGAATTTGGTAAAAATATGGTGGGGATGTAACCGGTTTCAGTTAATTATGTTGTCCCTCAAAAGGCACTATCTGCTGATAATTGCTACTACACCTTTTCCATTTCTATATCAGATTTCTCCAATTGAATTTCAGATATCTATCAGAAGCTCAAGTTTGAAAATTCAAGTGGAGAAATCTGAAATCCATCTGGAAATGTCTGAAATTCATTTGCAAATATCTGAAATAGACATGGAAATGTGTAGTATTTTTAAAGGCTAAAACATGCCTGAGAAAACCTAGGATTGCTTAAGAACATTTAAATGTCAGCAACTACAGAGATTTCGAGAAGTATCAAATATTGAATTTTCAGTGTTTGGTTTGGATCAAACAGGGCCGCTTCAGTCTGCCAATTTGAGTCGGACTGCTCATCCAACTCCTGACAAATAAGTATTTCTATTGGTGGGTTGGCCTTAACAGACGCCTTAATTTAAGTAGTGATGTAACTTTTTCGGTAATTATAGCCAGCAACAATTAGCGGTCATTTTTCAAAAATAGCAAATTTTTTTGATTAAAAACAAAATGATACAAGATGAACAGTTTCTGTTATTTCATGGGAATTTTTGTATTTGCATTTCAAAATAAGTTCCAATCGGAGCAATCCGTACAATTTTAAAAGTAAACGATCAGAAGTACTTAACACAAGAACACAGGTTGAAGTACATCAAACAATTTCTTCATGGTAGAATCAGGCCATTTTTCAAATGTGCAGATAATTGATCTCTCGACGGAATCTGTGGACAAATCATTCCAAATGGGAACAAAACAACATGAAAACCAATACCTCGACACAATAAATGAACTTGAACACTGATTCTTTAATTTGTATCTACATGTACCATGAGTGCGGTTTTCTGAATAAATGTCAAAATACGTATCAAACGGGAGATGAAAATGACCGTGGATTATTTCATTAGCAGTGATAGGGTCTTGACGCAAGCGCCTCGTTCGCAAATTCAAGTTCCCGAGAATCGAATAACGACTGTTATGAACCAGATCTATAATATCGGTGGCCATCCGGGTGTTTCGTCTCTGAACATTTTCCATGACTTCAATGTCTTTATAAACAATGGGACACAATATTAAAGAGCAAAACTCTAAAAGTCCATCCACACCGGCCGCGGAGTGGTCCCATGTATCTCTGTGTGAACAGGCCCATAGGTTTATCAACGTTCTGACGAAAATTCTGGATGCGTGAGGATGCGTAGCGCCGCGTCCGGTATGAATGGACATAAATGAGGTCGACCGAATGTTGTGTACAGGCGAATAAAGGCTGAGGGGTACAGAAAATTAAAAGAAATCCACATGCAGCCAAATATCTGTAGAGCACGAGCAGCTACCTTTATACAATGCAATGAAGGTTTTAGGTCTTTTGAGATGATGGCACCAAGATCATTATGAGAATCACTAGATTTGATATCAATGTCTCCAATGTGATAGATTGTTTGAATATTTCTGTTATAGCCGAAATGGACGCATTCGCATTTATCGATGTTGATTTTGTGGCACTATGCATTGCACCAGCGGATAAAGCGATTTAAATCGTTTGGAAAATTTATACTCCTATCAAAGTGAAGAACTATAGAATGAATTTAATGTCATTAGGAAATTTGATAATCTGACAATGCTTCATCAACATTATCTACGCAAATGAGGAAAAGAAGCGGGCCGAACACACTTCCTTGTGGGACATCACCGGAACACTCCAAGGCAATACTGACAGAGAAATAGTCACTCTCTGCGTCATCTGAAACAGAAAACATGTAATCCATTTCACAAGGCTGCCACGATAGCCAATTGCAATTTCACCACAAGCATATAATTTGGGTAAGCGCATAGCGTGTCGCCTGACCTTTGACAAGTAAATGACATCATTTAGAAGATCTCAATATTATTACACTAGGATTAGCAATTCTTAAATCATTACTTGTTTGAAGATGTTTTAATAGCTTCTTTAGTGTCGAGAAACCGATTACATTTTTCATCGACATCTAATGCGATAAGTCCGCGCCATACAGACTTTGGTATTGATTAGTGAGATCGTTATACCAAATTTTTGGGAAGAAGAATAAAGACAAAGCACATCATTCTTGTAATTACGGCTCTTATCGCAAATCTTATGTTATCCCAAACATATACTTTCTAGAATCTTGCATAGTACGGTATCTCAGCAAAAAGAAAGCTTTCACAATGCTGAAATGCTGAAACAGATTATTAATAAATTAACCTAATTTGGATATTTTGAAGATCATAAATAACACGATAAAATTGCACAAGATATAATAAGCACTGTAAAAACGGAAAAGACAGTGCATAATATGCATGTAATGTATTCAAGTAGTTTGCAAAGACAATACACGCACGTTTATGCAATAGAGCCAACAACACTCGTGTGTATAGCAATGACAATAACTGATGAATTGGTAAGTATTACATACGAATCACAGAATAGCTTACCCTGTGTTATGAATACCATAATATAGTAGTAGCAACAGTATGCTTATGATTATTAAACGGTCGTGATGAAAATGTTCTTTTTCATTTCTGAAATTCGTTAACTAACCAATGGCCATCATCAAGGAATGTACGTCTTACTTATATGCAGCTCACATGCTATATTCACTACGCAGTATAGTATAATGGCATTGCAAAATATATCTTAAAAGTGGTTTACGCTAGTTGTTTCCGGCACAATGACCATTACAATATTGCAATAATGAATAGAAATCAAAATTAGTTTATTTGACAGATCTGGTTATACACTGCATTGACAAAGCCAGGCACTATTGATAAACGAAATGACGCCAATTCATGATTTAAAGTTTGTTTTCCAGGGATATGAATAGGGTGATGAGGTTTGTGCTATTTGTCAGATTTAGGTAAGCCTTTATTTTACATTCAGACATATCGGATGATGCTTTCATGGAATAGAGATACAAAAAAATGGATTGGTCATTCAGCTAGTTAAAAAATGTTTGACATGGTTCCCACAGGTAGGTGCTGCAAACTACAAACTGCAAATATCCGTTGAAATTAACAGCTAAAATTAATTTCACTGTTTTTCACAGTCTGAACTGTAAATGATCGTGAAACAGACGCTGCTAAGCTGATGTCAACGGATTTTAACTGTCGCGTCATTGATCATCAAAGTGTGACGTCATCATTTTAAACAGATTTTTACAGATATTTTGTGTGAAACTTATCTATTAAGTTTAACGGTTATTTTATCTGGTTTTAACGGTATATAGTTTACAATGATGCTCTGTGGGATCCGTGTCATTTACTATGCTCATGGTAGTGATGGACAATCATGTTGTTCCATTTAGAGAATTATTCGGTTAAATGTTTAAAATATTTAGCCAGTTAACCGTTTCGTGCACTGCTTCTCAGCTGTCCAGTAACAGCAACACAGCGACAAGGTGTCTCAGAGAAGCAATCCACCATTAGATGCAAAGGTTGTAACTTTGAACTTTGGGGTAGGAAGATTCAACATGATCATTATATTATTCAACATGAATGATGAAAAATACATTTTGTATTGCTGAAAATCACAATAGTCGAAATTTCCCGTGAATTGCTGCACAATTCTGGAAAGGGAATCAAAATAGTGCCCACCAATCTGTCGCGACTATCTCGCGATTGCCTCAAAATTGTCATTATATTAACTTTTGAAATACATTGGGCGTGAACATTATGGCACTGCATTTTGATGACAAAGATACTAAGGCATTAGGCCTCCCTGCTACCAATTTCCAACCAATGAATGCACGTAGACGGCTAGATCGTCATCATTCCACTATTAACGTCATCATTAAGTATTTCGAGAAGATAATAACATCCAGTTTTAATATCACAGACTACAATCTTATTTGTAATCGGATTAAGGTGTCGGATGAGAGGTATCGAACTTTTTCTTTTCAACGTTTGAATCTGTGTCTTGCAGTCATTTCCTCCAACTTACTCTACCGACAGCAGGCATTAATCACAGATTAGGTTTTATGCCTGACGGAAGATCATTTCATGTCAAATTAATAGAAAAATTTGCTGCAAAATTTTGAAAAATAATCTACACAGTTCAGTTAGTTCGATTGGCCTTGCCTCCGCATATGAACTTGAAATTAGCAATGTAACAGACTGAACAGAGTTATTCATGTTATAATAGTCAGAGCCAGTAAGTAAGTTCAAATTTGTAATATAATTGCCTCCTTGACACCTGAATCCAAATATATTTAGATTCAATTTCAGAAATAAAATAATGCAATTTAAGAGAAAAATCATTCAACATATTGCTCATTCCGTGTAAGGTAAATTGTAAAATGATCTCCACGCACAAGCCTGTTGTTTCATTGCATGCTTACTCATCTCTTCGAGTCGCAAGTGCGAATACTGCCAGCCTCACATCCTCTGCTTGGCAATTTGATCTATCGTTTATCTCACATTATATATTGTTGATTTCATTGCATTCACGAGATGGCTTCAGACGGTTTTGATGGACATGGTTCCTCGCTGCTCATCTTAATATAAGCGGTCACGATTGTGACGAAGCATTTATTCACTGATTATATTTGCTAAAACAACTGATGCGGGACGACAAGGACTTGTTCCTGACAATTGACATTGGACGCACGAAAGTGATCGTAGATCAGTTTGTAGAGCGACACATCCAGATACCCTGGGGTTGTAGGTTCGAGTCCCAACTGTCACGGATCGTTCATCTGATTTCATTCACTGCTAGTTTCTCTGTCTAACTCAACATCTCTAGGACTCTCTTCGTTTGGCGGTAGTGACCTTGCCCAAACTGTGCACTCAGGCCTCAAAATACTTCCGACCGTGACTCATGTTGTCTGTGCCGTCGAAAATTTTCATATTGAATATGCATGTGATGCATGTGAGATGTGTAGCTGTTTGTCATTGGCAAGCTCTAGAAATTGGACATCTGCTTGTTTTCAGCCGAAAACAGACTTTACTCAATAACATTAAAGGAAGTGAATGTCAATCACTTTACCCCAAGCGAGACATCACCTTGCAGCGATCACGTACTGTTCAAAAATCCTTATGGATAACACATGTACACCCATAGGTCAAACAACCTCCATAGCAAAAGTGATCAACAATCTATTCTCTTTTCACTGCTCGATTTGCACTCTGACCGCATAAGGTCATTAAGAAGACACATTTAATTACATGAATACTAATACCGCAGGCCTCAATCTTCGCACTATGCAGAGATTCTTGATACCATGAGGACTGATTGCCTAGCCAATTAGATCGGCCTCTACCACGAGTTTCTGATAGGAAAGAGGCCTAAACTGAGATTTCTACAGAATGGTGCACACTGTACAGCTACCGTGAATCTACACGGCTACCGAGGTCCACCAGGTTCCTCTTCAGTTAGGCATGATTATAGAGAACACATTAAAATCCAAAGTGAAGCAATTTTCGACAAAGTGACAGCCGATTACTTGAGATAGGATGCACTAAATCTAGTGCCATGAATTTAAGGACGGATGGTCTTCAGGTCACTTTTGTGTTATGTAACAACTACCACTGATCGGTGATGTATACGGAAACGTGACGAGGATTTGGCTTTCTATGCATGTTTTGCACTTAATATGCTAAATAAAGTCACTTTTACAGAAGTTCCGTCATGCCACCCATAGGATTTACATGTGTCTCCCCTTGACCCTGTCACACAAGAAAAGGACCCGGGTGGAGCCTGGCAGACGCGCAGATCTGTAGTAGGCATAGGTTTTATAACTTTCTGTGACAGTTTCATTTTTCCGTGCGGAAACTCGTGCTGGCTGCCGGTTCAAATAGCAACTGTTGAGGGGATTCACTAGTCCATCGAGACAGAAATTTGCTGCCGGTATCTCCTATCAGGAGAGTTTCTGGAAAGCTACGAATGAGAACTTGGGCCCATAGTAGCCCCTTGTTTGATTATATTTTGACGTTTTGACTCATGCAGACTGACAGACTGTCCTGTTGAAAATGAATGCTTAAAATAGGTGGGTTCGATCTTTCACAAATCTCGTAGGATAGAATGGGCATGGGAATACAATCACATTATAGACAGAAACTACAGACAATTTCTGAGCAAACCTGTAGAAATAAGATTATCACTTTTTAGTCTGAAGATAGCAGCCAAGCCCTGGAAGATATAGCAGCTCGAATGTTTGGATGTGAAAGAAACTGTATCAGTTGATAGATCAAAAGACACGAAGATAGCGTCGGTGTATTCATGGTATACTTGTCCCTATGTCTAATTGACTTAACCTTGAAACAGAATATGCATATCGACTAGCTATCTATGATAAAAGAAATCTAATAGTTCTCTTTGTAGATTATGCCGAGTGAAGGATTCAAGTATTTTAATACCATACCTGTCCAAATCTGTAAGACCTGCAGGTGCTCTTATTTTTGATAAATTTGGTTTGTGATTTCATAGAAATGATAATTAACTAACAATTCACTTGTTTTGTAATGATTCGTTGTGTTGTAGTCATCGAAACAATTTCAAGTAATTTTTGACCATACTGTTCGGATTCATAAAATAATCATTTGTTTTACGTTATCGCCTTTACGAGTATGTCGGACATCTATCTGTGCTCTACTACCAGCTGTTAGCAGCGCTGCAACTGTGTCTCTTCCAAACCAGGTGATGAATACCTCTGGAAGATTGATAACACCGCTAATTTTATAGCTTACCTGCACAACGAATATGACTGACATTGGATTGTCGCACATAAAGACAATCAATGCATTAAAACCGATATTTTGACAGCATCACCTATTGATGCGGATGAAAGTTATTGAATTGCGGGTGTGCGTGATAAACCCTCTGTTTGCGGGTGTCATCCTCACAATGCGGCTGACTTGACAGGTATGTAATACGCCAAGGATCGAGTGTGTCTGGAAATGCATGAATTCTGAAATAAAATAGAATTTGAACTATTTGAAATGCTTTCCGTATACTTCCCGACCCAGGCCCGGAACACAACAATTCTAAGATCTTCACTTTCTAAATCATCATTGTGAATGAATTTTTTAAAATACAAAAATTAAATGAAGCAAGATGAGATTGAGATTGAGTTGACTCAAGAATAGCCTGATCTTTAGAAGAACATGAAAGAAAATAATTAGGCAGATAATGGTCTGTTTACACTTCTGGCATAACGCGCCGGTCAACGGTAGCCGGAATACGCTGACGTTAGTCGGTTGACTTCGACAGAATAAAATTTGCAGTCAACTGTCTGTCAGTCGACTGATGTTTCTGGGAGCGCAGAGTAAAGTTAGTTGCGATTCAATTTCATTTTCAATCAACCGAATGATTGTAATGCATCGCCTGCGGAATTTGTAACAAATGCGAATGTTGATTTGCTTGAAGAATTGTTAATTGAAGAAGTTCGGAAGTACGAGCATTTTGGGTGGCAAAAGTAATAAATTCAAGAATACGGAGAGAGCGAACAACTCATGGAAGTAGATAAGCTAAACCATCTCAGCTATCGGAATGGAGAAAGACGAAACAGCATGCAAGAAAATGGAAATATCTGAACGATCAGTGCATGCGACTATGAGCAAAAGAACCGAGAAGCAAAAGGTGTTGAAGGAAGATCTACATGTAAGCCGATCGTTTGAAAGAATTGCCAATGTTTCGCTTTTATCGAGAAAGCGTCAAGCTCCTCTGAAACTCTCTGATCACCACTATGTTCAAATTTGGTTGAAGATGCTGCCGATGATGATCAAGATCAGGAAAGAAAAAAATAACATTTATTGAAAATCACTACACTGTAGACGCCCATAGACTGCGTCTTTAGCTTGAACACTTGTACGCTAGCTTTCATTGATCAAAGTGAAGAGCAGGTCGGCTGACATTATCAGTGGACTGAAGTTTTTTCCAGTCGGCGTGCTGCAGTCTATAGCAGCGTAATTATGCGTCAGAAGTGTATACCGGCCTTAAAGATCAGAAGGTTTCTGCGATATTGGGCTCTTCTTTGATTTGAATCCATGACGTACAAAAGTGAAGACGATTAAATTTACGACTTTTATGACTTTCAACCAGCTGACATATATCAAGTCAAATCATAGCGCATACTGATCGCATGGAAGCTCATTTAATTTGTTGGTATACATTTCTTGATACAATAACTGCACTCACAAAAACGATGCATGATATTGATTATCACCTGCATTAGTCTGTCTCAAACTGTTTTTATTTTTCAATTATACTAGTACTTCGAACGTTTACCACGACAGAGATGCGGCGAGGCCATAGTCAACAAGGGAATCGACGAAAAAGAATGAATTTCTGTCCACGTTGGTGCGTTGTGCGCAACATTCATATTGTCGAAGTTGAGAAGCATTCTTTCTCAATTAGGCCTAATTCAATGCATTGCTGAAGCAAAGAAAAAAAGCGAAGAAATAACACTGAAGTATATTAAAATGCATTCTGCTAGCAGATCACAAAAACATAGGAAATCACAAAAGCGATCATTTCAAAGCTGTATGTATATGACTGAAAAATGATTATTCCCCTTGTGATAGATAATGGCGCCGAATCAAAACTAAGCTTTGCTAAATCAAAGGTAATCCAAAGTCGTAGTTCAGTAAAAAAACTATCCGAGAAATGTTTGTAAGAACGTCTTTATCTATATGTCCCAAGACATTTCCAGTGTCTGAGGAGATTGTTAGATCTACAGATTTCTAGCTTTTCAAATTCACTATGATCATTTCTGTTATATGAGACATAATAGTACAAGGTTTTGCAATTTTCAAATTCTCTTATACAGTGATGTTTATGAAAAAACCATCAGAAATTATGTCGAATCTTGTTCTCAAGTTCTCTAATAATTTCGCAAATAGTCATTCTTTGTGCATTTTCACAGGTTCCATCTAATGGATTTTCAAATGATTCAATCAACTCTTTAAGGCATGCATACTTGCTTTGCATCAGAAACAACCAGTGATAGGCGAGATCATGAAGCAGGTAGGCCTACATAAGGTAGAGTAGTAACTCAGCATTTATTAAGTCCTCAATGTGTATACAGTTTCGATTTCATTAAATGAACATACCGATAAGTCGAGACACAGTACCACCTGTGAGATATGCAAATTTCTACACTTTTGGAGAAATTAATACGAATCTGACAGATCATAATAGCAATACAGAATAGGGAGCAATTCTCCACAAGTCCTCTTTGTCATGTCAATTTGGAGATGCAATATAGGTTGCTAAATTAGCAATTCGATGGGTTGTCATTACTAAAAGCTCAGCTTTATTACAATAAGATTATTTTCTGAAGCGTGATCATATCAAAAACTGCCACTGAATGAGCAAAACATCATAATATGATGGAAGTTTATCATAATTAACTTTAAAAGATGTAAATGGGTCCAAATAACTATTCAGATTCAAGAAATGACGCCTTGTGAATCAGAAAATCATACCGCTGAAAATTCAATTAAAGACATGACATCTCAGCTAAGAAGCACAATAAAATCTCAACTTTTCCTTGAAGACTTGCAGGGACTTGCATTATAATGTGGTTCATAAAACTCTCTTGATAATCAGCCTGATTGCCGCTTAATTAAGATGCTAGTTAGCAAACATTCATTCCTTTTGATATCCAACTTGTTTCAAACTACTTATAAAGGGGTCTCATGTCGGTTATATATAAATTTGCAAACATTGAGCTTTTTTAAAAACTGCTCAAATAATTTTTTGGATCACAGAACGCTATCTCCGTCAAAAGCTGAATCTCTTCATATACAAATTTTCCCTGTATAGAGACACTTTTTTTGAGTCGACACTGTACCTATGTATACTTACTCCATGGGCAAGACCATAGAAATCCAACATTTCACTCTGTTAAGTTTGTGAGGCCAAAATGGACAACAGTTGTTTTTTATGGCAATTTTGGCTGCTCGGCTGGGCACCATCAATGTCAATGCGACTAATTTTTAAGAATAATCAAATTTGTGAAACACGCATTAGTTCTCAATTTCGGAATTTTATAGTGAATATTGTGTACCCGGCTGCTGCTCCTTTTGCTAAGATATACATTGGCAGTCCAGCTGCCAGCGTTTCGTCCGAATGATTTTTTTGGCATCCGGCAACATTTTAACATCACTGGACTACTTCAAGCAAAATAATGTCGAGATGGTGACTTTCTTGCAAAGTAGTTTGTAATTGTTGTAACATTGTTTTGAATCTTTCTACATTTCCTGATGTTTTCAATTTTTCATGATTTTGAGAAAATAATCAAAAATGAGGCTCCTCCTTTGTTATATGCTTACTGTTATCATAATTTTTAAAGAAGCAATTGAAACTGCGACGTTTCGTCTGGCCTGACTTAGGCCGCTGTCACACAGAATATTAAGGCGTCTTCCATTTTCCATATTCCATGTCACTCGCCTTTTTACACGTTCTCCATAAGGTGTCTTCCATAAGGCGTGATGAGACGATTTCATCTGCCATCTTCCACCTACCGCAGTCATACTAGGGAAATCGATTTCCGATACAGTCAGCGCTATTTTTCACTGTTATTGGTACTGTGACTACTGTCTTGATCCTCGTCCTCGTCCGACATTGTGAACAAAGGCTGTTTTCTGATTGCCTCTCTTCGCGAAGACAGCTTCCTATATATTCCCTCAGACGTTACTTCATGTTGCTCTATTTTCAGAACAGTCTCGCGGCTGACGCCTGACGGCTTGTAGAGATGAATTTCACCAGCCGCATAATTTCATGCCTTATGTCCAATGGACGACGCCTTATGACTTTTCCTGTGTGACAGCGTCACCGACGATGGAAGATGGAAGATGACTTATGGCTGATGACTTTTTCTGTGTGATAGATTGTATTCTTTTCTACATGGAATGAAAGGGAAATCCCAAATGGATAATGGAAGATCGAAGACGCCCTTTTCTGTGTGACAGCGGCCTCAGAAATTTAGTCATTGCAATTTTTCTACTATCTTTTGTTGTACATCTTTATAATGTCTCTTCTCATCTAACTTAAAAGAATTCCATTAGACCATCATAGAGACGTACGGGTTAAGTATGATGAGAGTCACTTGCAAGTATTGGCAAAGTAAAATTGAAAGAGGCCAATGCAAGTCTGCTTCCAATTCTTAAGCACTTCTTGAAATTCCCTAGCACTTCATAAAATTTTCCATGAAATTCTAAAGAAAATGAGCATTCACTATAAAAGATAGAGACCCTACCTTCAAGATTTTCAAGTCTTGCGTAACAGTTACAGGAAAATCTAGAGCGTGAAGCAAATTCTACTATCTTTCCTTGAATAAGTGCTTCAGCACAGCTCTTTAAAATTTTCGGTGCACCGGCGCGCACAGGTGGGACTATCGCATAGCCATACTGAATCTTCGTTGACCTTGCACGGTGCTTGTGTACATAAGCGGTGATGAGGAAAATGTTGGAAGAACTTTTACTCATTGATGTTCAAGATAAAACTCTTTATTTACTGTTGTGCGCAGTGGTTTGTGTGGAACTAAAAGCAAAAAAGTCTTGTCGAGTGTTCTTGTCGGCAGAGGCTAGAGTATGAGGGGGGTCCACTCGTCTCCGTTCGGTTGATGTGATTGGCAAGCGCGCTCATAGTGGCGCATAACAGTGAGTTCAATTCTTCTGTTCGTGCACGTGCCAGCTGTTACGTCATAGAAACATCCTTGACCAAGGTGTCTGTGGACAGAAATATCACGAGACTTGAGGAAATATGCAGGAGAAATGTCAATTATGACAAATGCAGCATTGGCCTACGTGAACGACGAGATGATTGAATATAATTAGCAATCGATCCCACTTGACCGAATTTTATGAAATAAACAGCAAACCGGAAGATTTAATGAAGGCCTATCAATTGCAAAAATAATTTGTTCCAGGACGTTGAGTTTGCTTTACAAATTAAAATCCGATATTTCACAGACGGTCGCTGCGTCGTCAGGGTAGACTGAAACGCATATCTCGAGAAGCAAAGCGTCACCTAGACAGAATGACGTCGATGCTAATATGCACAAAAACATGGTATCCTAAAAACAATACTGAATAGAAAGTCATAGAACTCAAATAATACTGTATATGAAAGGGGCATGAAGTTCACATCGGTTCATGGTAGGCAATCGCTTTGAATGCCATGCATCAAGAAAAGTCGCTTGTGATAATTAGCTTCAAATTCAAGAGCTTCTACACCGTTCCAGTTTATTGCGTACAGTAGAGAGTGCTCTTTGACTGCTGACCGCTCAGGATGCATTAGCCTAGGAGCGGCGCGATGTTGACCAATGGGAGTATTCAGGCAGTTACCAGATTGTCCAATATATGAAGGCTCACAATCTTGACAGGGGATCGTATAAATAACACCACATCTTTGAGTGGAAGCAACTTTATCGTTAGGACCAGGCAAAAATTCCTTATACGCAGACATGGTTTGTAGAAGGTCTTAACATGAAATCGACGCAGAATGCGAGCAATATATTCGGATGCTTTTGAAATATAAGGAAGAGTTACACTACTAACAATTGCATCCTGATCGTTGCGGGCAACACTTGTTTCATTGTAAATATTATCACTAACAAACGGATAGGGATACCCATTCGCGATCACAGTTTCACAAACTCTTTGTGTTTGACTTGAGCTAACATGAGCATCAGATGACAAAAGCGTCACTCTCTTAGTCAAACACTTCACGACTGTTCTTTCATGACATAATGGATTATCAGAAGAAAAATGCAAATACCTAACAGACTGGGTAGGCTTTGAAAACAAAGATACTTTGAATTTACAGTGTACACGTATCAGGAACTCTCGAAACACGCACATCTAAAACCGGTAATGAAAATTCTTGATCTTCTCGGTCTATGGTAAGTTGAATACACCTCTATATAATGTTGATAAAGTCAAGGAAATTTTGAACATTCGATTCAGGCAAAACAATCAATGTGTCATCTACGTATCTGCGCCAACAAAAAAAGTCCTATCAATTGCTATCAATTATCAATAAGATTATCTATACAGTATTTTATTGACAATGTAAACTCTACCTTTGCGAACTTTACTTTTAAGCGCATGTTGACAAGTTGTCAACCGCTGTCCAGTTGAAGGGAAAGTCTAGCTAGAATGTAGTCTGAAATAGCTATAGGTTCTACTCTAAAGCAGAGTGCTATCAGTCCAAATAAGTTAGCCGTCGCTACTAATTACCGAGCAATTCGAATTTGAAAATATTGAATTGGACAATTTGTCAACTGATGTCATGATGACGCTTAGAGTGAGAGTTGTACATAGAGTAGGGAGGGGTTGCATTGAATTCTGTCACCTGTCCGAGCATCCTCACTTTAGCGAAGACATCTTATGAGAAAAAGAATACCTGCCAATCAACAACGTTCAGATCAATTGACAGAACAACAGCATTACTAATACCTATAATTTCCATTTTCAACAGTGGACAGGGTGTGGACACAAAAGGAGACATCATCCCCAGCAAAACAGTGTTAATTGCAAATTTAGCGTCAAATGATGTTATGCATGTATAAAGAAAATAATAAATTACTCTATAGTAATTTAATTATGATATTATGATATGATATTCTTATTTATGATTTAAATGCCTTTGTCTTTGATGTTCTAAAGAAGGGGTGGGCAGGGGAGCCGCAAATGTTAGTATGCTTGTGTAACGGCGAAGCTACTGTATGTTGTCGTTTGAGAGTAGGCAAATGATGAACCCGGGTTTGGTCAGAACTTGGTTCATAATTTTCAGCATGACAGTTGGTTGAAAGGTCATATCAGACATCTGATTTTGTGGTATAACAATACGTTTTATTCATGGATTTGCAGCAACAGCAACACTGCATATGAGGCGCTAAATGCTATCTCTTTAATCTTTACTTATCATTCAAATCATCTCTTTAATGAAATCTTTACTTATCATTTCATAAATGCGCAAAAAAATACAAGGCGTGTCCTATTAAATGCGAACGTTGAGTTTAGATGTTATTCGAGATTTTTTCGTTGTCTTGGATGAAGGAAGACGTTGCCTCCCTAAGGCCATTTTCCAAATTTTCGTCAGTAAGGGTGGATCGAAAAGGAGACTACATGAAATTGAGACGAGAGAAAAACTGCTCGCAAACATACGTAGAGCCAAACAATGCCATCTTCTTTGCAGCGAATGCACGAAGATTTGGAAATTCGTCTCTCATGATAAAGTTCCGGCAAAGGTCAGCAAGTGATAATTTGTTGAATCTAATTTTCATCACTCCTCGGTTCTGTAAATCCATTAGTTCCATTTGAAGTCACGTTGCGTTGTCCACAGGTGGCTGTTCTCATCTCTGCTGGCCGCACGAGCTCATTCCGCGGGCCCACCCATGCTCTAAAGGTCTTATAGTCTATAATGACCCTTGATAAGGTCCCAGGGTCTCGATCAAGGTCTCGATCGATCGATTTGTCCCACTTTTAGCTTCGATGTATTTCTGATAACCTATCCAAACTTTATCAAATTTGGCCCATGGAAACATCAAAATCTTGAACTTAAAAGTACTTTTTTGAAAATCGACCATCTTTGTCAATTTCTTGAAAAAATAAGCATCAACAAAGTGCAAATGATTTTATAATTAAAATATAATTTCATCCACGAACGTATCTATCCAATTGTTGCCAACATCACATGAATACTACTCACGATGGATTTATAAATAGCTATTATACATTACCGCTGACCAAAATTTGATCGTGAGAACAAAACTAATCTATCATCAGTTGACAATATTTCATTAATTCATTAACACTTGCATGTACAATGGGGTCACTTAAGATCTTTTCTAGCAATTCAGCAATTCATATCAACTAAACAAAAACAGAGATCAAACCTCCAACGTTAATGAACTACATACATGACCGTTCAAGCACTCAGGAAATTTGCCTACGAGTGTTACTTCATTTGAATTAGGAATTGTGTCATGAGATTCTTGATGACAAAAAAGAATACAGGTTTCAATTTCGCTGTTATTAGAATTACGGTGTCGACTAAATATTGCAAACACTTTTCCGGACTCATCATTAATTTCCGTGAGGGCATAAAATAGTGAACATTTGTAAAATGATTGTGTGATTATATCATATTCAAGAGTCAAGGTTTCTCATGACACTTCAATGGAAAGGAAATTACTTACAAATACAGACCCGGCAAAAAGTTTAGCAACACCCCTGATTTTGCAAACAACAGAATGTAGCGTTTGCTAAAAAGTATTTTAATAATGTTTATGCGTTCAAATTACAATGCAGAAGTATCAAGAAGCTTACCAACACTGAGAAATAATTGCGAAATTGTCGAGCGAGCGCGAATCTAATGATATTTGTGTGATATTTTGTTTGTTTTGTTTATGCTTGATACGTGCTGCTTAATACGTTTGGCAACATTTTTGCAATATTTTTCTGCAGGTCGCAGGAGTGATCTTTCACTGTTCCAACAAGAGTACTCCTCTGTCCTATAGAGTACAATGATATAAGATGTGTTCTCCTGTCCTTTCTTCATGTCTTCCCAGATGTCTGGTGCAATTTCGGGGGCAGCTGGTAGGATAACGGGTTGCCTTGGGCAATCAATCTCTTTCTGTTGGTGCTTATCGGCCTGTGCAGTTGCGCCGCATCCCGCTGCTGTTCACCTGCTCCCCAATCCTCTTCTTCCTCGCTTCAATTTCCAATATTTCTAGATCTCTCTACATTCTTTTCTAAGTTTGTTCATAAATTCCACATGAAACTTGCTTTTTGTCTCAGACAAAGACATAAGTCCACATCTGCCTTGTGTAAGAAATTCCTCCCCAAATCAGAAGTTTTGGTGCAGATGAGATGTGTCAAACGGTCTCCTATTTACGGGTTTTTGGTCTGCGACATGGGGGCTGTAGCTACGGTGCTACGATACCATTTCGTCTCATCCGTAAAAAGCTGTCTTCACCCTTTTTCGTTTTGGTACGAGGCTTGGTAAGCTGGCTGCAATAGGTTTTCCTGCTGACCGTTTTTTTCCGCCTATTAGGCTTGTTTTGATAAAATGGAATGTGTCAAACCATGCAGATTTCGCAGATTTTCTGTGATAGTTGTCGCTTGACAAAAGGGAAATTAACGATGCATGAATCTGTCCGTTTGTCCGTACGTAGCTGAAAAGTGTGGAAGCGGGGAGCGACTGGCATAATCTAGTCCGTATTGTTTTGATTCTCTTAAAAAGGGTTCGACCCAGGCAATGTGGCAAAATGAATCTGGGTTTTTTGATTCGCTTACTAAACAAAGACCGAGAGCAATACCAAACAATAAGCACGTTTTTTTAGTCGACAAGGCTCTGAATTTAAACTAAAAATTTGGAGAGAGCAAAGGCAGTGTCGAATTTTGAATAAGTTTCAACGTATTTTCGTACGATCAAGGCCCCCTTTTTTAAAGTTTTTCAAATATTGTAGATCATGAGAATAGAAATCACTAGTTGGGAGATGGATAGGATAATGTGAATGTTTGGTGTGGTTGTGAGCTGTTTGAAAAAATTGTTTGTGTTAAAGTTTGTGTGTGGTTTCTCGATTTTTTGCTTTGCAATGTGACCATTTTCAACAACAACATGCTAGATGCAAAGTGGGGACTACACACGAATGTTATTTGCAACATCCCCAGGTATCTTGTGAACACATTTTATGGCTAGGCGAAATTGGCCGCAAGACAAGCCCAACTTGTTACACGCTCTGTACTGTAATATTGTGGAACTCAAGTCATTTTTACCTGTGTTTTCTCAAGACTCTAATTCAAATGCGATTAAACTCGTCCTACATCAATTTGTAAGGGTCAGTAAATTTTTGTTTTTAAGAGGTACAAAATTGAAATTTGATCGACAATTGTGATATCATGTAGAAATGTGTTTTGATGTAAATTCAATGCCTTGTTGCGTTGGTGTTGATTTGACGTAGGGGTCAGGTAAACTTTTTCGGGTATCAACTTGTCCTGTGTTCTGTATACTCGTATCTTTTTGACATCAAAATGATAGAAAACTGCTTAATAACTGCCTAACCACGTTTCGCTTTTAATTTTGCGTTTGACGATGTGGCATCAACCTATGTAAACTGGGCTTCTGGAGAGCCTCCCTGTCTACACATATAAGAAATAAAATTACAGGATCACTGCAAAAGAAAAAAAAATTGAAAATCTGTGTCGCAATTTGTCAAGAAAAGTGAGAGTGGCTGAAATGAGTGATGTCTTACAAAATATGCAGTTAAAACATGTTTGCTTGTCAAAGTTCACCTGATTGTAATCTGTGTGATTTTTGCATTTTCCTTGCCTCGAAGCTGTCAACGGAAAAGATAATTTTCTACGAAAGCAGAGCTTGAACTTTTTCTTGATGAACAACAGCCACAATTCACAAGACTTCAGGTGTGAAGAGCTCCGGACAGCATGAGTGATGACTTCAGACGCATAATTGATAATGGTGCCAAATATGGTAATATCAGTCATGTTAGTCACATTTAGAAAATGATAAATATGACTAATAAAATCCTCAAATCAAAATGAACAATTTCTTACAATTTTCGAAATGTATTCACTGCAAATGCCTCGATAATGTCATGATATTATTCGTGCTTTCTTGGCTGAAATTTCATGTTTTTCATTCAATTTTCACCGACATGATTTTATGATTCACTAAATTCATGTTTCATTACTTGAGTCTGAATAGTGATGTGGACCCATTTGCATATTTCAAAGTTAATTGAAATCATTGTCTTTGATTATGTGTTTTGCTCTGCCAGTGGCAGGTTGCCTGTAATATTTTCAGGCCTAGGAAAATACTCTGAAGGTTCAGCATGTAATTGCCAATTTGACAAACATCTAATAAACATTTAACAAACAAACAAACATTCAATAAACATTTAACAAACAAAATCTCCAAGGCTCTCATGACACTGAGAATCTGTAAAATGCCATCATTGCTTCTGCATTACTATCATGATCACTCAATTCCGTTGTAATTTCTTCTAAACTGCAAAAATTTGCATTTCTCACATTTGGTAACAATTGCCAACTATATCCCCTCGAGTTCATTTAATAAAATCGAAAGTGTATGCACATTGGGATTTAATAAATGTTGAGTTGCTATTCTACGTAATATACCTACTCTATGACTGCATGATAATAACAATAAGTAGACCACTGAATAGCTTTCCGACAATTATTGACTAGCTTTCCTATAAAATCAATTAATTATATGTCTATTCCAAGCTGTGTATCTATCAATAATGTTTTTATTACTGATATTTTAGAGATGAGGACAAAGGAAGACAAGCGGTTCCAGAAGGTGATTACAAATCAAATTTTTTCCTACATGAAATTATTTACTTTTCTATTTATATCGTGATGGCTTTATTAGGAACACAAAAAAAGAATGAATTACTTGAAAAGCAAAAAATGCGCTCAAAATGCGACGCATGCCATTGATTCAAAAGACAAATTTTCTCAAAACTGAATATGACGAGCTTGGTTGATTGAGAAGATCTATATTGTAAATAATGTGAACTCTAATATCACATAGTTCTCATTGGGTGAGAGAGCCACATTTACAAGTCTTGTAGTACGTTAAAGGAAAAGAAGTAGCTTTCTCAATTCATGAATAGTCTGCGAGCACGCCTGACAACAAGGTAATAGACAGATTCTTGAAAAAGTAGTTCGACAACACGCAAGATATAGTATTATATCAATAAACAGTGATCCACATAGCATCCCACAATCAAATTTCTTAAATCCCAGTCCGTTCGATATGACCACAGTAAAGAAATGTCTGCTGGTGGAAGGTGTCGAAAGCTGATAGCTAGCTCATTCAGCGCTCTCTGTCATACAACCCAATTATTTATTTTCCGTCTATGAAATTATCATCACAGCTATCTTTGCTTGCTGTGTGAACTAAGTCCCGCATCAGAGTATAATGCTGGCTTCGAATTACTGACATCTCGATATTAGTAGTTTGACCTGACGTCTAAACCTCGCCACCCTGACTTTTTTTGAGTATATTTTTAAGCTATGGTCACCAGATTTCTAATAGCGTATTTTCTACGTTTTATACAACTTTTGACAGACGGATGATGCATTTGGTGCAATACTTTTGGCATGAGAGCTATTTTGAAATTTGAATGTTTGGAGCATTTTTGGCTGATTTTGGTATACATTCATTTCTAGTATACGGCCTGCGGCATCAATTCTTGATGAATCAAGTTGTGATGGCATAAATGATTCTTCCTACTAATGTAGAGATATTCACAAATGCAAAATCTTTGAATTTGAAATTATCTGCTTATCGTGTAAGCATGTTTATGATTTTTTGCTATTTTTGTACTTTCTAGTTCTGAATCTGATCAGCAATTATTGAAATTTTTCAGAATCATATTACTTTTAGCCATAGTGTCTTGATAAAAGTCACCAAATAGGGTTGCTTCTTCACTACACTGTCAATCGCTGGATGGGTAAATCCAATTTATTCCACAACATTTCTGTCTTTACAACTTTGGGTCTCAGATTTCCGTGAAAATTTGCATATATACTCATTTTTTTACGCTGAACACGAAAATCTTAGTGGCGACCACACCAAATAAAAACTTTTCATAGAAATCTAGCACTTTTAAAATGCCATTTTCTTCTACATCTCGGTCAGAGGACAAATTGATCTCGGTCAGATAGATGTCGAACAGGAAACTCTTCGGTTTCTGCATTTGGGTTGCTGATGAGACTGGAAACTTAGGATGAATGCTTGCATGCGTAAAGTGAAGACCAAAATGTAATGTATTGCATATAATGTCCTTTGACCGTGACCCGCCTTGTCCTCTGACCGAGATTTTTAAGGTCTCGGTCAGAGGACAAATTGATGTCGAACAGGAAACTCTTCAGCTTCTGCATTTGGGTTCATGAGACTGGAAAGTTAGGGCGAATACTTGAATGCGTAAGACGAAGTGATCTAAATGTAATTACATACATTACAATGTCCTTTCACCGAGAACCTTATATTCTGACTGAGATCTTCAATTTTAACGTTGTCCTCTGACCGAGATTTTTTAGGGTCTCGGTCAGAGGACATTCTCGTGGTTTTTGGAGATTTTGAGAGGGTTAATTAATATAAATGAAAAATTTCTTTTGCATAGATGTTAAGAGCATGGATCCCTCCTATGCTCTGAAATTTCATCGATTCCTAACAAAATTTCTGGTTTCAGCATCCATATGAAATTTTTGGGAATATTCAAATACTCTGGTCGAAAAAACGGATAAAAATATTTTTAAATCAATATTGCTCACTTGCAACGTCAACAAACTGAATTTTCTTTACGGATTTATAAACTAGCACACTAGAGGATTCGTTTGGTGCAAAAAGTTTGATGGAAAAATCAATATTCTTCGAGAAAAGGTACCTCGGTCAGAGGACAGAAAACGTCTCGGTCAGAGGACATTTTTTTCATTGGACAATGGAAACCCAGTGAGAATTCAATGAATAATATTAATTACAATATTTAAAATAACACTGTCTTAAAGAGCTGATCTTCCTCTTTCAGATGATATAAATATTAGTGGGTGTATTTGAATGTAGCTGATCGAAAATCAGTGTTGAAGTGAGAATACTGTAACTTTGGACATGCTTTTTTGGTCTCTTTTCAGCGAAAAACGGCAACTTGTGAAGAAGGTCTTGGCTTTGTGACTTTTTAAAAAGCATGCCATAATAGATGAGATCCTGACGGTTCGATCAAAAAAAAACTATTGAAATCGGTTCAGAAATATGGATTTTACAAATCAAAGACACATTTTCGTCAAATGTTGTGGATTAAATTGGATTTACCCGGATACGAAAATTACATGCAAGCATATACCACAATCACATACAATTTGAAACTAGCATCTGATCCGAGATTCTCGTATGTTTACGGAGTTCTGGTATGTTTTTCATACGAAATCTCACGTATTTTCGCATGTGATTGGTATGTAGCGATACGAACTATTCTATCTGTGATTGGCTGTTTTACACTGAAATACGAGTTGTTGGTATGTTTTAAATATGAGACCCGATGCAAATTCCTATTATTACGAGATCCTTATTAGATTACGAGATTATTGTATTACGAGATCCGATGCAATAATATCAAATATCAAATATCTTTTTTAGTAATATCAGTCGTAAATATTTCTTTTTGATAGTGTGATACTTAACTAGATTAGATTTATTGTGAATTTTATGCTCCATGAGTCTGTTGTCGTTGCTACTTGCCTAGCAACTTTAACGAGACGCCTAGTTAGTTTTACTTTATGAACTAAGTTGATTAACATCAATTCATTCAAACGATATTATTCGCGCAACCATGTTGAGTTATATATCTCAAACATAGCTATTTTTGCGTTCATGAATTATAATGTGTTTTTATTTCGGATTGATAATATGCTTAATTTCAAAATTGCAAGCGCACAATTGTTGATGGTTTTGAATACTTATTGATTATTTACGAAATGCCTTAGACTTACATGTATTAAGATCGAATTCAGTATTGAAAGTTAGACTCTTGAATGTCATTATTTCACCACTTTCAAATCAGTAGTAACATTATTGTGATCTTGATTGACAAAATGCCTTAAATCAACATAGTTTCGACATAATTGATGCATTCTTTTAACATTGTGCTGGTATGGCTTTAGTATGTAAAGCATACCACATTTGAAATCACATGCGAAAAGCATGCAACTATATACAGAAATATACCAAAAATATTTTGGTGTGCATCCTTCGTATGTGATTGGTATTGAGCGATTTACAGTGTACAAAAACTAAATACTAAAACGTGCGATTTCAGTACTATTTGAGTTGAACTAGAAGTACGGTTAAATTATTTGATATTTTGCCCTAATCTAATACAATGATGTAATCCCAGTGCGATTAATAATCATCGTTTCACTAACCAACTTAACCAGATCTTTCGATTAGTGTGTGGTTTCTTAGCTTTTGTTGTCACTTTCCATTTCAAATAGTGATCTAATGGCTATTTGTTAAGAATTGGCGGTTTTTCACCTTTGACCCTCACTTCAGTCAAAGGATGACCATAGAAATAAAACTTATGCTATATTTCTGAATCCCCTTTTAATGCCCATTCGATTCATGTGTGGTTTGGCAAAATCGGTGCAATAGTTGGGAAGATCAGGAAGGGGGGGAAAGAAAACACTCCAGTGGGGCGAGGGTTAATGGTGTGCTGTCCTTGGGATGAAAACATCTGATTGGATTATGTAGATTCTTCGATTGAGAACTGATGTCATTATGTCGCCGTCGATAGCTCAGTTGGTAGAGCGTTGGTCCAAATGTCAGAGGTCGGTGGTTCAAATCCGCCAAGACGCGCAGCTTTATTCCGTTTGTGAAACAAATTACTTACACAATTTCATAGCAACAAATCTTGCAATCGAAAAATCATCATTCGAGACTAATTATCGTCTTATCTTTTCAACATGTAGAACGGTGTTGCACGAGATGCAGAAATACGCAGCATAATAATGCTTTCTCGGCAATAATGACAGTAAGATCAATGCAAACCAAAAATAGGGATAGTTCGACTAGTTTCGGGTGATAGGCTTTATTCAAAATTAACTTATGTACACTACACCTCTTCTGATCCAAAGTAAGTTGTTTAGTCATTGAATTTAAGTCTCTTCTCACTTAATTTGATTATTTACCTGCTGTTGTAAGCTTATGATATATTGTTTTAAATACATCGATTTTGTAGACAAACCAAATTGTATGAATTGAATAGTTTCAGAACAACCATGACACCTTCGTTCTTTACAGCAGCCACGAGATTTAGGTGGTTTGGTCGCTTTATCTAATTTCATTTTCTTAACGGCAAAATAACACATGTCCGCCTATATAGTCCATAGACCATAACGATCATGTTGAATTCATGATTCTCACAAAACTGAAGAGTTTTGTGCAACCATGCATGCATGCTTGAAACGAAATTGCTGTTTAGTACTTATCAAAAAGGTGATATACAACTTACAGTCAGTGCTTGACTGTATACAAGCATGTACAAGATGCTGACGTGAAACCATTTTTATGACATCAGTGGATCGCATGAGAACCTGACGATGGTGGCTTTCATGCTGCTAATGTTCAAAATCAAATTCAATCACTTTTCAGATCATATTAAGGGTTATAGGCTGACTGGATTACCCGACCCCGTCCCGCGGATAGGGACGTGGCGTTATAGGCCTACTGCTTCAACGTCGCATACTTGGATTACCTTTGACATCAGAGAGGATGTATCAGAAATTATTTTTTCTGCATAATATTTTAGAGATAGCTCAATTAGTTTATATTTACACATATTGCAAAGTTTTTCTTAATGAGAAATTTCTATCAATTTTTTTCTATGTGATAAAATATGAAGCAATGTAATATTTCTCTATTCATTGCGAATACATAAAAAATGCACCATATACTAGCCAAGGTGATTGCTAGTCTGTTGGTAAAACCGACGCTATATTATTAATACGTGAAATCTAGTCTATGGTAGACCACTTGAAATTTTCAGCAGTTGCTGGTAATTAATTATCTTCACGCAACTTTGTCAAATGACATTATGATTTTTCAAAGCAACTAATACTACATGAAATAGTATAGGGAAAAGATCCTCTACGTTGTTCCTTGTATGAGGTACGCAATTTTTGATAACGGGTTTTCGAGTTTTCTAGGTCGTTCGGCTTCCGTCGACTTTTCGAAAAAAACCACGATTTCGGATTTTAAAGTACGATTTCATGCGAGATTGCATCGATTTCAGTGCATGTAAGTACGGTATATGAAAGTGAAGTTATTTTGTGACACAGATCAAGAACCGAATTCTAGGAAAATTCATGCGTCGTACATAATATTCTATAAATAGTAGTTATACCATAAACAAATGTGGTGTATAGAGATTTATTTTCATAGTTTCAAAAAATGAGCATTCTGCATAGATCGCGAGCTTTAGCGAGTGATATATGCAGACTACGAGTGCTTTGAAACTATGAAAATCTCCATGCATTACATTTGTCAATGGCATAACTATTTTGTACCACAGTTATCAGCACAGGGCAATGATAAATCATAGCCTAGCTCTTTGATTTTGACCTTCATATTCAAAAGTCAGTTACGTTCGCAGTTTTTTAATTCAGCTATGGAAGTAGTTAGTTCAAGATGCAATTCCGCAGTGTTCAATTTAATAATTGTGACATTGACGTATGAGGTCAATTCCACGTGAAGTGGGACATGGAGTGAAGAAATCAATAAAGCATTAATTAATTTCTTTTTGTGTTTTCTATATCAAAATTATCTGAATTTTTCATTTCTTGGGTTGATTATTGCGTGTTTTGATCGAAAGCCATTCTATTTTTAGATTTTATGATGATCCTCGAAAATGTCAGAAAAGTCGTATAATTTACATGAGAGATATATCAATTGGAATGTATGAAATATTCAACGTTTTATTGAGATATTGCGTTAAGATTGTATTATGCATCACTCGTTACTATGGTAGTAGTTGATATCAGCTGTTAACATTTACTTTCGATCCAAGGTCGCATGAAGAGAAACTTCCAAAATGTAAAGTACGAACACAAAAACCATCATTCATTTGAATTGTGAATAGATTAATTGACCATCTTTCTTTAAAATTGTGGATATCTTAGTTTATTCCCTGAACAGTAAATACAACTACATTCTAGGTCATTCGCACATCTTTCGTCGCAATACGACATAGCACAATTGTGTAACGTACGAATGATTACAGGCATATTCAAAAACAACTTGTACCAGCAGCCGTGGTTTACTGGGTTCTGACAATATCATTTGAAGATATTCGTGCGTGCTATGACTATAAGATATCTATGTGACTGAGTCCGACGTTTAATGACGCCGATTCGATAGGTAATGTGACTCTATTGGATGACAACACGCACCTACTAAAATATTCATTATGAAATACACAGCAAGTGTCTTCTATATGGCCGCGTTTTCACCATGCCTATCGAATGAACGGAGTTTATGAATGAATGAGTTTATCCGAGCGTAGAAACTGATTTCGAATGAAGCGAAACAATCCTGAACAGAAAGAAACTCGCATACAACAGAATTATAGAAGCTTGAAAAGTATAGGCCTATGCCTAAAATAATGGACCACGTCTAAAAATGCTTAGCTAACCAGCAAGTAAAGAAGTTCAAAACAAAAAAATCGATTCTACATGAAGTCAGTGCAAATACTCTTAGATGAAAGCTGAACAACGGGTAACCAACAATGTTAAATGCTGGAAGTTAAATTGTTGCCTGCCTTCCTGAATTGTATGAAGCATTTTCCATCGGTTCCAAATATATATCAGCAGCTATTCATAAGTTGACAAGGAAATAAAATTTGCTTGTCATGATGATGTCAGCACATTAAAGTAGCATGGACTAACAGACGCTTATGTGACGGGCCAACGAGTGAACTCAAAGTTGAGGCCGGCTGAGGATGCTTGTGTATGACCTTCCTTAAAATTTAAAGTTCGAAATTGGATTTTAGAATATCTGTTGATTTCGTCTGCAACATGGTCACAGATTCTCAAAGAATCCAATGAATGCTGCTGGGGTGTTGCCCATGCATGGGAACATTTGCTCAGTGCTGTGGTACAGATGCGTAATGTTGAGAAATAGGCCTACTGGGAGTGTTCCTTTAGTTACTACAGCACTACTGATATACACTACTTATAAGTTAACATGATGTTAAATAAAGCTAAAATAATGTTATATATTCATATGCTTGTTTGGAAATGCGACCAATGCTTTTTTGGGAAGCAATTAATAAATTGAGGGATAGTGCTGAGATGATTACCTTCACTATGTAGCGCACGAACGATCTCATTCTAACGTACGAACGTTTTTTAAATGCATCGTGAAGCTCATCCAGTTGCTTGATCGTAACAACTGTGCATTGACGTAGTAAAATGGATCATCAACTATATTCCTGGGAAATAATAGCCTTCTATCAACTGTAGGAGAGCAGAATCTTTTGATAGCATAAGAGTAGATGATTTTCGTGTCTCCGGAGTGAATCGTACGAACGGTGGCTTTAAACATTTTTTTCTGCATGATAGATCTATAATTGAAAGAATCAATTATTCGACAGGCAACTGCAATAAGAGAGTCCTAGAAATTTATGCAAATAGCTATGACGAAATTGTCGCATTATGTACATAGAAATTGAAATGCTTTCTGATTAATTAGCCTACAATTCGCCATTGCTCCTGCACTCTGCGAACACAGATATCTTAAATGAGTTGAGATTGTTAATCGATGAAACTAGCAATTGACTTAACATAATTTCGATAGCTGTCCGCTGACCATTGCATAGAAATTGATAAACAAGTTACACGCTTTATTGTGTGCATAGAAATAGAAATGATTTACATTGATGTGTTCATTGATTGCAATGCCGACTCGGGTATCTATGATTTATAATGTGTTCACAATACTGCAAAGAGTGACAATCGATGCATATTTCATGGTTTGCATTGAAATGTAGAACAACATCTGTATGCCGAAAGTTATGAAATCATGTAGATCAAATATGACTTCACTAAAGACTGATGTCAAGATTTGATTTTTCAAATTTGTGAATTATTTGCATTTGTGTGCAGCGAATGAAGTTTCAGATCTGCTCCAGAAAGTCTCCTCTCCGCCAAAGTTGAGTGTTTCTTTTTCCTCATCCTCATTTATTTCAAGTTCATGTATCATTTTACAAACTACTTCCTACTTACTGTAATGTTTTGCCTGAAAAGGCTAATAAACTTTCTGATTTCTGAGTTCTGAATCAAGTCTGCACGTATTAACTACAAGAGTTTTGCAGGTGCATGGTAATAGCTGCTGATAAATATCCTTCTTCTATCAAAATATATACACAGAAATAGGTTGCAAAATGTAACGTGCGAACAAATGGAATAACCCATGAATGACAGAAATTAACAGAGCCAAAGCACGATAAAGCAGTAGGCCTAATTGAAGACTTATCCACACACCAAGGAGATTGGCAACGAGGAAAGTTATTGGGCGATGCAGCTGCACCAATTCAATTTTTGTATCTCAACATGTGCGATGAATAACAAAGGTTTAAAACAGGAGAACTTTCAATGAAGAAGACAGTACTAGAATCGTTTTCTAATTTACAGGAAGCACGAATGAAGCAGTCAATGACCTGCAGCTATAATAAAGGTAAACTAATGGAGACACATTGAGTAAGAAAACTGCCACAAAATTGTTCAATTGCACTCTAGAATTGACTCGTGCAAAATTTGCTTTTGGAACGCATTCTTTGTGGTTGATTTCATGGACTTTCAAAGAAACAGCAATTCAAAGAAATGTAATGTGTTTTTCATACAAGCAGTCATACACGTAAGTAATAAGCCATCAAAGACAGCCAAAACAGTAACACGAATTAGCAAGTTAAGTTGAGTTAACTGGACAATTTGATGTTCAATTCCGAAAAGCCTGATGCTGGCTGCTGCTATATTGGTAGACCGATGAAGAATAAAAGAGAAGTGGTTAATAAACAAATGAAAACCAAATGGAGCAAGGAAATGCATTCTATCGTGATATCAACGCTACGTAGTGATGTGTCATAATCGAAGTAACATTAACTGCTCTCGCATGGTATATATCACTTTTCTTCTAATGAATGAATCGAACCAACAGTGATATTATGATGCTACAGAGCATGCTCTAGCATCAATTGTGAAAATAACTGTCTTACAAATGAGTATTTCAGTTATTTTCACCGCTTTCAATTATTTTCGCACTTTTATAGCAAAACTGTGAAATTATAGAAATTAATTTTTTATGTCATATGAAAAAATAACTCATAAGTATGGTACAAGATATATTCTATCTATATCGTGCATAATGTCATAATTATATACATGTACAGCAAATGACATGGATATGTGGAATCGTGTATTGTAAATGCACATTTAACCTAGATACAGAAAATATGTGCGTTTGGTTAGAAAACGCGTTGGCATTTATTGTCATTTCTAAATAAGATTTGTCTGTCAGCCTTGTCAATCTGAGGCAACCGCACAGAAACACTGTTAGGATAACAAATCTCTAAGAGTATCACTCACCCATTGAGATTTGCTTGTCACTAACATCTAGCCATCCAACACTGCTTCTGTGTGGTCGCCCCTAATAGGCCTGCACTGTGATGGTGAAGTTAGACACAAATAATTTTAAAATCACTAAATTACCTTTCAATATAAAGCTTGATTTCAATTTAGGTTGAAAATGAATGAATTAGGCTCTGAAGCAAAATAGTCCACATTTATCGATTGTTTTTATGAGTTCCAACTCGTTTGGTAAATCTCCCTTGAAAAAAATCATAAGCTGCTGGTTATCTTTTATATTGTTCCGTCCTTGTAGCCAACAGATGATGGCCCATAAAACAAAAGCATGGTGAACGCTGAGCTTTCGCGAGACCACTCGCATCGTCTGAACGTTGTAAAATTAACCATTAAAATCATGAGAGTGGACCACTTCACTACCAACGGGTTATTTCATGCGTTCTGTTGAGATCAGGTCGGTGAATATCAATCATTTGGGCTTCAGCGATTCTAGGCTCAGCAGGCGTATTACAATGTGTCAATATCTCTATCTGAAAATCGTTGATTGTCAAAGAATTATTGTGATCATTCTTAGAATGATCAGACACGGCACTATTGTCATTATACATTCTCAGACTATATTCATGTTCGCGATATCCAATGTATTTCTTGTTGCAAAAATTACAGACTAAAGAGTAAACAATAAATTTGTCTTCACACATGTAGTCATCTGGCATATGTTCGCAAATAGTACAATTTATATGTTTATTTCTCTTAATTTTGCAATCGAGACTTTGATAAAGATATTTAGCTGGTTTACTGATAATTTGTATCGGAAAGTTGTACTTATTAACAATTTTAGAATGATCACAATAATTCTTTGACAATCAACGATATTCAGGTAGAGACGCCTGCTGAGACTAGAATCGCTGAAGCCCAAATGATTGATATTCACCGACCTGATCTCAACAGAACGTATGAAATAACCCGTTGGTAGTGAAGTGGTCCACTCTCATGATTTTAATGGTTAATTTTACAACGTTCAGACGATGCGAGTGGTCTCGCGAAAGCTCAGCGTTCACCATGCTTTTGTTTTATGGGCCATCATCTGTTGGCTACAAGGACGGAACAATATAAAAGATAACCAGCAGCTTATGATTTTTTTTCAAGGGAGATTTACCAAACGAGTTGGAACTCATAAAAATGAATTACCTCCCGTTGCAGTCAATTTGATCATATCGATTGTTCACTTGTTCAATTTTTCACTTTAACTTTCATGACGTAACCGAATCTACCTGAAATTCTGAATGATGAGGATTTTATTTGAATATGATTGCAGGACTATCACCATAATTTAGAATAAATCCTAATAGCAGTAATCTTCATAATGACTATAGGCTTATTAAGGTCAGGAGCATGCGATGGGCATACAGGCTGGGTATTCACCAGAGATGGAACCGGTAGCATTTTTGGCTACCGATACCGGTATCTACCGGTAAACTTTTCCAAGTGCATGGATTTAGACAACATGTCCCTCATTGCTTATTTTTGTGTAACTCCTTGAATGAACTGAAAACTACTAGTACATGTACCGGCATTAGTTCGAGGATGTTACTGCATTAAAAAATTGTCACCATTTTGACTCAGCTCAATCATAGCAATTAACAGCAAGCATATAGGCCCTACATGTAATTGCAAAAATTACTACATTAGCCAACAATCATGTACATGCATCAATAGTATACATGGAAAATGGAATATCCGACTGTATCAAATTTATTCAAAAACACAAAACTCAAAGTGTAAATGTCAACATGTGAATTGTGAAATTACCATAGTCCTGCTTTTAGAGCACTTAAGGGTGACCAACTCCTCGAGATGCTTAGACTTTAAGCGGTTTCGAGGCGCGGTCAGGGTCAACCCTGCATCACTGAAAACGCGCTCACTTTGCGAGCTTGATGCTTGGATTACCAGCACTTTGCAAGCGACTTTGCACAAAGTTGGGTACAGTTTTTCATTTGCTTTCCAAAATAATAGAGGATTTTCATCCCTTACAAACAAATCCTCGCTTTCGCTCCCCTGGAGTCGATTTCGTAAACAATACTGAATTACTTCCAAACATTCAGCAATTATACGTAATAATAGACCATTTTGGGACCACTGTTGTTTTCTCTTTTCATGGATGATTTGCCCGACTTTGTAAATACAAAACCTATTGTTTATGCCGATGACATTACCTTGTTGCATTTTGATTGTCCTAGTATTAACTCTGACTTCTACTCTGATATAGATGTTTTCTGTGCATGGACAAAAAAGAAGCAACTGATTATAAATGTTGAAAAATCTAAATGTATGACCCTTTCCAGGAATATTTCTAATTGTAAGACCATGGATATTGTAATTAATAATTCCACGATTGAACAGATTGATTGTATAAAAATTTTGGGAGTGTATTTTACCTCAGACCTTCGCTGGGACGTTCAATTCGCAAAACTGTATGCTAAATGTTGTCGTTCCATGTCATTTGTACGCCGTTTACGTAATAATAACAACCGTGGTGAAGTCGTTTGGCAGGCTTTTGTAAGTCTTGTACTGTGTCATATAACATTTTGTTGGTCCATCATTTGCGATGTAAGTGTAAAGAACTTTCAAAAACTTGACCGTCTATACCGTCTTGGAATTCGATGGTCAAATGTTCAAGGCAAACCCCATCTGCGTGACTTTCTGGACAAAATGTGTATTAAGTTAATCAAAAAGATCAGTGGTAATCCCCATATTCATCCACTTGTCGAATTTTTTACTGTAAGAGACCCTGCTCGTGTTGTTCGTCGCTCCCGGAAATTGCTACCTCAACGACGATCCTCCTCACTCTACAATGGAAGTTTCATGAAATACGCGAGATTAACATGATGTAATTGCTGTAACCAGTCATACCGCTCGTTGCATTGATTGAAAATAAAGCATTCTATTATTATTATTATTATTATTATCACACGGCGATTCTTTGCGCTTTCTCAGAAAATCACCAGACTTAACTTTTGAGCGTATAATATCAGCATCAGTTAGTTCCATTGCGGTGCGAATTGATCAAGAAAGTGACGAAATTCAGTCTCACACGAGGACACGACACTCGAGTTACACGACGACAATAAAGGCAAGTAATGAATGCGTAGTCACAGACAAACTCAGACAGGCAGACAATAGCCACAAAACATCAGTTGTTTTACGCTGTTGTTGTCTGATCGCTATTCGTAGCCAATCACACTTGATCTAAGTGTTCCTGTACTTTCCCATAAGGCAGGCATTGGATATGGTTGACATTGGCGTGAAGCAAGCTTTTAGATTGCGGTGGAATCGTGTTAGGTGCATCGCAACACCTGCATTGTCTCGTCATATGTTTATTGCAATGATTGGCAGAGTTTACCGGTACCGGTAAACCGGTTCCATCTCTGGTATTCACTACTTTTCTCGAAGATGCTGCTTAGAAGCATTCAGTCTCATTTTATAGACCCTCTGTTGTCCACTGACTCAAAGGCTACATAGAAGTCAACACATACAAGAGAAAGATTGAATTCTTTGAGGAAATGTCTAAATGATGTCATGAACATTCATGAAGTAAAATTCAGTTTGTATTTGTGTTTCAAAATAAGCACGAATCGGAGCAATCTGTACAATGCTACAAATAGCAGATAAGCACCAGATGAAAGAAAGTGAAGTAAGTCAAATAATTTCTTCAAGGTAAGAATTAAGACATTTTTTTGCTTGGGCACTCAGCGCAATCTGCAAGCAGATCATTCCGAAAGGGAGCAACACCACATGAAAACCAATTACCTCGACACAATGAATTTAAAAATTTACTCTTTCTATGTCCACGAGTGGGACTTCCCGAATAAGCATCAAAATGCACATCAAACGGAAGAGAAATATGACCTTGAATTATTTAAAAACCGGTGATAAGGTCTTGGCGTAAACGCCTCACTTGCAAAGTCTTGATTTTGAGAATAGAACAGCGACTGTGATAATCAAGATGTCGAATATTGGGAAACATCCGTGTCATTCGTTTTGGACATTTCCACGACTTCAATGTCTTTCAAAAAGGAAAGAATGCCATATTACAGAGCAAAATGAGACATTTTAAACTTATGAGTTGTAAAGTTAGTTGAAAAGCTTTGTCTTGAGATGCATTGATAATGTTCCTAGTGAGTTCAAACAACAGAGATGAAACACGCCTGAGGATTTCTCTGTGTTTCAAACAATTAAAACAAAGTCTAACTCAACTTCACGTTATCACACGTATCCGTTAACTTTAGGCTCTGACGCTCTTTCTAACGTCGCGCATTCTATTTTTGTATTGCTGTCTCCCCCTCGAGAAAGCTATTTCCAGATTGCTTCTTAAACTTGCATTCCACGAGTTAGATATCTTAAATGCCCGAGTCCGTAGGGACTCTATTTCAAGAAAAAAGGGTTTTACAAAAGGATGAACACTACAAGTAATAAAATGTTCATAAAAAAGTCCTATTTCCCACAGGGATGCGGGGTTGGAGTCCCGGAGTCCTATAACTTTTGCTGGAGTCGGAGTCCTATCATATGATAGGACTCCGGACTCTGGCCTATAACTAGACCCGAAATATAATACAAACAAATTATTTATGTGCATAGCTGTCACTGTCTTGATGTCAACTTTCTCCGTCAAACAAAAGTACAGAGACAGCAGTGCATGAAAAGCTTGAAATAGTTGTGGGAATGACCCGTGATAGTGAAAAAAGGGAGTCTTTTCACTCGGTGATTCAGTAGAAAAGACAAGCCTTCCTAGCCTCGATCACACCTACGCACCAAGGGTCACATCAGAGACAAAAATGAAATACTAGTTTTTGTTTGAGAACATTATCTATTACCCTCACGTTAATTGTGTGTGATGGCTCCTCCATAGCGCATATGAAAATCGAAAGTGCACTCATATTTTTTGGAAAAGGATGGGAGATTTTCCTGCCTGGTAGAGACTGGAGAAAAACCGCTTGAAGCACACATCAACAAGATGGGAGGAGCCGAATCGTATGCATCCAACTGAAAGCGACATTTGATGAACTTTCATAGAAAATGATTGATAATAATTGATACAGAAATGATCCCTAAAAATACGTTCAGGTAAGCCTATAATGATCTGTGATGTAGGTTACCACTTAATTTTTCAAAAAGCTAGGCTTTGTATATTGGCCACCGGAGTCGGAGTCGGAGTCCTATCAAAATGATAGGACTCCGCATCCCTGATTTCCCAGCTCCTAGCAAACAGGCAGCATTCCCTCGCTGGATGTCGAGACTTGATTATATATATTTGATTTTGAAAACTTTCTTACTTTCTTCTTTGTTGTAGCAACTGGCGTTTCGGACATGGGTCTCCACAACACCGTATTATGGTCGGGCCGACAGATGGGTTGGGACCAACTTGATAGGCCTTTGATCCGTATTGAAATTTAAATAAATTTGGTTGAGCGTATTCGGACCACGAGTTGGGAAGTCGACGATGTGAGTTACCTCTATCAGATTCTCAATGGTTGCGGTATAATTGCGGCAGTCATTGAAATCGCCGGTTGTGATAACACGTGTGAAAGAACCGAATCTAATCATGATAGTGTCAACATTTGACGTGAGGTGAATCATTGCGTCATCATGAGCATTGGGATTATTCCAAAATGGGTGATATAGTATGATTAGGGCCAGCAGCAACTCCTCTATATAAAGACGTAAATATTCCATAGACTGCAAAACCACAGGAAATTCATCGAAAAAATCAATAACCGAAGAAGAATAAGCGTTGCTGACGTAACATAGAATTCCACCACCATGTCCAGAAAAACGATCGCGGCGAAATGTTCAATAATTATCAATAGATAAAAATTATCATCGATTTCGTCGTCCAGCCAAGACTAGGGAATAATGCAGATTCCAGGGGACTGCTTCGAAATAACCAAAGATAAATCATCAGGTTTGCCGACGATTGATCTAGAATTAATTAACAAAATGCTCGGGGTAGAAGAAGAGCGACGTTTGAAGCAAGTTTAAGCAAGTTCAAGGTTAGCAACAGTGCCAATCAATCAATAAATGACTTTTATAGTTGCGCCATCTTAATATCCTGAGTAGATGCAGCACTCCAAAAGTTAAAACATCCTTTATTGCATTTAATTGACTCACATTATCGATGGAAATTTTCTCCCATTGATTCGAGATCCGCAGCGTTCTCTACATGATTTGTGAGTTCCTTATGGCATCATCGATGGGAGCGACTATCAAGTTTCACAAGTAGCGATATCTACGATTATGAAGCTGATTTCACAAATCGATTGACAATAACAGTCAGCAGCAACACAGAAATGCCAATCTTAAAAGAACTTCACGTAATTCTCATTTCGTAATATTTTATTGTCTTTTCCTGTCATTCATGCTACTATGGGACAACGTCAGCTTGTTAAATTTCTTTCTAATATCATTTTGCCTATACCTTCTAGCATTCGATAAAAAAACTTTTTCTATTCTTTGCTGTCACATTTTATTTCCTTCGCTTAGTTTCAGCTTTCCTAGCGCCATGCATCACAGATGAAAAAAAATAATGCTCATTAGTGAACCAAAAACTGAGCAAATACACCGACCGATTTTTTTTGAAAACCAGAGTCTGTTTAGGCGTCTTATTAATACAGAGATACATGTATATTAGTTATAAATTTTAACAATTCTAAAATTGTGTCTTATTATACCGAAATATATCCCTTTCGCTATATATTCGAATATATCTTCTTTTGATTGGCTTCAATTCGTAAAATATTTTGATTTACTTGACGACGCTGTCGATGGACTACAAATTGCTCTTTTTTCGTTGTTTGAATTATGCTTCCCTTACTGGACAGTTTAATTCTCTTTAGACGATCCTAGCTGGTCTCAAAATTATGATCGACGATCGTGATGCAGCTTTCTACAAGGGGCAGATGAGAAAGTACAATTGTCTACGAGTGGAAGTTCGCAGTTATATCAATTATTTAAAGCGCAATCGTGTTAATGATGCAATATCTTCGAAATCTCCACGAAATATTTGGAACTCAATCCGTGAAGTCGGTAATTTCCGCCAGTCAGCGTCCTCCACTAACATATCTCCATCTGATTTCAGTGATCATTTTGACTCTGTGTTTCAAACTTCGGAAAATGTTATCGATCTACAGCTTTCTGTTAGTGATTCAAACTGCACATTCTCCATGCATGTGACTGATTCTGATGTCTATTCACAACTACGGAGCACTTCCTGTACTTCATATGGACCGGATGGCCAACCCCTTTAGGTTTTCCGTCCGACCTACTGTGCTCAGCTATTACTTATCTCTTGAACTGGAGTACTGAATCTCAATGCATTCCTCTTTGTTTCAAATCTGCAAACATACGTCCAATGCCCAAATGCTCTAATCCTACTGGACCTTCCGAGTATAGATCTAGCTCCTTACTACCGGTCTCATCCAAAATTCTAGAACGCGTCATTCCTCGTGCGAAGAATATCGTGAGCAAGTGGCAGTTTGTGTATATTCCTAGGCCAGGCAGCGGAACAACTTTTGCTCTTGTCCATACACAGCATGAAGTCCTTCGGTTTTTGGACTTCAGTTCTGAATGTGGGAGAGTAATGTCCGTCGACATATCAAAAGACTTTAACAATCTTTCACACTGAGTTATTATGAATACTTGCAGCAACATTGGTGTTCCTAGGAATTTGGTCAATTGGATTATGTTCTTTCTTATGTGGGAGATTTCAACGTGTTGTTGTCAGTGGGCTTGAGTTAAGATGGAGTAGTATTCCCAGTGGAGTTCCATATGGTAGTGTCCTCGGACCAGTGCTCTTTGTTCTCGACGTTGCCGACCTGAGTCCTGTGTGCTGCTATACTATTACTATACTCACTAAGTATGCTGTCGACATTCTGTTCCTACATTTCCTGAGGTCCTCTGGTCCAGATCGTGTCAGCTTCCCATAAATAAATCCAAAAGTGTCGTGGTGGGCATGAACACTAAATATAATTTAACAACATCAGATATTCACATCTCTGATAACCACTTTTTTCCAGAAAGTTGAAAACATTACATTACTGGGAGTCACTTTCTCCATCAACTTTAAGTGGAACGTACATGTTACCAAACTTGTCAAAAAAGCGTCGAAGCGAATTTTCTTAATAATTAATGCAATGATCACTTCGCATATTGCTTCCATCCGCTCCGTCTTAACACACGTCTTTCATTCTTACTGAAATATCCCTGCGTATCTATTAAATACATTGATGCGAGTTGAGTGAGATGTCTTTCGGATAATTGCTGCTGATATACCGGATGATGACCTTACGAGTATTTTGACTACGTTAGGCGAAATACTGTTCTCTGAAATTTCTATAAAACGACGATCATCTTCTTCGACCATTGATCATCACAGTCAACACTTTTACTCGCAGGGCATGTAGTCTTTATGCGCCTTCTGCACGAACAGTTCGCTTCAAGAACGCTTTCATAAAATTTTGTAGATAGTATTTTATGTCAATTTTATCAGCTTTCTTCATTGCTGCTTCCTTTACCGTATTGACATCGATGGTTGTCAATATGCTACCATTATTGACAACGCTTTATTGACATCGATGGTTGTCAAATAATTTTGTATTGTACTCTCAGAGTTCAACAGAAAGACAATAAAGATGCTCATTATTATTAGCAGTCAATAGTTCGAGAAAAAATGCCTTTTTTGAAAGATTGCTCCAAATTTTGGTGTAAACTTTAGTGGAGAGTTGTGCATATCACATCTAAGGTGAATTAGTGTAACTAGCAGTAAGCCGAATTCCTAATAACGTCGAGCGCCACTCTGAATCTCATTTTGTATTAAAAAATGGTATTATGCCTATAATAAAATTTGTATTATTAAAAAAGGGGTAGTTTGACTATTAACGGGACTAAATTCACCGGGCTTCGAAAGGGCCTCTGAGATCCTCCTGTTCACTAATTTTAACCCATCAATTACTTAAGATTATTAAGCCTGTGTAATCAATAATTGAAATTCAATTTTTCGATAATCCATTCATGAGCATTAATAGCGGAAGAATGCTAAACAGTAGCTGATCAATTTACAGCTGCTGACATTGATATTTATTACAACTTTGGCAGATGGAGAATAGGGCATGGACTACCTGATAGCAGAGGGGTGGACGTGTTAGTAGATAATATAAGCGTCCAAGGGGAGTTGTGGACTATTGAGAACATGCATAAAGAAATTTCCAGACACAATCATTCTCAGTGCCAGCTCTTACATAATCGGGTCGGATAAGTCTTTCTGTCGATAGAGAGGCGAAAATATCATGCAGTAGCATATGAAAGTTTTAGTCTTAATTTAAACATACCTATGGACAATCACATTTGACAGAAATTTCTTCATGGGCAATTTGATTCAACCAACTAAATGAATCTGATGTTTTGCCGTTAATTGATGGAATTTGGAATTACTGAGCAATCCGTTCAGCTAAAAAGACCTAATAAATTGATCAATTCAACTGAGTTTTGATAATCTCTTAAAGCAAAGTATAGGTTACAATATTTACTTTTGAATAGGTTTTAGCCAAATTTATTGATGTTAAAATATTTGATTATTGATATAGTAGCGATGCATTTCAGCTGCCACCAGCAGCTATCATCAGACAAGGAATATGGATACAAGTAAGCAAATTTGAAATTTACACTGGTTCATCTGTATAACTGTTGGATAGGAAATAGAAAATATAAGTTTGAGATAGGTAGAGACGTGCAAGGGAGAGAAGGTAAGAGAGCTATGAGGCAGGTAGTATCGGGTTAGTACCGATGGCAAATCTGTTACCTGACTGAGAGAAGAAATATATGAAACAGTAAACACAGTACAAAAAATTGTAAAGTCAAATTTACATGGATGGATGGTGAGTATTCAGTGAAAAAGAAAATCAGTGTAGGTCTTCAGTTCAAATCGATCGTTTATTTCAGGTTTACTTTTCTCGAGGCAATATGCTTCACGAGGTCTTTGACAGTTGACATTATTTTAATAATATAATTTTATTTAATAATCAAATATTTTGCCATCAAAAGTTTGGCAATATTTACTATTATCTGAACGACAGGCAGTCCAGTCCAGTGAATGGATGCACAGTACAACAGATCTCAAAATAGCTATCTGTGGAAAAATTGGACATTTTATGAGACGGTGTCTTTACAAATGTGAAGTGCTGACTGAATTTATCATGACGAGCATCAGCACTTGATCCTGTTATCAACGCTGTCATATGATAATGGCTTTATGATATGCTTTATGATATAATGGCTTTCATATATTTGTCATGAATATACCGTATCTGCTCTTTTTATGGCCGGGTCTCTTTTAACAGCCGGGTCTCTATTAATAGCCGGGTATTGAATGTTCTTTGGTGTATGATAGCGGAGTGTCAAAACTACCTACCGGTATAAACAATGAATACAGTCGCATCGATCGTGCATCACCGTGTGAATACGGTAGTCAGCGTTACTTGTCTTCAAATGTTCCCATTATAAATGAGTCACTGAAGTCACTGCTTTCCGCTAAGATACGGTACGTGTAAGCGAGTCATTTCTCCACTCGTCTCTTACCGGGCAAGTCGTCAACATGTGTACAAAACAGAAACGAAGAGATTTCACATTGGAAACTAAGTTATCAGCGTTAGATTATTTGAAACACCACAGTGTGGAGAACACTGCCAAAACATTCAAAGTGGACACTAAGCAAATCAGAAATTGGAGAAAGTGCGAGGATGAAATTCGTCAATGGTCTGTTTCAGGTGGTAAAGCGTTGAAACGTCGACGTCTTGAAGGCGGTGGCCGTAAAGTGGGTAACTCGATTTTGTAGGAGAAGTTGAAGAACTGGATCATTTCAAGGCGAGCAGAGAGACTTCGAGTTTCCCGAAAATCTATCCAAAGGGAAGCTTTAAGACTACATTTTGATCTGAACGAAAATATGTGCGACGATTTACAAGCGTTTTCTGCAAGTGACGGATGGCTCCAAAAGTTTTTACTACGGAACGGTTTCTGTCTTCGTATTCGAACAACTATTAATTCGAAACCGCCGTCTGATTGTTTAGAAAAAGTGACTAACTTCATACTGTATCTTCGAAAGATGGTAATCGAGAACAAATATTCTCAAAATTCTATCTACATCATGGACGAGACACCTGTCTGGATTGAACCAGTGGGCAAGACAACTATCGCGACCAAAGGCGCGAAGGATGTACCGATTATGTCGACCGGACATCAAACGATCAGAATAACAGTGATTCTAACCGCGCGAGCAGATGGCAGCAAGTGTAAACCCTATGTTTTAATCCCAAGGCGTCGTGCCATTCCAGAACTAGAAAAAATGTGGGGTATAGTTTTTAACTACAGCGGTGCCAGTTGGATGAATGATGAGATGACGAGTGACTATCTACGAAATGTTACTGGACAGTTTCACTTCGGCAAAAGACTTCTGGTTTGGGATAGTTTTCGGTGCCATATTTCTCAGGCTACCAAAAACGTATTACCAAAAATGAACATACAAACAGCGGTTATTCCTGGCGGTTGTACGGCCCTTATCCAGGCACCAGACGTCTCCTGGAATAGATCATTTAAAGTATCAGTTCAAAAATCGTATGAAGACTGGATTTCAAAAAGTGATCACAGTTTTACGAAGAATGGAAATCCGAAACCTCCAACATTCGGTGAATTTGCGATTTGGATTGACGAAGCATGGCAGGCAATACCTGTTAAGCAAATTCAAGATTCCATGAAACAATGTGGTGTCACAAATGCAACTGATGGAAGCGAGGATCACCTCATTGAGTGTCTAAAGCCTGGTAAACCATGTGGTGAAGGCGGTCTTCATCTTCTTAAATCCAAATTTGAAAGTAGCCTGAACGATCTTCAAGTTGAGATAGACGCCCCGGTGAGCGATTCAGATGACGAAGTTGACAGTGATTGGTGTGATTCAGACGAATCTAACTGATTTCTTAGTTTCACTGTAGAATTCATCAGATGTAAATGTAGATTGTTCAAAGTTATTATGTTTCCTTTTTATTAAGCTGCAAGATAATGATCTTAAACATGTGAATTTTTGTTTTTCTTATAAATCGAAATTCCTCTCGGAAATTTTCACACAAATTATACAACGTAAATAATAGCCTGGTCTCTTTTAACGGCCGGATCTCCAATAATAGCCGGGTGGTACACTAAACAATGAAATAATAGCCGGGGCTATTATTTAAGCATATACGGTAAATGGCTCATATGCTTGACAGAAAATAATAAATGTCATTCATATAATTTAGAAAAAACAACAAAGACATGAACGGCAAGATTTAATGAAGTTACCGCCTCCTTTGAAGAGTGGGAATGTCAGTTAATGTGCTTGATGTTTTGAGTAACTCCATTAGGCTCAAGTTGATAACATAAGCATCATTCTTCCTGCTGGAGGTATTATGACTATAACATAAATGATAATCAAAAGGAAAAAATGCGCAGATTATGTTAGCGACCAAATTCTCAGAAATCCTTGCAACCTCAAACATTGTGTTGACCGATAAACTATTGTACATGGCGTCACAGCATAATTGCCATAGCAAGTTGTGTTCCGGTAATTCCTTCTAACAACTCGAAAAGCGCCAAAGAGGAGTCTCTGGCTAGCGCTAAGAAAGAAAGTTCATTTTTTCCTTGATTGACTAATGTCAGCACGTTTTCGAGAATAAAAGAGCTTCAACATATCTTGACATAGGTAACAGAACAGGATGCTGCTCTGTCGCTTAATCTTCGACATATATAGGCATTTTCCTAACGCGCTCCTTTAGGAGGGCGAATTTCCCCCCGCTCATCCGCATATCCTAAACCAAAAAGCAGAAACAATCAATATATTTTATGTTTGACAAAATCATGATGAGCATCAGCACTTGATCCCATCATAACGGCTGTACAGATTAATAATGGTATGTTGGCAAAGTAAAGTGGTGACATCCATTTATTCTGAACCGTGAAAGCATTTTAAACTTTTAATTTTTGTAATTTAATAAATGATAATATTTTGATAAATTAATTTTTTAAATCATAAATTCACGAATTTGTATTTCAAAATATATTCCCATCATCTCAGAGAGATTCGGATATTCAATTGACGTTTTCTTTCTTAATACAACTCAAACAAATTTCGGCGGATTCTTCAAATTCTGTTTAACTGATCAAAGTACGAAATTCCATTTCTCAAATCACTGTAAGCAAATGAAGATGGTTTAAATATTAATTTTAATGATTATACAGGCATCACGTCATCAAAAACAAAAAAGAAACGAAACAGTCTCCTGCAAGTTATACAAAATTGTAGAATAATTTTCTTACATAACCTTAGTAATACATTGATGCTTAACGCTTTCATTCTTAAATTATTTTCAAAATTAAAGTTGTTAAAAAAAATGTC
This sequence comes from Prostheceraeus crozeri, assembly GCA_907163375.1. Lineage (NCBI taxonomy): Eukaryota > Metazoa > Platyhelminthes > Polycladida > Euryleptidae > Prostheceraeus > Prostheceraeus crozeri. The sequence goes on from CAJQUW010000740.1 coordinate 254,765, forward strand.
TTCAGATGCAATTTGTTGGCGTTTTAGTTATTATACCAGGTTGGGAGCGGTACCAGCGCATTGATCTCCTCCTTCCTTTGTTAATAAAGTTTTGTCACTATGTGGTACCAAAAGATGCGGGTCAAAATGATGCCAAACGGACACAATATGAATGTGTCAATTTGAAAGCTTAATGTGTATGAGGCTTCCACGATTTATACAATTGCATATATTCAAAAGTCATTGTAGGTTTTTGATACGAAGTCATTCGATCTACAGCTCCCACCATTGGTAACCGGACATCAATTATTCTGTAGGCAGTTTATCTTTTTTGCAAATAATGCGTGTCCTAATCCACATGCATGGAATTTCTCACTGCATTGATAGTATGTGAAATAATAGCCTAAATCCTCAAATACAAAAGTATTCCAAATTTTGGAAAATGCAGTTTTGGATAAAGGTAATTTATCAGCACGTAGAATAACATTCTGTTCCATTGATACTTCAACACTTCAAGCCTCTCACAGGAAGTCACGACGAGGTGTTATGAAAATCGGAACGATTCAGATGCATACGAGGGGTGATTGAAAAGTTCGCGGCCCGATATAGAAAAAAGCATATTTCGCATACGATACATATTTATTTTTCGACATAATCGCCCCTACAATCAACGCACTTAGCCCAACGGTGCTGCAATGCGCGGATCCCTTGCTCATAGAAGTGTGAGTCTTTGGAGTCCAGATACTCCTCAACGGCCTCCATGACGTCACTGTTGGATGCGAAGTGCTGACCACTGAGCTCCAATTTCATTTTTGGGAAGAGATGAAAGTCCGATGGTGCCAGATCAGGAGAATAGGGTGGATGGGAAATGATGTCAAATCCACATGTCATTATGAATCTCCTTTGGTGTGAGTCCTTTCAAGCCGAGATAACGAATGACAGCTCGATTTGAAACGTGATCCATCTTACGCAACACTTATCTGACTAACTGACTGATAAGTTAGTAACTGAAGTTAAGTAGCTGTGATTTACCAACAGTTCACCGGATCGACTGATCACTCGTCATGCGCCGTCAGCACATTCCATTGTATCAATTCACATGTGCCTGGCTTTAAGCTTTCTATGTCAGGCCGCGAACTTATCAATCACCCCTCGTAGATACGTCGCACTGACCAGACCCTACCGCTTGCAAATGGGAGAGGCTGCTGATTTGAAAGGAAGTTGCTGGATCGAATTTTCATGCAGTTTGTTTGGTTGTTGGGTTCGAGAAAGGAACTAGAAAGTTTAATGAATGCTGCAGACTAGTTGGGTTTGAGAAGCTTCAGTTAGTCTGTTAAGTCAATTCAAAGACTTCAATTGCCGGAAAGCACGTGTGGGAATGGAAATAGTTTCGTTGAAAAGAAAAAAATACAAAGTTACATCTACATTATATAAAGGCATGAACAGAAAGAAATACGTAGCCTAACGGCATTCTCATCACAGAAAATTGCTGTCTGAATGTTACAAGAACGGACAGCCGGCAATATACATGTATAAGGATGATCATAAAAAGCGAATCACCTAAAGTTCGCTGAAACTCAATCGTCTCGCACATCAACGTGCCATGTATCATTCGAGAGGTTGTATGCTTAGCTTTCAAATGAGCCATGATAGGCTTACAATTTATATTCTTTATTGCATTTGCTGAGCAGTGCTCAAAACATAAAAATCACTCAATTTACAAATTGCAATTTTTAATAAGAAACTATGTGAACATAAGAATAAATCAGGTACGGGGAGAACAAGCATTTTCTGGACTCTCTTTTGATATACGTGTACTGATCATGAAACTATGAACTATGAAAAAAATGAGTGACATCGTGAAGTTATCACAAAATCCTGACTCTTTTGACAACAAACGTCATATCCTTACTATTTCATCAAAAATGTTCATGTTTGGCATCTTCAGAAGCCTTGCAAGGCAAGGAGTGTAAATATATTAGTTTTATTCAAATAAGACCATAATTATCTTTCAAACTTCTTCAACATTCTTTCTCTTTACCGCTAAAATATGCAAACATACAAGGCAAACAATCTGCAGTCGTTGTGAGAGAACAAAGACATGCCTTCGCTGATTGTTTTGTTTTGAACCTTCGTTCACCTTACATGGTGTTTCTGTACTTTTGCGGTATGAGAGTCGATTGAGTTTCAGCGAACTTTAGGTGATCCGTTTTTTATAATCGGCTCTGTATATCGGAGCACAGCTCACATCATAGAAATGTCACACCTGCAGTACGGTAACATCACTCAGTAAGGAAGATCTACCTACAGAGATAGATACATTTGCGCGAGGGTTAATCTAGAGCGGGCATAATCCTATCCCAGCCACTGTGTGCAATGGTGGCAAGCGAAAGGTACTGATATAGAGATTCGTCTCTCCTTGACTTGAGTGATTCGCTAAGCGCTTGCATTGCAGAAGCAGCTCGCTTCATCAAGCACACCAGTCAGATTGCAGGCAAACCTGTCAAGTGAAAGCACAGAATTAGACTGTTTAAATGTATCACTTTGTAGAATCGCCAAGATTCCTTCAGATTCGAAGACTTCAGATTGTTGCGCAAAAGTTTTCTCGCTAATGCTAGGCCACTTCCGATCATTATTAAATAAGATAGCAGGCGTACAAAAAGACGTTCACGAGCTTCTCTGTAGAACTTGACATCGCCTGTGTCTCTATGCTGTGTGATCCCGGTGATAGCAGTCACTAAAACTTCGAACGGTTTGGCGCATTTAATGTTGAACTGGCTGCTCGCTGTCCGATTGCTATGGTATTATCTCAGCAGATTGTGCCATTTCATAAGCATTACATGTTGCAATGCTTGCTTTCTAGTCAAACAGAAGAATTGACGACCGTCAAATTCTGTGAGTGAAAGTGTATATCTTAGACTCAATTTTTCTTAGTGATAAATTTGTCAAATGGAAATATTGTTCACACCGCTGTGACTCCTAATGATCTGTATTTACTGACTGTGTGTCTTTAATGTGGTGTCAATGTTCTGGTTCGTCGGAATAAAAGCTTGAATTTGCATTACGTTTAATAGAAAATTGATCTTCTTGCCTGCCCCTCGACACTAGTTTTGGCCGTGACCGTCAGTACTAATCATTGTCATCTCTAGACCCAAACACTCTAACAAGGTAATTTATCTCTGTGGTCAAGCCATAGACCGATTACTTTTCATGCACAGGAAAATCACAACGCAACTTCATTCGAAAGATGCAAATCAACTAAGTTGATCAGAAATACATATTATTAGTTTTGTTCAGATACAGCTATTACTGTACATCAGATGGCATGTTGCGCAAACAAATTTGCAAGGTTGTTCAGTGCTTTCGTAGCTAAGAGCTTCACAAGCAGAAAACGAAACCTCTTTGCGATCTTCAAACATCCGATAATGCAAATTGATAGTAGAATCGCTTTTTAGCTGGAATACGCAACGCTTCTGCAGTTTGTTTTCCGATTAGAGGTTTTCGTTGGGCAAAGATGACAACCCGCTTATGCAAGCGTTGCAGATGAACAACTGCACTCGACTAACACGCAATGAAATAGATATTCCGACTGAGCACATTATGAGATGTAAGGCGAATATGAACAGCTCCCGCAACATGGAGTGCAAACACTGATCGGCACTTCTTCACAACAATATCTTCTTTATTTCTTGAAATGAAGATAAAAGTACATTTTGGTAAAAGCATGAGTTTCTTATAGAGGTAAAGTATTTCCGAAAAAAGTCTTCATCTGAATGAGCACATGAGTAGTTTTTTGTGCTTTGACCATCGGTCGGCAGAACAGATTAGATATAAGTTAGAAGATTAACTTTTCTCTATAGAAAGGTTATTAACCCATTAACGACCATGTTCCCGCTGCGGGAACATTCTTTTAAGACATGATTTTGAGCATCAAAGAACACAATAGGAAGGAGATGGGCGCTAAAATTATACAACAATGATCCAAAAAACATATGTCTGACAGTTTGATGGTGATATAGTCAACAAGTTGCGTCATGGAGAAGGAGAAATCCATTTTTTTGAAAAATCATTTCAAAATTATCAATGGTGCTGATCAAATGCCTTCATAATCGAAATTTGGACCAACAAATCACATCAGACCGATGAGTCGTGAGCTCCTGGCATGCTCCACCCATTTCTGACATATCTTTTGAAAAATTGATTATCTACTTCGATTCCCAGTTGTTTGAAAAATGTTCCCACAACGGGAACATGGTCGTCAGGGGGCTTGTGCACTAGAAAATCACAACAAAATTTTTCTGTTTGAAATTTGTCTATAGTTGGTCGGCTCTTTTGATTGATTTTCTGCAAGTAATTTTATCTTGCACGTGCGGCTACTTGAGTGAAATTTCCGCGAAGATTGACTGTGAATTTGATGCTTCTGTGAGTTACATGCTGCAGAAAGTGGTTGTAAGTGTACACGTGCATGCATGTTTATTTTGAGTGTGATAAATCAAAGCTATTTCCGCCGAAGAAACGGCGAAACAGTGTAAATGAAACACTCAAATCTCTCTGACCATTGACTGTGCCTTGCGCTTGCATCAATAATTGGGTCGTAGGGCAATCCCCAAATTCTCAGGCAGATCACATTGTCATAGACAAGCTGCTGAACATAGACATTTTCTGTATTCCAGTCTTCTCACGAGTTCAGTCTTTCTTTTCCATAGTGTGAGGTGACAGTTGCTATTTTGAATCAGTGTGCTCTACAAAGTCATTTTCTCGTCTGCTTGAGAATAGTTCAGCGAATCTCATTATGGTGAAGAAATTGAAGTTGGATGAAGTTGTTGCAATGCTAGAAGATGACGTTTGTGAGTGCAGACATTGCAATACAGCCACCTGGAGATGGAGATTGTTCAGAGGAAGACAGTGCAGATGAGGACGATTTTGACATCAATCGATTGAGCGGCAATCAGCTATTGGCCGAGGCTGACGTTCGAATAAATTACGGTGATCGAATATCCGATACCATGGATGATGATTCACGAAGTGAGTCCTTGGGCGATGCCTTGCAGACTAACTCCATCCAAAACGACAGCATTCATAGAGGACGTTTGAGTGATGAAAAGCCTCCACTGCTGACTGATTTGAGATGGACTAATCGTGACATCAAATCAAGGAATTCACAGATCACACCTGAAGTGAACCACTTAGAGGAAATTGGGACACCTCTCTCTCTGCTCGAATTGTTCTTTGATGACATGTTGATCTCAGGCATTGTTGACTTTACGTTATACGCACGAAGAGAGAAAAGTGACACAGAGTTTGGCATCACAAAAGAAAAATTTCGCCTATTTTTGGCAATGCTTTTGATGAGTGGGTACCACAGATTGCCAGATCGTCGATTGTTTTGGAGTCTGTCTCCGGATCTCATTGTTGCTGCCATGTCGGACACTATGCCACGTAATGAGTTCGAAAGAACTCTACGAAATTTGCATTTATGTGATAACTCGAATTTAGACAAAAGTGACAAATTTTCAAAGCTGCGTCCTCTCATCACAAACCTCAATGAGAAGTTCTTGAAGTATTCTTCAAATTGTGAAACAAAATCCGTGGATGAATCCATGATTCCTTACTACGGCTCCCATGGAAGTAAACAAAGAATCAACAACAAGCCTATCAGGGTAGGTTATAAAGTTTGGGTACTTGCAGAGGCCTACGGGTATGTGATTCAATTCGAACCCTACCAAGGGGGTAAAAAACAGGGCGGCATATCTCGACAACAACAGCATGGGGACTAGGTGAGCACGTTGTTTTCGCATGAAGAAATGGGGTGGGCTCCATTCGCATGGATGCTGGATGTGGCCTTGCAAAACTCTTGGATTCTTTATCGCATCAATAAGTCATGTGACAGTGCTCAACTAAGTTTGCTGGACTTCCGACGTGAAGTCGTGAGCTCCATCCTTCTGAAATATAATACCAGTCGAAAGCGATCATATTCCTCTGCTGCAATTTGCAATGTTCCTTCAGAGGTTCGATTTGATGATGTGAAGCATTATCAAGCTCCCGCACAAAAGCAGGGTAGATGCAAAGTCTGCAAAACGAACTCTAGATGATGTTGTGCAAAGTGCCGAGTAAATTTGCATGATGAGTGTTTTGAAGTGTTCCATCGATACTGACTTAAGTTATGTATGCTATGTCTTCTTGTATTTCGCTAGTGGGCGCGCTTGAGATCACCTACACGCATAAAGCAGTTTGCAGACTTGGTCTAACATCTGAATTTCAAACTGATAATACAGGTTTCTATGATTGATTCTTAGTTTTCATTCTAGCAGATCTCATGGATTTGACACTTTTTATCATAGTTGAAGTATAGTCAATCAAACATGTCATCACATCATGAGCAGATATTCCATAGTTGCATGTCATGAAAAAATATCGCAATTTTCATAGACAGCCTCTCTGCCGCCCATGTTCCCGCCACGGGAACATTTACAAAAAAATCGATCTATTTTTCTGCAGTGATGTGATATCTTTTTAAATGTCATTCTGTTTGCTTTTGGATCAAGGCAATGTAATGCAAGCAGGTTTGAGATCATTTTGCGTAGTTGGTCGTTAATGGGTATAACAGATGTACATTCTGCTGCGCAACGTTTCGGTACCTCATCGGCTGGCGCAGTAAAAAATAACGTCAACTGAACACGTACATTCAGGGAGGGATTTCGTGATTTAATCACAAAAAGGCAGACTTGCCGTTATGCTGGCAGTCTCGCCAAATCCCAACCCAATCCCAATGGAAACTTCCATTGAGATCGCAACCCAACGAGAATCACAATATTAAAAATTTCATCAATGATACTTCTATAATGAATTGCTCCATTGGTTGCCTTAACACATGCACACTCGCGTATGCAGGCGTACATGCAGGTGGTCATATTACAGAAAGAGCTGAGCCTTTATTTAGAATTTTGCAGCACATGCAGTTCATATCCCAAATGATTCATGGACTATGACACCTGCCCATAGTTAAATTAAAGACGATAATTGTCGAAACGTACATCCATACTGGTGCGTGCGTTGCGCATCTGCCAACTATGTGAGTTCATTTTTCGTCAATCTAGTGAGAGACTATGTGACCATGAAGATACATTACATACATACCTACATGCTAAAATTATTTAATATTCAGTATTATGTTTATAGGGCCTGTTCTGGCCATTTGCTGTGAGGATCTTCAATCACTAAAAGGTAGTAGGATTGTAAGATTAGGCTGCTACAGATTAGGTTGCTCAAACCATGCAACCTTTACATGGTTTGAAAAGGAAGTGGCCAAGGTACCCAGTTTGGATGCGAGCTTGGTTTCTGTAGGTTTTTTTCAAGAACGAATGAGTCATTGATATCATCAGATATGCGGGGGCACCAACATACAAGGCTAGACAATAAGATGGTCTTGTCTCTTCCCAGATGCGATGAATGCAGATGTTGTAAGAACATTCGTCGAAACCTTCGGCGGAACTACAGGACGATCTTGACAGATGGTGACTCCGTCGGCCGTAAGGTGTAGGCTGTCTCGATTCGCGTACAGAGCTAGAAACCACCGTTTCGCTGATCTTGACCATCCGTGCTTTAACTTACGTTTAAACCGAGTTAAGCTTTATTTTGGCTCGAAGGAGCGCTCTCGAGGGCCAGCAGAGCGTAGTACAAGAATAGCCAGTAGAGCGGAAGCGCTCGTTGAATTTGCAGTCGTGGACTCGTAGAATGTCCGTAGAATTTTCAGCTTCTGACACCACTTTGTATAGTAGGAAGTCAACACGAACTGAACCAGATAGAATCAATTTTCGTTAGATCAGGGCTGCGGGGAGGCTACTTGATGGAAACGTTGCTTCTTACGTCCATCGATTATAGAGTTGATCATCCAAAATTGCTCTAGCAGGAAGTGAGAAGTGTGCAGGAGCAACTGAAGCAGCAGTAATCTCCTTGGTCGGTTGACAGGAACTACTGTTTCTTCCAGGATAGAAGAGTAATTCTCTGGGTTCACAGCATCATATATCACACGATGAGTAAGTCCGTGTTGGTAGGAGACCATCACCCAAAATGTGACTGTTGGAGACTTCATGGCCATTTCTGCGATTGAGTGTGGATTATCAGCAGCGTAGTAAAAGGAATTGTACAATTTCACCTGGCCGTTAAAGTCGAAACTGGCTTAGCAACTGAAGACAATGTTATTGCCCCATAATTCGGTCACTTTTATTCACCTTGAAACATCTGGGAACAGAAGAAACGTCGATTTGAAAATTCTGCATCTTTCAGCTACTGAACAGGAATGAACTTCCACAGATAAACTTCTTCACTTTTGAGAATGCAATTTCAAGTCGTCCATCGCGAGACGTGAAAGCTCAAATTCTGTGTCCTTAGTTAGCCTTTACAGAGAGAGAGTAGAAACATGAGAAGAGGAAGCTTGTTCCCCTGTGCCTCGCGCACTGTGGCCCCGATCAAGAATAAACAATTCGAGAAGACTCCGGAGTGTGAGATAAAGAGGGAGAGCAAATTCGAACTGTATTTGAAAATTCAAACTAGTGTAGTATTATTGATGACTATCTAGCTATCTAGGCGTTTCAGTCATGACAGCAGCTGATCAAATCAACAATTGCGTCGCAGTAGACGCAAAACAAGATCATTTGTAAGCATCATATAGAAAAGTAAAACACCTTGTGTAACAGTCTTCGCACTTCATGAGAATGAGCTTCTTCATTGTTGGCGAATTTCCGTCTTCGAAATGGGTGTTTCATGAATTTGAGCATCCAATGGTCTCACTGATTCAGGTCAAAGCTTCATGGACCTTGTCCAACTGAAGAAATCAACTGTTTCTTCTCACACATGAGGTGTTATCGTAATGCCGCAACAACTCTCTAAACTTTAAAGGAGTCACTCTTAATGCCGCCATCTTTCCCAAGTGTGACGGGGAATTTACATGTATTGTGAGTAGGGCGCTTGGCAGGAAGCATTTTTCTTTTTCCTTTAAAAGGAAGGAGCCATAATGTCGTTTTGTTCGTCAATTTTGGACGGATAACCGCTGGTCTCAGTCATCATCTTCGAGCGAGTCTTCCCCTTTAAACTGCTTGCATCACTTAAAATTTGTTCTCCATGGCGGAATCGTAAGCTCTGCATATAGAAGTTGATTTGAACTTTCAACAGACTTGCAACCTCGTTGCAATTCGAGAAACATGTGTTCTCGAAGCTGCTTGTTGCTTAATTCCAATGATTAAATGTGAAAGCTTGAAATTTTTTGAGATGACCAAAGTGATGACTAAACAAACTCAAGAGAAAAATCAAAAATTCGAGAAGATCATTTTGACATTACAGAGTTTTGAATTAATAGCGAATTTCTAAATCTTATGTAGTCTTAGATGTCCACAATTGTTATTTAGAGTATGTGAAATGAAAGATGAATGTAACTGAATGCACAGAATTCTACATTTTCTCAGAGCACTTTCAACTTAGTGCATAAGGCTGATCTTAATAAATTTACTAAGATGTTGCTTAATGGACCAAATTCGACTAATGTTGGTTTTCGGCTCTAAAGCAGGATAATGACCAAAATTTTCATTAGATTGAGCAGCCTTATCGTCTGCGTAAATCAAGAAGGAACTAATAAGGCACGCCAAAAATGTTTCAATTATTTTTAGACCCAGCTGTAGTCCAATGGGGATCTACATATATCCTGCAATGCAGTGATCTAGCAAAAAAAGTAATTTAGTTTAATAAAAGCAATTTTAAAAACATAGCTAGACAGAAAACGGCTATTTGGTATTCTTTGCGCAGCTATCGAGATGTCCGAGGTTGTATCGCAAAATCTGTACCAGTACCGTCCTCTCAATTCTGCTGCTGAGTAGCATAAAGTATGCTATGCCTACTATCATTGATTACTTGAACGCGAAAATCAGCGATGATGAAGTAAAAAATTAGTCGATTTTTAGGTGTCCCAAAATTAGCGCAGTTTTTGATTTTGGCGTGAGAATGAAACTTAGCGCTCAAAAATGAAGTATGAACCAAAAAGCCGAAAGAATTATCATGAGGTTTTAGTATTTAAAGAAATTATTTAAAATTAGTTCATCTTCGGACAGCAATATCGCCACTTATATCGATATAATAAGTGTGAGCTTGTAATAAAAGTATCAAAAGAATGTCTGATGAACACAATGTTACGTCATGCGCGCCACGAATAATGAGGTTTCTCTGATTGGTCAGCAATTAAATAGCACACCAGATACTTTTGACGAGACGGTTCTGAATATTCTTCACACAGATAAATTTTAGCTGTTGTCGAAAACTCCATTGATGGCTAATTGCAAGTTATCTTTTAGTCACGAATCAGGAAAACTTATCAGCTCACTTAGAAATTGTCTAACTGTTCTATTCAAATCAAAGATGTGTCTTTCATGTTTTGTGTGCATATGAGATAAGGGAGATGCATTTGTAGCGTCACTACAATATCACCCGTCTAATTTCGAAATTTGAAAAGACTTGCAGTCTTCTTGATGCCTAAGGAAGAAGCAGAAAGTTTGATGGGAAAAATCGTGTGCCTGTTATTGGAGAGGGTACAAGTGTGATGTCGCTTAATCTTCGAGCTCATTGAGCTCAAGTTCTCTGCACAAGCTCAACTTTTCAGCACTCGCTCCTCTGACTGGAACCACGATACATTGAGAGACATTAAGACATTCTCTTAATCCCTTCTCTTTGCATCAGGCAAAAGATTCGATCAATGAGCAATACAGATTTAGAACCCAAGATTATTTGGAGTGATTAAGCAATATTTTCACTAAGATGGCTCTATAATTCTCGCAGTAGACTTCAGAAAGGCCTTCGATTCGTTAAGTCACCTATCTGTTCTGAACACCCTTGTGACTGTTATTCAATGCAATCCTTATATTGTTTCTATGATTCAGTCCTTTTTGAAAGATCGTTTTCAGAGGGTCGCTACCAATGGTGTTCAAGCTTCGTGGAAATCTGTTTCCAGCGGAGTCCCTCAAGGGTCTATCTTGGGGCCTCTGTTGTTTGTCATGTACATTAATGATCTTCCTCATCTGACAAATACCAAAATCATAGCTTACGCGGACGATTTATCTCTCGTTCACCTGTCAGAATCGTCTTCCTCTACTGTCTTTCAAGATGACATTGATATTTTTGTCGAGTGGGCTCAGAATAAGAAACTCCACATCAATGAAGCAAAAACCAAGAGTCTAACTATTTCAGGCAAACCGACCTCTTCCTCTCCCACTCATATTCATGTGAATGGCAATGTCATTGAAGATGTTCCTTCTCTCAAAATTTTGGGAATGTTTTTCTCCTCCGATAACAAATGGGACGATCAATTTAATTTCCTGTAAAAGAAATGTTGCCGGTCCCTATCATTAGTTAGACGGATTCGGTATAACTGTGGGCAAGGCGATATTGTTTGGCAGTCCTACGTTGGTCTTGTTTTTACCCATATTTCTTTCTGCTGGCCCGTTATTTGCGACCTAAAGAAGTCCCATGTGAAAAAACTTGAACGACTTGATCGCGTTGCTCGTCGTTGGGCCAATATCAATTTAAATGTGAATTTCATGAAATGCTTAATAACATCTGTATACGACTGATTCGTAAAGTTTCTAGGTTTTATGCATGCCATCCTTTATCTGAATTTTTTATTGTCAGATCCACTGATTCCCAAATCAGATCTCGGAGAAAATTGTTATACTTTCAGCGGAGATCGTCTATTTACAACAATTCATTTATTAAGTATTCGAAATTTTCATGATTTGTGAACCATGCCATATACCGCTCGTTGTATTGGTGAATAAAGTCTCTTTATTATTATTATTATTATTATTATTATATAAACAGGCATGATTGCATTACATGGGCAAGTGAAAAGACTCCATGTCTTTGACTCGCTCTCTCCATTAATCACGTGTTGTGGTATGCACAGGTTTTTCTCAGTGCCATAAATTTGGGTGGTTTTTCTTCTCCGACATTCTCAACGGCAATCATTGCAATGAAATGCTGAAGAGCCACTTTATTCAACACTATCAATCAAAAGAATGTTTCTCCACAGCAATTTTCCAAAAATATGGAGCACCAATCGTACCTTTTTCATCATGTTACCGCAACTTTAGGAAAACCTTTTCAGAAACAATTATGAAAAAATCGCGAGTGCTGTTTACAACATGTGAGAACAGTGAATGCTCTATATTTCGAATATTTACTGCAATTACTAAAACCTCATTGTATTTTCATCTTATTTTTGATTAAAAGATTGATTCTCGAGCATAAAAAGTCGTTCTACCCTTGAAATAAAAAAACTTGCCCAAATTTTGGGACACCCTGATTCATGATGACGTATAACATCATACTCCCCATCTCAAAATACTGTCCTTATGAATATGAACATTCACGAGCTGCAAGTGTTGCTGGCAAAATTATAGTCATTCGATTTCTTCTTGAACTGAGTTACATGAAAAACTATTTTTTCACTCCTTTGAGATATGACCAAACTTATTCCAGAAAAAATCTGAGTTTTGTCGCGCTGTCATTCAGTCCTAGACACAATTTTGTCTCTGGAAAAGTCGATCACATAGGCGCTTTTTCCACGACAAGTCCCCTGTGGGACCGTCACTTTCTCAAATTGAACTAGTTAACTTTAATGTCAGCTTCAATGTTGACTTCAAATTAATCCTCAGACTTCATGAATCATTCCAAGTGATGTCAGTGAAACTTGGAATTTTAAGTTTTGAAGATTTGTGATTAAAAGTTCAAACTTATTCATGTGAACTTTTTCCTTCATTTGTCTTATCCTTATTGCGATTGAAGATTGCTTATTTCACAACTGTAATCTGGTTAAGAATTCATGTCAAATCTTGTACGGTAAGTGCTCAATAAGGCATATTTAATTTGTGTCATCCTTTTCGTAAGCCGTAAAATAGAAATGATAAAGTGCGCAAGCTTAGATATAAAGGACAGATGATAAGTCAATGTCTCGATGTTATTTGTCCTAAAAGCTCATGCCAAACCATTTTTTAATGTGAATCTACATTTAATTATCTAAACTTACAAATATCTCCAAAAACAATAAAAATTACATCTGCTTATAGCTACCATCGTTTTCGCTACATCAGGGACCGTATTAATAAAGATAGCGCTAGCCTAGCACTACCCTACCTCTACCCTAGTGCTAGCCTAGCAGCAACTTCCGCATTAATAAAGGTAGCAAAAGGGCACTATGTCTGAGACCTAGCGCTAGGCTGTCGTATTAATAAAGATAGTAACTATATTAGTGCTAGCCTAGCACTACCCTTCCGCTAGGGGTGATGCTAGATTGAATATGCAAGCGCAATATTGAAGGATATCTAATGTGATGTTTACAGCATAGTAATGTTGAGCGCATTGGCTTCAAGATGGTATATGATTTTTCCAATTTGAATATACATACATATCGAATCATAAACTGCAATTACAAAAGTTATTCCACAACTGAATAAATTTTTCGCTAAAATGGAGTTTAGGCGACGCATTCTATTTATGCATTACACTTTTTCACTAGACGTCCTGATAAATGGAATGGATAGTCATTTTCAACATTTAGACAAAAAGATTCCTATTCATGAATTTCACTTAATGACGACAAAATAGATTATCATTGATACTAATTGATTGCGTATGAAGTAAGACAACGAAGCTAATATTCCGTGATTTTCATAATTTTCAAATTTACTGAATCGTGGGTTTGCTGTCTTAGAATCTCGAGTGCATTTATAAATACTCATACAAGCGCATTTCAAACTACTTGACATTCATAAGCGTTTATAAACTTGTATGATAATGAAATTGTGATGAAATAGTGTGCTTAAGATACCTAGGAAATGCTATAGCAAATGCTAGCTTTATTAATACGGTCCCAGGTGCCTATTTCATAATCGCTCTATCAGGTTATCAGATGGAAGTTATCAATTAACAGAATGTTAATTCCACAACCGTCTGATAAAAGAGACCAATAGGTAATAATATGCCAGACACGGATACCAATACAACTGACAGATCAACTGCTTGCTGTGGTTACCGATGCTGATGTTCAGCGCGATGCTGAGTCAACTTTTCAAACAGCAAAAGACAAAATTACAGACTGGGATGCTGTCAACACCGGTATAAACAGTTGTGACATGCATTCTGTAAGACCTTAAAAAAAGTACATAGCTTCGTCATCGTTCACCATGCTTCTATCCTGCCTCATACACTTCGCATGGCAAGTCACAGTTTCAACCGGAACCGACCAACGGCTTTGACTATGTTCTAGCTATAAAGGACACTGTGACTCGTCTATGAATAAATTCTCTGAATATCATTTTGTGATTAGGACAGTCTGCTTGTTTATCTGTATGAATAAAATCAGTTGTCAAGGCATTTCACTATCATAAACAGCAAATCTGACAAGCTACCGGCTACGAGGTATACCACAACTCTGCATACTCTGGAAGATGTCTGCCTTAAAAGTGCAATCATGATCATAGAATTGACAAATCTCCGTTTGAGTGATTAACGGAATGCTGGATCATTGCGAAATCAAATGTACCAAGCTCGGAGGCACAAGGATCTACATTAACAAATTGGATATTCTGATATTCAATGCAACACAACTTACAAGACGACTGGAAGAATAACTAATGAATTGTCGTTTTACTGATGTTAGGTGACAAACTACAAATTAAAAATAACTAACCCTTTCCTGCCTGAAGACGTGTACTACACGTCTTCTGACATTGTTGCAAAAGACGATTGTTTTTTGCAGAAGAAGGCAGGGATGACGGGGACGTGTACTACACGTCTTCAATGTTATTATCCATTGAACGATAGCTTTCTCAAGTGAAATGTGTTAACTGACGGCAACTTGCAACTTTTATCGAGCAATTTCTGATCATTCGCGCATAACTTTCGCGTCTGTATCATAGGGACAAATTTTCAAAATACTTCTATGAATTTACGATCTATCAGGATCGTTGTTTCTAGGAGTAATTAGAACACTATCATGAATGGCAGTTGGAAACGTAATTGCCTCTGACAAGCCTCATATCATATAAACCCTTTAAACTTTTTATGTAGAACAAATGTGTTCAAGATTAGCAATGTTGCATGATGCTGACTTAAATTTCAATTGTGGGGCAGATGAAAATGATTTTAAAAAGATCAGAAATGTAGACTTGAAATTCTAAAATTATTTATGAATGAAATTGACTTAGCCTAATATAATTGACGTACATGTAAATTGTCATTCACCATTCTTCATGATAAAAATCAAGATAACTATTAACAACAATGAGATTAAATACACGATGAAGTCTATGAACGACATAACTCTCAATGCCACTTTCATCAGACATCCGTAAATTAATAGTGCTGAATTTGGTGTGCTGTCTTCAGTTCTAAAGTGGGCGTTTGTAGGTAGGCATATTCTTTCTCAAAATGAAGGTTAGAACAATATATAATGACATGGGCCTATTACCTTTTATAAAAGTAATTCTGAGGACTAAAAAGAATTGAAATTAAGATTTGTGCGCATCTTCCACTGTGCAGACACAATGCGCCAATATTGCAAGCACACATTCTCGGAATAGAACAAATTTAGATAGATGCAAAATCAGCTCTACACATCAAAAATATAGAAAACTTTATATCATCAGATATGTCTGAACTTACTGAATTCAAAAATCGGCAAAGTAACCCACAAACGGCAAAAGGAAAATGTCAATGACAAAAGAACGCGCTGTGCACGTCCTCGGCAGATACAACAATGAAAAAATCGACGTGTACTACACGTTCCTGTCATATTGGACAAGTGCATCATCGCTAAAGACGGCAGCTGATGCTTGCAGCTTTGGACGTGTAGTACACGTCTCCGTCATTCCCCAGAAACCCTGCCGGCGTCAAGGGGTTAAAAGTTTGTGCGCGAATTAGGAAGGAAACGTCAGCAGCTCTCGGTCTAACCGCCATAACTTGCGCAACTGAAGGAATCCAACTGCAACGCCGTAACTGAACGTTATTGAGTGGTATGATACCGCGGAGCTACGATTGCTGCGCCGAATGGGCTGATTACTGATGGACCACAGAAAGCTCTTGGTGTAGGTCTGGAGAAAACGCCTATCTTGTCATGCATATTTCGAGAAACCTTCGACCATCAGAAGAGAACTAAGGTCACGTAATATAATAAGCACTCGCGATATGCTGGGACATCAATCGACTAAATAAGCTACTATTCGGCACATTACTAAAAACACCGATCATCGGGTAATAGAGTGCATCTTCAACCCAAGTTCAAATCAAAAGCACAATTACGCACATTTGTCTTCTCATACACATTCCGAGGAGCCTACAGATTTGCCTATGGCAAGGGATACATCTATATGTATTTCTGTCACTATAACATCCTCTTTAGCAACTACTCGTACAGCTTACTCTTGCAGATGCCGTAATTTGATTTGAAAGACCATCATTCTATGATGTTGCTTGCGTTTTCATCATGAGGCAACTATATAATATGGATGATATGGTGATAGAAGTACATGTTCCTTAAATAGGCAAATCTGCTTCAATTTACATCTACAGGTTCCATGGAATCATCGAAAATTTTCTGAATCATGTTGCTTTTAGCCTCACTATCTCGATAAAGGTTCACCGAATGGGCTTGTTTCTTCACCGGCACTAAAAAATAAATACTAACATTACATGACCTCTACTGGCTGGACTCTGTCCTTCTTTCAAATGCCTGAGGTACATTTCAGTCAATAGTGACTCTATTTTTTTGATAGATGCTAATCTTTCTCTATTATAAATTCAATTTTTGAGGCTGTGCATCTTAAATGTACAGGACCGCGCTTGGTCGGGTTTGAGCGTCCAGGATTAAACGGTCGAAACGCGATCGTCCTGACCAAGTTCCTGTTGATGACCTCATTAAAAATAGTCAGACAATTTGTATGCATATTTTGTAGAATTCTATTTCACGTTTTAGCTTAAGGAACTAATATTAATTCTCTTACACACCTGGTAGATTTTAGATAGCGTAATCCCGCTGTGTTAGCTAGATCTGGTATTTTGATTGGAAACAGACCTGTCCTCTTATCATCTGAATGGGCAGACTGTTAAATAGGATCTTTTCAATGATGAAGGGCTTTAATCTGTAGATGAATGACGTCCAATCCAGCGTTGAGGATAATGATCATTCAAGTACTGTCGGACTGATAGATGCCAGTGAGGCGGTGCCCCATCTTGCTGAAAAATATAGTTTCCAGCATGTTCCTCTAATTGAGGCATCAACCAATGAACAAGCATCTACGAGTACGAGGTACCTGTTACAGTAGAGTCTTCAAAAAAGAAAGGACCGAAAACCGTAGATTGCGAGATAGCACAGAACACGTTAACTTTCGGCGAGTCTCGTACAAGTTCAACAGATTCGTGAGGATTCTCAGTTGACCATATACGTACGTTGTGCTTGTTCATCTTCCCTGTCACGTGGAATATAGCTTCATCTGAGAATACGAGCTTCGAAATGAAAGAGACATCCAACTCAGTCTGTTCGAAGATGAAATTGCAAAACTCCACTCTCTGTTCTGTATCACCACTTGTTAAAGCTTGTAGGTACTGTAATTTGTACGGTTTCATACTCAAATCCTTTCGCAAAACCTTCCACACCGTAGATTGAGGCATTTGCAGTTCAAGGCTGGCACGACGAGTTGACTTTCGTGGACTTCGTAGAAAAGCACCGCGAGTACGCTCCACGCTCTCCTCCATCACTCTAGGTCTACCTGGGCTCTTGCCTTTACACAGGCATCCAGTCTCTACGAATTGTTGGTACCAACGTAGGATCTCTTTTATATCAGGTGGGCTCACCCCAAACTGCAAACGAAAGGTGCGTTGAACAGTTGTTTTCGATTCAGATTTGCAGAATTGAATAACACAAAAGGCTTTTTGTTTCGCTGTAATCATGTTGGAAAATGATAAAAATGACTTATGGGTGTCGTAGAAAGTTTTAAATTAAGAGACGAGTCATTCGATCGCGATTGGTAACTAACTGACACGCATCAATTCATGGGAATCCCAGAGGGATAAATATAGATATTACTTAATGCAACATGCGTACCGGTG
Organism: Prostheceraeus crozeri; assembly: GCA_907163375.1. Taxonomy (NCBI): domain Eukaryota; kingdom Metazoa; phylum Platyhelminthes; order Polycladida; family Euryleptidae; genus Prostheceraeus; species Prostheceraeus crozeri. Next base: position 272,888 of record CAJQUW010000740.1, read on the forward strand.
TAGGAGCTCCACACGATGGCCGACTGCGGTTTGAGAAAAGTAAATTTTACCTTAGCTGTAAAAATGCTACATGTTAGCTTAGATGAACAAAGATGTAACTTCAGAACGTCGTCCTACAAATGACACCTCACCGAACCTCGTGCGTTGCTTAGTCTTGTCACAATAAATTTTTAAAGTTGGGGTATTCTTTTATGTTCACCCTGAACATAATTTTGAACAGAACGTCTTACTCGCCAATTCATTACACATGAGGAGAGGAGAAGCGCTGTTTGTCCTTCTAGTAAGTATTTTTGAAATTTTTAGACATTTTAGGATATAAAAATAATCATATTTTGTACCTATTGAAAATTAACTAGTTATTAGCTTGTTTTTTTAACTTTGTTACCGTGACGCACTTTGCTACGTTGAATTTAAGTTGAACTAAAAGTTTAAACTATTTGATCTTTGACATCATCTAATGACAGCAATGTAATATCATAACGATTAATAGTCATCATTTCATTAACCACTTTGACCAGATCTTTCGATTAGTGGATGGTCTATTAATTTTGGTTGTCGTTTTCCTTTTCAAATAGTGACTTAGTGGACCTTTGACCTTCACCGCGGCCCAGGTATAGCCGAAAAAAGGAAAAAATGGAAATAGTGCTGTTTTTTAATCCCCTTTCAATGCCGTTTCGATTGATGAGTGGTTTGGCAAAATTGGTATTGTAGTTTGAGATGCTAGTGGGGGGGGGGTTGATTGTCCCCCTCAATGGGGCGCGTTCGAAAAAATACCCCCAAGTGAGGCGAGGGCATAGAATAAGTATGTAGGTAGAGTGTCGACTCAAAAAAGTATCTGTATGCAGTGAACATTTTTATATGAGAAGATTCAGTTTTATGCGGAGAGTACGTTCCCGTGGTCCAAAAAATTATTTGAGCAGTTCTAAAAAATGTCAAAATTTTGCCAATTTATATATTACCGAGATGACTCTCCTATATAAGTAGTATGAAACAAGTTGGATATCAAAAGGAATGAACATTTGCTGATAAGCATCCTAACTAAGCGGAAATTAAGCTGATTATCAAGGGAATTTCATGATCCGCATTATAATGGAAGTCTTCATGAAAAGTCGAGATCTTATTCGCGCTTTCTTGGCTAAAATTTCAAGTTTTTAATTCAATTTTCACCGGCATGATTTTATGATTCACTGAATTCATGTTTCATTTCTTGAATCTGAATAGTGATGTGGACCCATTTGCATCCTTCAAAGTTAACTGAAATCCTTGTCTTTTAATCTGTGATTTTGCCATGCTAGTGGCAGCTGTTGCCTGATCACGCTTAAGAAGATTCTCTTGAGGTTCAGCAGGAAAGCAATAGCAGGTCATCGAGTTGCCAATTTAACAAACATTACCTCACCAAGGCTGTCAGACATGGACTATCTGTAAAATAATATCATTTCCTTCTGCTTTATGCTATCATGATCAGTAAATTCCGGTGTAATTTCTTCAAAACTGCATAAATGTGCATGTCTCACATTTGGAAAAAATTCCGACTGCATCTCCTACGAGTTCATTTAATAAAATCGAGAGTGTATAAACATTGGGGATTTAATAAATGCGAAGTTACCACTCTATGGGCGAGGGTTAGTAAGCTTATTTCTATGATGCTTAGGATTCTATTATCAAGGATATATGTGAATTGTTATAAGCTTATTTTTGTCATTGGAAAATCTTGCAGATGTTTTCAAGTTGATTAGCTTAGAATATTAAGTTCGGTTACCCACTCAAACTACTTTATCCTAGGTGCAGCTCAAGGATCTGAAACATGCAAATTATTGTAATTGTATAAATATCATTATGAGCATTCGATAACAAAATCCTATTACTTAAAAATTGACATCTTTTCGAAAATGTCATGATATTTACAAATCAGGCAGTAAGAAAATAGCAAATGTCTAGACAAGATCGTCATCGTCCGATGGAATGACATCGACGCACATGGCCGTAAATAGCGCACATTGAGGTGAATTCATTTGAAAACAATAGCTTCATGAATTAAACATAAACTGTATATTCATTGGAAATTCAGGCGCATCCCATCCTGGGTATTATTTCCTCTATGCAAATGTCTTATGCGTCCATCATTCTCTTTTTCAATTACGTACAAGATATTGAGATCCTTTTGTGAGAATCTTCAATTATTGCTGAGATGTAATACTTAACCTGAAGCGTTTAATACTTCATCTTTGAATGAATAGAAGATACACTGTATATTGAATCCAATACGATTGTTGAGGACGTATGAGTATGCCGATTGCCCGGTCTCCTTTAAATAATGTTTGGCTTTTGAGAACTGTATCTACGCAGCAAGCTCATGACTAGAAATATCTAGAAAATATGATTACCAACCAGTGGCAAAGGTAGGAATTATCGAGTGGGGGGGGGTCTGTGAATACGAGAGGCTGGCATGTGCACTCTGAGTTCGCGCACCGCGCTCCGGAGTGTGGGAGCGGACTTTGGTTGGCCAAATATCGTAAAAAAAGTTAGTCGGATTCTATGTGAACTTATGAACAATATGAACTTCAGCCTGAGCATACATTGATGCCACGATTACGAATCAATGGAAGCAGTTCCGGCAGTATGCAGAGGATTTTATCAATTTCTTTATTTTCAGTTTTGTAAAAGATCGACTTTATTGAAATCTGTAAACGGCTGTCTCTCTGTAAACGATGGTCACTTAATTACTTTAGGCACTTCAAGCAGATACAGGTCCTATTTACGAGAGGTATAACCATCAATCAGCGTAAAACATGACAGGAGCAATTCCCTGCATAAGCAATGGATGCAGTAATTGAGAAATCTGCACAGGCTCACTGATACTTTGAAGAGTCTTTCATCATTTCCGCACCTGCCACTTCATCACTTGCAAGAAAAAATGAACTACGGAAAACAACATCAATATCCTACAGATCTACGAGTAATAGACATTTCCAATTCCAGATTTTCCCAAAAATTCATACCAAAGTTTGACTGAATGAAGAAAACTGAAATACAATCCTGTGGGATGCATTCCGACATCCACCTCTAGATCCACCACTGTTGTCATCATGCAAAACCTTGTTATGAAGAGATGGCGTGAAAATTCATTCTATGCTCTTATTAAGCAACAATTTCTATTTCTATCACCTTCAAAAAATCCTGCAAATTAATGTCATCTTATTTGACAGTCTGAAAAAGCGAATGGCGAAAATTTCGAAAGGACTACTTTTATGAGAACACTTGTACACAATTATCTCAATTCTTCGAATCTGAAGAAATCGTGGCCATCGAAACACTTTGTTGGAATTCACAGCAATCCGCAGGCGAAGAACAACTACTATTCCTAATTCTATAAGGCATTTAGAATTTCTTTTTGCTTTTTTGCTCACTTTGTGAGCTCCTACATCAATCGTGTCTCACATCAACGTGTCATGCGCCATACATAATTAGGGAGCATCTCAAGTTTCAATTAACTGTGATAAACTTGCATTCGTTACTTTGCTTGATGGACACTTGCGGAATAATGAAAATCACTCAATTTACAAATCTCAGATTTTTCAACAAGAAAACATGTGAACATAGCCATGAATCAGGCAAGAGGTGTACAAAACAGTTTAATAAGCAGTAGTTTTCAAATCATTTGAATATCTAATGACCTTTTCGATGTATATGGTGCATAATTATAATGAATTTCACAGACCCATATTTTTAAAATGCCGTTTCCTTGAATGACATTACATAAGATATTTGGAAAAAGTGGCATACTTTCAAGAAAGGTGCTCCTCAAAACAGGGAACCTTCTTGAAAGCAAAATCCAGCGATCCTTTGGTGAAAAGTGTGAAAATGCGCAAAAACAAAAAGTCAGGAAAGTTTAGGTCGAACGGCTAAGTTTTCGATGGTCACAGCAAAAATACAGTATGACGGCGAATCGATCGTCCCACGGTGCGAATAAGGTGCCGGGTGGCAGTGCTTTGATGCCTGTTGACATCTACTTTATGCCGTCCTGCCATCAAAGCACATAACATTAGTACGGGAGTTTTATGTACTACCTCGCTCCCTGCACAACTGCGCGCTAGCTACCAGACTACTTTCTTATTCATCAACTTAAAAAGTGCGACAAACTTAATCTACATCATCAAATCATCTTCCGGTAGAAAATTGTCCAATTCTTAGAGATTCTCATTCAGATAATCTCCGCTGTTGTCAGCTTTCACTACAAGTTTCCCAACTTTCAATCTTAATCAAAATTCCAATCAGGGATAATACACACCAATTGCAATTCTTTCCTTAGAGAATTGCTGACTCAATGAAATTCTGAAGATCACGAAATGAATGAATGATTAGTGCTTGAGGAAACGGCAAGAAAGTCATTGAGACATATCGGAAAGTATTTTCTGTGTGATGACATCGCAATTAGAATTGTAAAGTGTCTCTGATGTGAAACATGTGACAAATAGAGTTGAGAAACAACTGTGGCGTAATCTCCTAATGAATGCATATCTCATGACATGTTAAGACTTAAGCCTGCTTTACACTGGCAGTCGTTGCAGTTGCAGCAGACGAGGTACACTTTTGTTATGTGATTGAAACGCAACATGACATATAGTACGGCAGTCAGAACGGGTTTCTGCAGGGATCGAGGCCGAAAGTGAGACTTTCGCAGAATGATATACACCCTATGCCTACTGCGAATCTACACGTCTGCCCAGTTCTAGTGAGTTCTAAAGAAAAATGCATGTAATCCAATGGGACGCAGATTGCGGTATTTGGCTAAAATGAAATTTCTTATGTTTCTCTGATTAAACGAAAAGTAGTAAGCCCAGAGTCATAATTTCTTGGCATGGAATGTTATCAGGTCACTTCCTTTCATGTTCATGCACCCCTGTCTATAAAGCTAACAAATTTAGAATTGGCGAGCCTATTAATGTCAGCAAACACAAACATTTTGAGCAACTTTATCCACATTCAACAACATTATCACATACATTGCCGATCAGAAGCATGATAATAGCACATGTACATCATAGGAAATGACATGAAGACATTCTATGTTAAAAAGTATGACTCTAGACTTAATACTGTCCAGCTGATAAGCAAAAACATAGAAAAATTTATTTTATCCAAAAACTGCTGCAATCTGGGTCCTATTGGATTTACATGTGTTTTTCTTTGATCCTGTATGACAGGAAGAGGAACTCACTAGAACTCGGCAGACGCAGCGATTCGTAGTAGGCATAGGGTGTGTAGGCTATCATTCTGTGAAAGTCTCACTTTCGGCCTCGTTCCCTGCAGAAACTCGTTCTGGCTGCCGGACTAATAGCTATGAAACAGAATTGCATGCAGCACCTAATTTAAATTGCAAACAGCAAAGCAGCAAGTGAACTACTACAATGTCCAACCAAAGTGAGACACGGAACAAAAGAATAGAGTAGATCATCCAATCACATGACACTATCATTGTAGAAGGCTGCAAAGAAATAGACGGCACTACTGCAGTTTAGTGCACCCTCTTTTACCCTTACTGCAGTTTAGTGCACCCTAAAATGCATGTGAGAACAACATGATTTAATCAACAGAATGAATGCCGTTCGTTCTTCCCTATAGTTATAAATGAGTGTCTTTGTGTCTTCGTGTGTCTTTGTCTTCGTCTTCGCACATTACACCGAGCGCGCGCTTCGGTGTAATGTGCGTAGTCATCGTTTGCTGGAGAATGCGCCGTTGTTTTAGGGTGCACTAAACTGCAGTAGGCGCGTTTCCGTCTCTTTCATAGAGGGTGCACTAAAATGCAGTAGGCGCGTTTCCGTCTCTTTCATAGAGGGTGCACTAAACTGCAGTAGTGCCGAAATAGACTTCGGTCTCGTCGCTGAACTGCATCTGAACAACCACTGCAGAACTGATGTCATGTTTTGTGTCAGAAGAAATTACGGTAAACGTCATAACGAGGTCATTTTCGTCATTTGCTGTGCAGCACATGAACTGCCAGTGTAAAGCAGGCCGTAGGGCCTATTCTAAAGTTACGTTTTCCTTAACACATATACGCAGATTTCATATTACAATGCAGAAGATAAGCACTTGATTGAATCATAACTATTCTCGGCTAGGTACATGCGAAATTACAAAAGAAAATGTGTGCAAACTTTGAAGAAACTTGAACTGCTTGGAAGCTCATACATATTTTAGTATTTTTGAAATTTTATAGCTCAATGTTTTTTATTTTTGCATTTATCAATAGCTTGTAAAAAAAATGGTGTACTGTCAGGGTGAATTTTCTTTACTGAAACCAGTTTAGAACATTAATCTAATGCTGTACATAGAACTTTTGCACCCATTAAAACATCAATGTTCTGGAATCAAGATTAGAATTCCGATTTACAAGCAAACATGTATTGAATTGAATGAAATTAGAGTTTTTGCATCAATATGAAAGTGCTTACAGGCTGCAGTTTGGGCATACGCATAATAACTTTGGTGTCGTTGCATAGAGCAGTGAAAATAGTCTAAATACAAAGCAATGCTTCCGCTATATGCCTACTAGGGTAATATAAAAATGAAAAACAACATTTTTCAAGACACCAGCTCGGAATTTAATAAGCGATATTCCTACAAATTGTTGTTGAATATTGATTTATATATTCCTCCATCACACTTCAGAATATAATGTTGCATCTCTTAATGAATTTATTTCCGATGAAATTATGAAGCGATGCTATCATGATATTTTCTGATCATTGTCAATGTCATCGATTATGAGACTTCGAAATTTTAATCATCTTTTAATTAAAACATCGAATTCAAAGTTCAAGAGCAAAAGACATCGGTCTTCTTTTATCTAATAGCTAAAATTATGTCAAGGTTCAACAAAAAACTTGATTGGAATGGTATACTGTATATTACTTTAAAAAGGAATCTAGAAGCGTGAATACTGACTGCAAAATTTAAATCAATTGAGGTATGAGAAGTACTATTTAAGAAATCACTCATAGGACAGAGCTCATGACAGTTGAAGAATTTCGCAATGTTTTTTTAAATATAAAGTTCAGGATAAAGAAAATCGCTCCCTTCGTAGAGACGGGTTTTTTGCTTTAAAAGCAAATGTGCAAGCTCGACGCGTTCGTCTTCAGACATTCTCAAGGGAACAAATGCTGAACAACTTAGCGAGGGATTATATATCAAAACTTAGCGGTCCATAAGAGAGGTATGCTCTCGAATATGTGGGGGACTTTCATACAATTTCCGATGGAAAAATTATAAAATGCATAATCCGAAGTTCCTTTTGATTCCACCAAAGGATTAAAACCCTTAATTAAAATTCAATATCCCTCGAAAATTTAAGGATAGGACAAAGTGTATAATCTACAAATTCATCATTGTCGAAGTTGATGTAGATGATTAACCCTCTAATTATGGTTGTCATAAAGATTCATCTCCGTAGGTCCAGACGTTTAAAACATGATCTGCTCAAACAGATCGATGACTGATTAAACGTTTTGACGCATTTACTGCTTCGCGAAGTATCATTATTGACATACAACTCTAGAAAGGCGCCAAAATTTTATTTGCAAAAATTGCAGAGTTATTTACCTTGTGGTCGCTGGCGAAGAACCGGTTGTAGAACTGTACAAACTCGTTATCCATGCAGCACCGTCATTTTATGATAACTCTTCATTTTTCGATGAAATCGGTATTTTCCGGTTTTACCGGTTGTTCGTGTAGAGAAAATGCTGGAAGTTGCTAGACAAATTCCCTAACTAGGTAACATCAATACTTGCACCAAATCTTAGTATTTGAATTTGTATTTTGAAGTGGAAGGAGTTTGAATTTTGAAATCACTTTATCTGTACAAACCACGGCTTTCGTCGGAGGGGGGGGGACGCTTGAGAACGGAGTTCCTACCTGCCCTTGTTGTGGAACGCATAGGAACGCCAAAGTGCCCTCTTCGAAACGGTGTCATTCTGAGCCAGATGGTACATGATCATCAAGTGTTATTAATAATATTCTGAAAATCCTAAATTCATTTATATAGAATTTCTATGACGGCTTTTTTGTTTCAAGAATGGCTACGTTTGTGTAAATAGAATAATTAAATATTGAGTTGCATCCTCAGTTGAAAGGTGGGAACAGACCTGAATAGCAGCTATTTCCTCCAATATCAAGAATCATCAGCAGGCCTAGTTCACATCTCTCAACATCGACACAACTTCCTATTGAAAGTTGCAGTCATGCCCGGGTCAATTTGAGATTTGCAATTAGTAAGTTATTGAAATTTCGACGGGCATTCATTAAATATCATGGCTATTTTTTATAAAGTTTTGTCTCGCTTTAACTATTGTTCCCTAATTAAACGTTTTTATATTTGAGTTGCTAAATTTTCAGACGTGATATAAATACATCCATTTTCCTGTTCAATATTCATGTCATCTAAACAATCAATTTTCTGAAGTATTATGAAGGTTTAGTAAAACAATTTCATAGTGAAAATGTTCATAAGTTTGTTAGAAAATGATGTGTTTTCAAAAGCGTCTAATATCAAGTTTTAGGGACTAAAGGATTTGCTCCCAAATGAGGCTGATTAGGCGAAACTTTAGACCTAGCAGATATCATTACTTTTATCGCCAATAGCAGCTCGACTTATTAAAAAACGATTGATGATACAGACGCTGATATGTTTCTCAGAATTATTAACTGTTCTGCAAAATATCTTCTTTTGGTATTATACGAAGACCTCTTGGCTCTCTGGAAAAGAATGTAAAGTAAATTTTTTTCCAAATACTATGTAAAAGCTCGTGTAAAGTGACAGTAGGTCTACTGTGTTAATGCTGCTAAAAGTTCATCTGTAAAGCAGTTTTGTTTTGTATAATAATATATCGAATCTTTACATATCGAAGGCAAATTTATATTCATGATTAAGCGAGAAGCTTAATACCATGTTGTGATACTATGCAGATAGAACTATCAAATATATATTCGGTACAAAAAAAGCTGCGTTGAAAAAGCAGGTTGAATTCACTGCGATTAAATGAAATGCAATGAGTACTATATATGCCTTGCGTACATGAAATTGCATAATGCAAAGACAATCGTTATTCACTAACTTTGAAGAGTTAGGTTTAGGAAATCCACCGCTTTTAGCCTATAGGCCCTATGTCAAAACATAATGCGATACACGGTATAAGGAAAAGACATGCACCGTAAAAATGGGTTCAGCTACAGGTTAGAGCTAGAGGTGATATCTAGGTAGGCGTATATGAATCTGAAAGTTAATCAAGACCGGAGATAGAATGCACGCACGTGCGTGCGACTATAAGTATAACTCTCGGATACTCCATTATATACATAAACTTTCGATCACAGAAGATGCAGGTACGCCGAATATTTTAAATTTTTTTAATTTACAATTTTGTGCCTTCGTTCGAAGAACTTCGGCTAGCTTTTTATTTTCTCAAGCGATAGCAATTAGCATTAGAAAATCTCGATTCCAATAGCTTTCTGCCAGTTGCTTTAGATGAACTCAACCGGATCATGACCATAGACAGCATTTGCGTGTTTATGACGCTCAACTTCTGATTTAGCTTATAAAGATTTTATAATGGTAACACACTCAATCTTCCTCAACATTTCATATGTACTAAACCAATTTTGCATTGATATCATTGCTTTAAGCCATGACAGTGCGTCCAATGATTTAGAGCAATCACTCGACTTGATTATCCATCAGCTCAATCGGCTATCATTATGAGAAGAAACATCGTTAACATTGTTTTGATCATTCATAAGTCACACACGTTTACAGTCAAAAAATATTGGACAAACATTTATAACACAAGTAATAAATGCCAATGATGGGTATGCTTGAAGTGAAAAGAAGGACTCATGTTAATGTAATGACGATTCCTTCACTAATGCACACCTGAACATTTTCGAACACATTATTAAGAAAGATCATTAATAGTAATTTTGAGGATAATTCATAGAAATGTTGAAAATGTTCTGAAATGGTCCTGGAATTTTCTGACGGAAAAGCCCCGGATACCCTGATCTTGGCCGCTATGGATATGGTTGAAATTAGTAGAGGAGATGGTCAAATTTATTAAAATCCGTGAAAATAGGTCAACTTTGAGAGCTTGCCGTGGCCGTTGCAGGGCATGGAGGAGGTGGGGACTGAATTGCGCATCCATTGGGATCATGAACATTGGTTTGTGGTATTGGTTGCGTGATTTGACTGAATATCTTGCTATGACTGCTTGTTTTTGATTGGTATTTGGTGATCCCATGAAATTGAATTAATTTTTAATGAAAATGAATGTTTCCCATGAGCGTGTTTTTTGTTCAGGACTGGTCTCAATTTTGTATTGCGCTATATCATAGGGTGTGGTTAAGTGCTGTGTGAAGTTTGGTTCTACTACCTTCTGTATTTCGAGTTGTTTGTACTTTATCAGATTTGTATTCTGACTTTTGCTTGTTTGAAACCAGCCTTGCTGAATATGATTCCAAACTTAAGTCCCAGACTTCTATAAAATAGCTAAGCTTGGACCTAACTGAACCAGCATGGGCTTCAACCACTTTAACGCCATGAACTCCCTCCCCCTGGATCCGTTACCGGTCACTTCTAGTGCTTGCTGCCGGCTCAGCCATAGTAATAGCCGCATGACTCTAATTGTGCTGGTTCATCCGGGGTTAACTATTGCTATTAATTTGACATTGATTACTATTGCCTGTTCATTCGATTTCGGTGGCAATCAGAATACATAATTTTTGGCAGCAGCTATTGCACCGGCTATATCTCCAATACTAGAAATTAAGACCTAAGAGAAATAGAAGACTTAAGAATTAAGACGTTTAGAAATTAAGGATTAAGACTAGAAATTGTCTATGGTGCATGAAACAAAAAAATGGAGGCTTTGCTGTATATTGAATGTTTTGGAGACACTTATGGCAGGAAAAAACGCTTGCATTGAAATCACTCAAAAATTTTGTAATACAAAGCAAGACAAATCAACGAGTCAAGACCCATTCTGACATGTTTCGTGATGTACTTCGTGAATAGGAGTCTCTTTATGACGGAGAAACTTTTACAGTAACCAGAGATATTGAAGAATATTATACACCTCACCAAGAGTAATTGACAGAAAACTTCATCATTCAGAGAAATCAGTTACAAAACTACACATATGTCAATTATATACCAGTACATTTCATCATGCAAATACATTTGTGATGTGAAATCCTTGCATCATTGAATTGATATTTGAAGTATTTATCATGTTCACCCATAAATATAATGAAACAAATCATCAAAAATATCTTCAACTAATAACTAGGCGCATTATTTCCTTCATTGGTATTTATTACACGTGACTTAATGTTTGAGAAATGCAAGTCCGACGTTTTGAATTCGCGCCAAAATTTTGGGTTTGCGAGCAGCTTTAATGACCACCTGAAATCAGATGATCTTCTAGCCTAATACAGTAAAACAATCTGATTTCTATGGTTCCAAGGATTAGCTATTTCACAGTTTGGTGCATAGAAATAGATTGTTTATCTGAAGTTGACTAGAATGGAAATTGATTCAAGGTCACGGCACATCCGGGGGAACTAAGTTGGGGCATGAAGAACCAATGAAAAGCTTATAATTGCACATGTGACTGATTCTAACCCATACAGTCGTTGACAAGTGTATCTAAGTGAAAATGCGTGCGCTTTTTGTGCCACTATTGTGTATTGCATGAAGCTTTACTTCCATTCTAGAGGTTTTATTGTTATCAATTTCTATGGTTTGGTGATAACCGTATGCATGACAACTTTTGAAGCGAGATGACCACACTGCGTTGAATAGATCATGAGAAAGGCCGTTGTGATTTAAGCCGCTGAGTTGGCGCAGCGGTGATACGATGATGTAGGAGGTGATATTGGTTGTCCTTGGCTCTTGTTGCGAGACTTATGACATGCGACTCTCGCCGAATTGCGGGTGGAGCAATATCCGCGATGATTGGTAGGAAGATCGCTTCGGTCGAGTGAATTCCCTGACAGTCATGCTTTGTGATATAGTTCGACTGTCCCCTCAGCTTAGACAAATGCTGTTAATTTATTGGAACAAAATGATTTTTTATAAATGATTAAAAAGAGAGGATATGAGTGATCTTTTAAAAGTGATTCTAGGCAACACGTTTCTAATATTTCGGCATCATCTAATCGACTAAAAGACAATCTTCCTATGGGAGCAAGCATCTCTGGTATTCTTGATGCCATTCTGTTCATGGACGCGCATGAAAGGCGTGCTATACGAATTCCTCAAATTGTCCTCTATAGACAACTCTAAACACGATGCGATTCAAATCCATTCATCATTCCATCATTTGCAACCCAGCAACAATCCTTTGCCGCTACTAGATTTTCACATAAAAATTAAAGATCCAACATTTCAAACTAAATATTACCAAAAAGGTTCGAAACAGCCTTTGTTTATAAAGCATAATTAACCTGCAGAAAATACGTTTAGAATCATGGATAATGAGCAGAGAATGACTTCTCGAACGTTGAATCACAACATGTAACAGCTGAGACGAATTTCATGAATTACTTTTTCTTAACGATTGCCCTCCGAATTTTTCCGATATGCGTGTCGCTCCTACTAACTTCTCCGCTCTTTTCGCTCTTCTCCACTTCATCAACAATTCCCCACGAAGACAGGCTTTAAGCTGAGTGGGATGCTCTAGAAACTTGATCGAAAGAAATAAGACTCCTACTTAATCATGAAAAGTGCATGTTTATGGACACAATCACGAGCAAAAGTCTCAATCTCGCTGTATCGGCCTCAAACGGTCATATCAATCCTTTCTTTGGTTGGCAGCTTTCCACTGCTTGGTGCTATTCTTAGCAGTGACTTACGGTGGTACTGTCGTGGGACTAAAGTCATACATTCAGCCTGGAGCAAATTTTAATACGATCAGGATCTCCGAAGGAGTGCATATTGAACGTCTACATTTCTTGTATCCGCAGCATTTTACTGCATGCTTTTCCAGCCTTCTGAAACTTACTTGAGAGACTGTTTTCCCAGCTCGTAAAAGTTGAGTGGATGGCGCATGGGATTGCCGGAATGTCGGTGATCGCCAAGAACGATAGTCTGAGGTCCGCCGGTGACAAGCTATGTGGCAACTTATTCTCGCAGATTGCATCCAACCACCCATGTTCCCTTCGCAGCTTTTTTCTACCTCGACCACAAAAATCGAGGTTGAACCCTTGAATTTCCCCATTATGCGGCCTAAAGCACGCTTCAAAAGACTCGGAAACTCCTTTATGAAGTACTGCCCTTATCTCAGTTTCTTATTATCCTCATCTTTTATTCATACAATGTGCCCATTTGAGATTCATTTGAGAAATAAAGATAATTCTATTCTATTCTATTAGAACAGGGGTCTTCAAACTTTTTCCGCGCCCCCGAAATTATTAACTACTACCTCGCGCCCCACTATAAACTTGTCGATGCCACACGACGTAAATTCCGATGCTCAGTTGTCGGTATTGATAGTAATTTACCACACTCTCATGACTATTCCTACATTTACGACAAAGTATCATCTCCGCTGTGTATCTAGCGAAAGTGTGCATGGTGAAGTGAAAAGAAAACAGCATCCTGAATGGAACTGTACATTTATTAAAACGTTCGTACAGATAATTTGCGCCTCAATGAGAAAAATGAACCTGTTTTGCCAGCTTTCCAAAATCAGGCTTCTCCGAAGAAAATAACAAAACCGAAGGTCTGAAGAAACATTGAGACGGTTGCGGAATTAGTTTTTCAGATATGCGAGACAAGAGAATTCCATTTTGCAGAAATATGTAGATGCAAAACGAACAAGGATTTGAAGGGCACACGCAGTGACAGAAGGGAATTCTTTCCGGACATCGATCCGTAATTGTTCCACCGATAGATCTTCAAAACGGGTTCGCAGACCTGAATCTGTATCTAAATCAATCAGCTGTTCCTTCAGATGAATTGGCATCATTGTGTCGAGCCCACCGAAAAGTCTGCCGCACGGCCCACACTTTGGGAAACCCTATATTAGAAAATTGTAAAAGAAATATTTTTGATGCAACTATTTTAGACAGATGAAGACAATTTAATCTCAATTTAAGACTTAGAGAAGATATTTGACATTTCATGTCATCATAATTACATTATTTACATCTTCTAAAGATCTCTTTTATGCAGTATCTTGTTTGACAAGGCCATTTTGCGTTCAACATTTGCTCAAACTAATCATGTATCAGTAGCTCGACTTACATCTCTTAAGATATCAAATACTAAATAATGCTAAAAAATGATCAGTTATATTACTGTCTGTCTATAAAAAGACGAGTTCCCACAAACAGCATCCACGCAAGACGTTTTTTACGCTTCTATATAGCAATTATTCTCAGACAATGATGTGCTCATCAGAGACGCCTGATTCCGTCTCGGAAGATAGTGAGGAATCGTGTGTCCTTAGTGAATTTCGCGAAAAAGGCGTCACCTTCTATATTGTCAAAGTTGGATAGATCCTCGTGCCTTCCAGCCATGTTCCTATTAACGAGCTAAAGAACATTCGAGAGCTTATTTTTATCCGAGTTTAATTAGACTGTGACACTCAAATCGCAATCGTGCGAAAATGATGTTTTATTTATTCAGATCAACATTTGGGCGCTTTCATCGAGTCTGGGTCCTTGCATGCTAATGTCTTGAAATATCGTACAATCTGGGTACCTCAAAATTAGAAGTTTCAGAAGTACGCGACGAATTAATCTGCTGAATTCGAGTGAAAGTCTACTTTCCTTACCGTCATGACTAGGATTTAATGTATTATAGAATTTCAAAGAGCCGCCCGGCTACGGTACCGAATCCGTTTTCAATTTGCAAGAACCGGTTCCAGTTCCGAAACGCAGAGAGAAGGAAATAATGCATCAGATTTTGTTCAGAATTACTATGTATAATCTGACTGAAATTCCCAGTAATTGATTGCCGGTAGCACTGTGAGTGTAATTGTAAAGCAAATTACATTTCTAATTGCAGAATGACATTTCCTTCGTAAAAGTTGTTTAACTAGCAATATTAATTAGAAGAGGACTCATAAGTGATCGCTTCATTGGTCCAAGTACACATTCAACGATCGATTGCATAGTGTTGATCCCACCATGACAGAAATGATAAGCTGTTGGTAAGCGAGTCGTCCAAATTCCACCAAAGTTGGTTCTATAGTCACTAAAGGTAAGGCCAAATGACGAGCCGCGGTTTAAAGCTAGCAGTGACGAATAGTTTTGTCAAGCTTTGAGCACGCGGCCACATAATGAGCCGTACAGCTTGATAACCGCTCGCCACTCGTCAGAAATGTTGTTTTACTACGCTAGTTCTAAAAATAGATCATCCCATAGCTCTAGCTTTGAGCTGTGATAATTGAGACAGGAATTACCCCAGCTGCAAGCTAGCTGTGACAAGTTGCCACAGCGCAGCTGGAGCTACTAGTGTGGCCGCTCCAATTGAAACAAATACAAACATTTTCATAGCGCGGCTACAGCGCAGGTCAAAAGCTCGTCACAAGGCCTTGCCCTTATGATTTCCGAGGAGGCTGGCAAATAGAAGACTATGCTATAGAGCAAAGCGGAATATTATCCGACTTGTCTCTCATCATACACTGCAAATCGATGGATACGAAAATTACATACAAACATATGCCAAATTCACACAATTTAAAATTAACATTTCATACGAGATTCTCGCATTTTTACAGAGATCTGGTATGTTTTTCATACGAAATCTCACTTACTTTCGTATGTGATTGGTATGTAGCGATACGAACTATTCTATCTGTGATTGGCTGTTTTTACAATGAAATACCAGGTGTTGGTATGTTTTACATACGAGATCCGATGCAAATTTGTCCTCATTCGTACGTCTCTCGTATGTTGAGCTTTAAGTCACATAGCAAAAGAAATGTATGTATTACATACTACTGTCAAATAACTTTTTTCGGTAATATCAGTCGTGAACATTTCTTTGTGATAAAGTGGCATTTAACCAGATTAGATTTACTGTGAATTTTGTGCTATACGAGTATGTCGTCGTCACTACTTGCCTAGTAGCATTAGCAGGACGCTTGATTAACTCTACTTTATGACCTAAGTTGATTAACATCAATTCATTCAAACGATATCCTTCATACAACCATGTTGACTTATATATCTCAAACATGACTATTTTTGCGTTCATGAATTGCAATCATTTCCGGTTGATAATATGCTTAATTTCAAAATTACATAATGCACAATTGTTTATGGTTGAATACCTATTGAATATTTATGAAATGCCTTAGACTTACATGTACTCAAATCGAATTCAGTATTGTAAGTTTGACTCTTGAATGTCATTATCTCACTACTTACAAAACAGTAGAAAGTACGATGCAACATTAGTGTGATCTTTATTGACAGGCCTTCAATCAACATATTTTAGACATCATTGATGCTTTCCTTTAACATTGTGCTGGTATGGCTTTTGTCTGTAAAGCATACCACACTTGAAATCACATACGAAAAACATACAAACAGATACAGAAATAAACCAAAAAAATATTTTGGTATGCATCCTTCGTATGTGATTGGTATTGAGCGATTTATATTGTACCAGCCTCTCAGGTCTGCATGACTCAGTACCAAAGATACATAATTAGCAGTTTCTACTTCGGATTAACCCACGAGGAGCCTATAAGCCTGTATCAGTCTGGGGAGGATTGCTGGGTGGGATTACTGATAGTTTCTGGTACAGGCTCACATAAGGAATCCATTTACTTTTGTGTCTTGAACTTGGTTCTGGCATTAGGCAATTCGATGCCAGCTCCAGAATCGGCAATTTCGGGGACCAGTTCCGGCAGTCTCGGTTTGTTGGCAGAAACGCCTGCGGAACGGCATCAGGATTAATCCTTAGTCATGACATAGGCATAGATCTCTTGCCATGATAAAGGAACTTGCAGCATATGAACGAGTCATTATCGACATGAAACTGATTCCATATCTTCATAACGAGGGACCGACATTCTGTGAAAGTACCACCATTTATATCGCTCACAATGCAAAGATATCAATGCGCTTGAAGAGAATAAATAAGGTCTAAATTTGTATAATACTGGTACTCAATCGGAACATCATAGGCAAGTAATTTTCCAAAAAGAAATATTTCTCGATCGATTAGTATATTAAAACAAAATAAATCATATTTAAAACATCTCCCGACGTTTCGGCTTAGCCTTGATCATGGGAAAGAAAAGTCAATTATTCAGGAAGACATTTAAGATAGATGACCGTGAATTAATCTCAGATGATTCAAGTCTGCGGCGGACAAAAGTGCTCATCACGTTTATGTGCAGACATTTCTAATTGATGTCCTTGATTGATGGTTGGCCGCTCATAGATATGTGTTTAAATACAGCAGAGGTGTGGTTCTTCGTGTGTTCCAGTAATCGTGATCGAATTGTTTTCTTCGTCTCTCCAATATAGTTGACGTTGACACAATGATTGTAGGACACTATATAGACCCCACCACAGAAGTAGACAGGTGGTCTCTCTCTTCTTCTGTTTGACTAGAAAACAAACATTCGAACATGTAACGTTAATGAAATGTTACATTCTGCTGACATAATACCATAGAAATCGAAGTGAGCAGTCAGTTCAACATTAAACCCGTCAAATTGTAATTGTGCAAAGTTTCAGTGACTGCTATCAACTGGATCACACAGCAAAGAGACACAGACGATGTCAAGATCTACAGAGCAGTTTGTGAACGGTTTTTCGTGCGCCTGCTAACTTTTTTAATAATGATCGGAAGGACCAACATTATCGAGAAAACTTTTGCACAATGATCTGAGTGTAAACAATGGAATACAGTCTACCTTAGAAAAAATGGATAATAATGTCATTCCTTCCCTGGAAATGAAAGTTACGGTGAATGATAATCAATTCGATACATCATTTTTCATAAAGGATTGCCACTCATGGTGCACTATTCCCTGGAAATGCTTGAAAGTTGCCTGGCATGGTAGTGGGATGTACCATCCTTGCAGAACTAAGTCTAATACCATTTTCAATGACTTCTTGAAAGCCAAACGTCTTAGTTCAAGTCCTGTGCTACAACGAGAAAATATGTGGATGTGTACATATTTTTATTTTTAACTGCTTTTCTTGCTGGCATTAAAATCACTCGGGAGAGAAAACGCGTATTTTTGCTGATTCATGATTTTTCAATGCCAATCAAGTGCAGGAAAGTGCAGTCGCTAAGAATCTCTGATTTAAGAGCGTTGACATTTCTGGGAACATGATAACCATGAATCAGTGTAACAATGCTAGTTTTTCCTTCATGAACTTTGAATTCAGAACGATCATTAAGCTGAAATCCTGCTACAACGTAAAAACTTCTGTCGCGAGTTCTGAATTTAGATAACCTTACTCACGTGGTAAACTCTACATCACCTTTTGAACAGAAGGATGGTGCAGTATTTCGCATTAATGATAACGACGGTTTTTTTGTTAACTCATTGTGTTACTTTCAAAATCTTTCCGTTCATCTCGACTAATAATGAGGACTTCGAGAAAGGGAATGTATTTCGTAGAATAAGTCCTTTTACTATATGAGTGGTGAAAAAATTTTCGCTTTAACATTAATGGCAATATTATCTCAATATTAGAGAGTACATTTGATTAAGAGTGGCCATTCCTGTAAATATTTATGAATAAGATATGCCGCTGGCTAAATCAGGAATCAAAAAATCTTGAAGTTGCTATTTCGGTATTCTTCTTCAGGACCAAATAACAACTGATAACAGGAACAAGGTGAGAGATTCACACAGCCAGCTAATACAACTCAAGACGTACACAAGCTATCGATCAAAGACATCAGAATAATCAGAAACACAGAAAATAAAATACCAACTATTTACAGAAGATAACATCCTAGCAAATTACTCATAAAAACGAAAGTAATGTTTCACCAGAACAACCATTTACCAGACAACTGAAATTGTCACGGATATGAAGACTTTCCAAGGACAATCTAGCGTGAAAGTTGCGCTCTATGTTCACAATCTTCCACTTAAAACACTGGTCTGGAAAACCGTGATTCTGTACAAATTTAAAAGTAGAAAATATGCGCACCATATATCTACAAAATATCCCCTAAAACATGTTTTTCGTTCAGTCTATTAACTGTGGCCTACAATGAAAAGCAGTTAACAGGAACTGTCAGAGTGATGTTATAATATTAAAACACCAAAAAACGTTTATCACAGAAAGCTGAAACATGAGTAGTTTCAAGAAACATTTTCTACATGTAGGCTATAGACAGTATGCAGTCCGCATTTGGAGAAAATCGCTTAAATACGATAAAAGGATAGAGGGAAGGTATTAAAATGTTAGATTTATGAGTCATGCTAACAAAGCAAACGCCTTAGAGAGCAAATAATCTAGCAAAATCGGAAAAGCGAAAAATGTTTTCAAATCTAGGAGCGGGAATCCCCTCATCTTCGCAATTGCTCACCGTTCCCTTGAAGATGTTCCAAGCATAGAGTAAGAATATTAGGTAGAGTATTAACTCCGCATTTATTAAATCCCCAATGTGTATGTACTTTCGATTATATTAAATGAACTCGAGGGGGGTGCAGGTGGTAATTATTACCAAATATGAGATACGCAAAGTTTTGCAGTTCTGAAGAAATTACCACGAAATTGAATGATCATGTTTCTTAAATTAGCGATTCGATGGGTACTTTCATGCTCAACCTCAAGAGTAGGCTATTTTCTTAAGCGTGATCATATCACAGGCAAGAACACATAAATCCCTATAAAAATTCAAGAAATGAAACATGATTTTATTGAATCATAAAATCATGCCGGTGAAAATTGAATTAAAGACATGAAATTTCAGCCACGAAAGCACGAATAATATCGTGACCTTTTCATGAAGACTTCCAATATAATGTGGTTCCTGTAATTCCCTTGATAATTGGCTTAATTTCCGCTTAGTTAAGATGCTTATTAGCATATATTCATTACTTTTGATATCCAACTTGTTTCATACTACTTATATAGGAGAGCCATCTCGGTAGTACATAAATTGACAAAATTTTGACTTTTTTGAAACTGCTCAAATAATTTTTTGGACCACGGGAATGTAATATCTTCAAAAAACTGATTCTGAACTGAATTTGATATAAAAATTTTCACTGCATACAGATACTTTTTTGAGTCGACACTCTACCTATATGTCCCTACTCTATGTCTCCAAGTATTTCAATTGGTGCATCTCATCACAATTTTCAGGAATGTGCCAGTATACACTGTACATGTATCGCATTTTGTCGATGTTCTCAAGCCTTTCCAAATTTGATTTTCCGGTGAATTTTTGGCGATTACATGATCGCTGCTGCTAACGGCCCCATAATCGTGTGGTTTCACAGGTCCTTGATATGCATTATGCATGTGATGTGTTCATCTGGATTATTGGATAGGGATTTTAAGGTTGCACGATCACAAAAAGCACTTTGGAATTTCTACCGGTACACTGTATTGTTGTATTGTTGTATGTTACTTACACGGCAAAAGGAAATTTGTTTAGGGTCATTGTTTAATCGTTGGGCATGATCACTGAGACAAGTAGTAATCCCATCCCAGGCGCAAGTCCAAAATGTGCAACGATGAGTTCCCCCCCTCTGGAAGGAAGGTGAGGGAGATGGCCAAGGATGTGTTGGTAGGAATGGGTCCGAGAGGAGGAAACTGTTTCCTACCCCCACCCCTCTGGAAGGAAGAGTTTTCAAGTGAGGGTAGGGGTGGAATGTGGGAAGGATAGAGTGAGGAAAGGGTGGGTTTTGGTGGTTTTTGGGATGAGAAAAGTCGTTTTTCGTCATGAAGGAGGGTTTGGATGTGAAATTGGAGTTCAGATTCGGAATCTACGTGACATGTTGGGTTGGAAAGGATAGCAGGAAGAGTTTTCCTGTGAGGCAAGGGGTGGAACGGCGGAGTTGGAAAAAGGCGGGTGTTGGTGGTTTTGGGATGAGAAAAGTCGTTTTTCGGCATGAAGGAGGCCTCGGATGGGAAAACGGAGGCCAGATTCGGAATCTACGTGAAATTTTGGGTTAGGAAGGATGTTTCCAGCTCAATCGGAGAGAAAAAGTTCTGACTCCCCCCCTCCTGTCAGACTTCCAACTTTGGTTCCAGAGATCGTAGAAAGTCGTGTGATAGCTCATTTGAAAGCCAAGAGTAAGAAAAATGCAGTGGAAAGCTCATTTTGGTCCTATCTTTATGGGTTTAGAGAGGAAAATGACATTCATTACTTTTGGAGGTTTTCTGGGGTTTTCGACCCTGCGGAAGTCAATGAAGGCATGGTTAAGTGTGTACAAGCCAGTCTTACCATGAACCAAGCAGCTTTTCACTGAAAGCGAGCAAGTCACGGAGAGTTTTGCTGTAATATTCCACTGACAGGGTGTTCCTTCGGGACGGCGGATGATGCCGTAGTGATAAGTGTGGCAAGGGAGTGTGTCATATTTTAGACCGAAACCGCTGGGGCAACTCATGTTGGGCATTTGACACAGTTCTCAACGTAGCACTTTGAACGTCAATCGGTTGAGTCTTAGCTATCTTGTCATGGGTGGCATCTAAACATCTCCATTGCAAAACGCTTGTGAATCACGGCTTGCTATCCCTCTCTACGGCTTGCTATCAAGCTGATCAAAGCAACGACTTGGGATGTTTCCTCTTGTAAATAACTCCACCGGTTTTTATGTCAAAATCGGGGCCCGGATACCAACAGAGTGACATGACGCACGCTCTGTCCGCCCGAGGTTAGATTTGTGGGTCGAGGCCTTGGAGCTGGGATAAGATCCCGTCTGAGTAATGCCTGTAACGGATTCAAGAGCTCAACACCTAAACGCTTGCTATCAAGTCGCTATCAGGCCTTTGTGAAATCTCGTCTAGCCTCAGTAACTCAGGGTTGGCAACGTCTATCGTTTGTCATTGTAACTTGGTAAAAATTAGACGGTTACTGCAGGCATTGACGTCAAACCTTTTCGCGTCATAGGGTAACCCGTCTTTGTGTTGGGAGCTGGTAACTGAAAGCATGGTGACTGCCGATGCCCATACATGGTAAAACCGCTGTTGTCATGTCAAATGCATGGCCTAATAAGGAAGGTCTGAATCATGGCTTTGTGTCAGAGGGGTATATAAACCGCCGACTCTCATTTAATTTCATTTCAATCATGCAGACGCCGAACACTCTAGTCAGCTCTCCTGACAAGCCTCGGTTGAAGCCGAGAAATTTATTTCAAGAGTTTCAGCGGGCTGAAGAGCGAGAAAAGATTTTAACAATCTTGCTCGTATAGGCGCATCTGATTGCGGCGATGATGATGATATGACTCAGTGGGGTTATATACCACCCCAAGTAGTCAGTTATTAGCAGTAGAGGTCAATGCTGCTACCATAGAGAGAATTAAAGACTCTCTCAGCAGAATCGGTCTAAAGTAAGGTGGCTGATTACGATCCCGAGAACGTCTCATGAGCCCTCTTAAGGGCTACCTTCTAATGCAGCTAAAGCGGTCCCAAGCCCGCCACATACCTTTGGATATGGAATGCAGAGGGGAAGAATAAATGATGAAATCGAATGAAATAGGAGGCCACCCTTGCACCACATGCAGCCACAAACACATTTCTCTCTTCAGTAGTGAACAAGCTCTTGTGAGTGTAGTCAGAAAGTGTATCAAGTTGTACAGAAGTTTTACTGAAACATAGGTTGATAAAGTGATAATGTAGTCTTCATCTAAATTAGAATCATTCTGATTGGTTGTTGGGGAATTCATTGTTGAAAAACATATAAAAGTCAGAAAATTGAAACACTTTTCATTCTTATCTATCTCATGATGGAAGGTACATCTCCCGCCTTAGAGATCTTTAACAAAATATTTGAAGTCATTGACGAGTGGGATGAAGACAAGTGTGAACAGGAGGAGGAGTCCCGCAAGAAAGTCGTCGTCATTGAAAAAATTGTGTGGACTGATGGTGAATTTACACCAAAAACGACGCGTGTGAGAAAAGTGCCCGACGCTCCAAAACGACCAAGGTGCTATAAAGTGTACAGTGACTTAGAGGTTATTCCGCTTGACTTTTCCTCGCTGTAAAGTATTTGTGATTCAATTATAAATAAACCTACATACTACATGTCTTTGTTTTGCAATGTATTGATCTAGAATTGGAAATAAATGGAGGAATTTGGATATGGGGTTAGTTAACACATTTATTATCGGTCTACTTTTCTATCAAAAGGGATCACACCATTAGAGAAGATAGAAAATGATTTTGTATACGTGTGGTGTAAGAGTGTTAAGCAGAACTCATGGCTCATCCTCAGATAACGTTGCTTCAATTGATTCACCTAAAATCATGTTTCATATGTTGAATGATTTCTAGTAACTGTGTTAAGTGTCTAGATGATAGGATATCTTATTCTAACAATAGCTTCCAATCGACACTATGCTTACTCAATGATTCTTTCGAAGCCATGTAGTTTATATGAATGAAAAACAACACTGTCATGATACACATTTATTAAAAAGAAATAAAGGCAATACGTTTTGTAATAAGACGGTACATGACGTCTACCAAGTCAAACTCTTCTTGATTGCGGGGCTGACTAGAAGAAGAGAAGAGGTCTAGCCAGCTCCGGAGAGTCTCAACACACCACTCCATCATGACGTCCTTTGGAGATACACTCATGAAGGCCGCCCTGATTGTATCAGTACTATCCTCTTCATCGTCGGAAATGATGATGATTTCCTCATCAAACTGTAGCGGCTCGACCTCACTATCGTAAATAGTTTTCACTTGCCTCTTGCGTGGGGCATTGGGCATGAGTAAGGCATAGGTGTTCGGTGGTGTATCCATTTTAATGATATTATGAGGAAATGGTCATTGCACCGCACTTATATGGATTCTCTCTCCCTGCTTCGCGCTCTCTCATTGGACGACAGCCATTTATCAATCACAATCCATAATTTTCATATATAGAGAAGAGTGTCTTGCATTTCACTATCATAGTCATGTCCGACACAGAGGAAACATTCACACCTCTTACTAGCTCAACTCCTACGAAGAAGGAAGTTGAGAGAAAGTTTCAACAAAAAGAGGAAGAGGAAGAGAGGCAAATGATTGAAGGCTGCAAGCGCCTCACTCTACAAACGGTTGAGAGTGAGCCTTTCTTAAACGAGGCTGACTTTCCGGACTGAAAAGCCCTTTGATGAGACCAGAGAATGCCCCAAACGGTCTTTATGAGACCACGGCCTTAACGGCCACCTAATCAAGAAAGAAAAGACATTGACTGCGCCACACGCAACATTAGTGATTTGATATTATCTGACGAAAATGAAGTGTTAAGATAGTACGACCACCAATGAATTGAATAGGATTACCAGTATCATCATAGATACCAAATTTGCAATGGGATAATCGTGATACAGTGACTGGAATGTATACCTTGTTCAGGAACTCCCTGTGCATGGTCACACCAAAGTCGCCACTGTCAATAGGAATATATCTCAAAAGGGGAACCATTTGACCACCAACTTGTGTTGAATGGATAAAGTTAGTGTAAATGTAAAAGTGATTGATATTCATATCGAGCAAGGATGTTGAGCCACAGTACTTCTCGTCGTAGAATATGTCATGTTTGAATCCTAAAATCTTTGTTAACTCTTTTGAAATGTGAATGACCGTTTTACCATGTACACTGATACAGAATGTATTTGCTTTAGGATCATAGTCAAAATGATATGAGTGTAGATTTGATAAACCCTTGTTCAAGTATGTACAAATATCATAGCCATTGCTATAATGTTTTGAAGGTATCGGTAACTTTTCATTTGGCTTCCATGTAAGACTGGGACGTAAAACAGGGTCTGTGCGTTTGAAATAAAGTACCATTCGACAATCGGATTGCTGTTCAGATGTTATTTTTACATTCCCCCATTCATGGTGTGACCATAAAACGTCTGCATTCAAAGAGAGCAAATCGCGAAATTTAGAATTGATGTGAACAAATCCAATGTGTGAATGCTCATAATCATTTCGGAAATCAATCCTTGCTTTATTGTGTACTCTAGTGATGGACATAGATAATCCATTTATTTCATTTACCTGTTTGATCAAGTCATCAACAGTACCAGATTTAATAAAAAGCACAAAGCACTCATGCATGCGATCAAGGGGAAGAAGGGCAATATTAATTTTTTCCTGTGCCAATTTGGATATTTCTTAATCTGCTTTGATACTTTCATGGACACTTGAGCTCTCAAAGGGAAGGCGTCACCTCCTTTTATTTCTGCAAATTTTGCGATAGGTAGAAAGAAACGTGATTTAAGATTCAATATCCTTTGCAGAGGTCCACTCACATAAAATCCATGGGAAATAGTAGTGGGTCTCATGTAGAGTGTAACTTTATGTAGATTTGGATCCATCTGCCAGAACCATAGATCCTTTGCCAAATCAGTCATAACATTCAATAGGCGTTGAATTTTCATATAATAGTATGTTTGCTCTAAACGATGACGGAATGATGGTTTTGTAGGTTGTTTCCATTTCAGGGGTGAAGCATTTTTAGCAATGGGTATGTCTGTATCTGCAGTGATAATTAAAGTAGGGCCATTTACAATCTCATCAACAGCTCGCTTTGCCCGACGGGTGTTTACTGTAGGAATAGAAATCCACTCTTCCGCATGTTCATTCAAGTTGTAGGTATGTACTTTATCATTTCGCTCTAGTTTTGGAAAGTACAAGTCTTGATTTGTTGCAGTGCCTAATTTAATCTCTTCATTTGCAATGGTTCTGATATTATTCACATAGCTCAAATCTTGCAGCGCAACTTCCCAATCATTATTTAAGTCAATCGGCTGTTTTAAATCAGTCTAAAACTCGGCAGCTGTATTTTCATATCGCTCAGGTTGAGCATTACTGGGAAACACTGCTGTAAACTCCATGTTAAAGTATCAACATAAAGCGTCGTTTGCTTAGGCGTTATGTCGCATGACATAACGAACTGCTGCTTTCAATCTGTTCACAGTAGGCACTTTCTGTCGTCCTAGGAATTTGGTTAAGAGTGATTGCCCTTTCACATAATGCACTCCCCTAAGTATGCCTGTACCGTCTTCTTTCATATTGCGATAGTTGATACAACCAAATATTACTTGATATCTTGGTCTTCTACGTTTAAAATCTGCAGGGGTATGAAATATTTCACGTTTCATTGATGAGCTCACACGACAGCTATTTTTTAATTCCATTGCAATGCTACGTACAGGATTGATCAAATCTATGCCGCCTACAGGCGATCGCTTAAAGCCTTAATCTGTTAACACCATTTCCCACGCATGACCCATTCGATGACGTAAAATCTGAAGTTTGTAAGCATGATTTTGCCAAGGATCGGCTATGCCGGAAAGAATTACATCTTCAATAGGTCTTGTTGCATGAATAGGTGATTTGATGAGAGGAACTGCATCATCTAGTCATCGTCCTGCTAATGTCACTATTGCAAATGATAATATGATGGTGAATCTTAACATGACTTCGTCCATTTCTTATGAATGCTTTGCTTAAACGAGAAGACTAAGCAAACGTTTTGCTGTGTCTAAAACTAACCATGATTGCCAAGCTCTCTTCTCAGTGTCACGTTACATGGAAGGCTCGACGCATTACCTTTTACGATACTCATCGACAAGTTAAAATAAGTTTATCCCCTTTTCAAATGGATAACCTCCGCGATGCATTACATATCATGCATCATCCAATGTACTATATCCCTCTAGGTGGACGTCTATTCATTATTTGACGAGATTTCATTGCTCTTCATGATCAATATGGTGCTATACATTTTACATCCTCAAGTTGGAACAAGTATAGAGAACGTATACATCCTCGCATAATGACTTACCTTCAACAAACCAACACTCATAAGCATGAATGTGACAAGTGAACAATGTCTTCTTATCTCTACTTATTCATGTGTGATGACTGAATACAACATATTCAATCATCTACTTTTCCATTGAAGTATAATAGAGAAAACAAATTTTAATCGTACATATTTATTGAAGGCTTTTATAAAAGTTACGAATGCGCTTTTCATTGACAAGGGTATCATGTGAAAAATGTTTACAAATGTCATGTAAAGAGTCATAATGTAATCGTTGTATTTCAAAGTAGAGGGCATAGGCTCCACATGTTGAAGACAAGGGATGTTGATAGGCCAAAGCATTGCGAATCCAATTTCGTGAATGTCGGTTCATGAAACGTGTGACATAATCACAGTTTGGTAAGGCCAATGAATCAAAGATTTCACCGCAATAGTTTTTATCAATAAACAAAAATTTCCAGTGTTTGCCGGGTAAGTGCGCTGTATCAGTATTCATGATAATGAATAAGGGTGGTTTTGGTAAAACTGTGGGCATATTATTAATGGAAAACGCATCTCGAAATTCTGCAACAGTGCGTTCATCACCATGTTCTTGAACGACTCTCTCTAGCTCTGCATCAGATAACCAACTCATTAACTTGTATAAGAAGCGGAAACGTCACGTAGTCTGTTAATTCGAATGGTGGATTCGAACACAGCATAGATGAGTACATTGACTGTTTTCGTCAAACCTTTTTCAAAGAAGAATTCTAGTTTAAGACCCTTCGTGGCAGTGCCCGGACGATAGGAAGCACCTGCTTCATTGTTTGCTGTCAAATCAAATGCATAAAGTGTATAACCTTTAGCAAATTCATCATAGGTGAAACCATTGGTGTCATCAGTATTCCAGTATTTAAATGTTTCCATAGTATTTTGATATGAGCGAGAATAATGTCCATTAGCGAAGTCTGGGCAAAAATGAGTACCAGGAATGCAATCACTATCGCGATACAATCCAATTTGATTTAAACCAAAGTGTTCAAAGTTGAGGGGATTCTTTGATATATTACCATTGTATGCATCATTTGCAATCAATCCCACAATGATCATTTTTGGCGATTGTATAGGAAACAAACTATCTTTAACAAAGCTCTTTTACGCACGAGGAATGGTGAAACTATGGATCTCAGTATGATTTACATCATAAAGAGCATCATACGTCTTTAAACCCATCTCTTGACCATTAATCACCGAAGGATTCACTGTCATTCGTCGCACATAAAGTCTAACACTTTCAAACACAATCTTAAATTCAGTCTTTGCTCCATAAGAATTCAATACAAATTAAGGATCGTTCGGCAAGAGATGAACTCGCATGTCTACTTTTGACATTAAGAGACGTGATTGACGGAAAAAGTCCAAGTATAGGGGACCATATAATTCACACACCCTACTGTCTGCAGTCCACTCTTCACGAGTGACAAATCCCTTGTTTTTGTCACTATCAAATTTACCAGCTTCATCTTTACACCAACCCATAACAGCCATGTCACTCTTTTGTGCTTGTGGCTGGAACTTCATGACTGTTGAAAAATTACCGAGATAGGGATAACTGTGTTGACCACCTTCAATCCGAGTTTCACCAATGGTCAATGATACATCCTTGAAGAGCGTTGCTATTGCCAAGTTATTCACGGCTACTTTGTCCTTGTTCGTCAAGGTTTGTGGCGTCCTTATTTACTATCTTAAACTTAACATGTTGATTAATGTCATTTACATCGATGTACTCAGCATCATTTCCTGGTATTAAAAACTCAATGACACTACCAGAATCGATACTTGTCTGTGGATAACCAATGGATACATAATTTCTAATGATATCCGTCTGTATAGATGTTCTATCAAATAAGCAAAGGGATGAGGTTTTACATTCCATAATTAAAACAGTCCACGTCGTCTGCGTTTTCTAGGAGGTATACGAGATGTTCTTTGCTTACGTTTGCCTGAAGTAGAGAGTGGATTGATGTGACTGATGACAGACCTGATACCAGCCTTACCGACATTCTTCAAACGCTGTATTCCATGACGCTTTAGCGATTCACGAATCGGCAGTCTTCCTGAAAGCGTATCACTTGCTACATCTGCTGCTAATCCTACAGCTTTCTTTAAAGCTGATTTTCCCACATTTGCGAAAGTGGGGAGCATCATACGTTTGACAGCACCCAATAGACTATCCCCTTTTTGACGTCTCGATCCAGCATAAACCGGAACGCCAGCTCCATGACTAGTATAGGAGGGGGCAGAATAAAGCGTAGCAGTTTGATCCATAGGTATTTATTTATTTATATTTACACAATTCATTACTTTGCTTAGGAACGTTGACTAACACGATAAAGATCAGAATGACGAATCGAACTGTTAATTGAATTTGGATAGCCAGCCCATTTCACCAGGCTTCACTTCTCCCCTTGTCGCATTTGGTGACGAAGTATCTTTTCAACAGATGTAGTCATCATCTTCTTTGGTGATGGGTGTTATCTCATGACGATAAAAACTCCCTTTAATCTCTTCACCATGATAATCACGAAGCTTGTAGGTAGTGGGCTTGAATTTCTTGTTAACCTCAGAGACAGCAAATATTTCTTCCGTCCAATTGGGAAGATATCTTTTCGCAAACACGCTTTTCACCTTGGAAATGCGAACTTTGTCACCAACCTGAATGTCACGTTTACCTTGTGATGGTTGCTTGCGTTTAGCATTGACTTCACGGATTGTATCCACCATGTCTGGAGTTATGTCAGCAGGTTTGTGACCAATCATACGATGAACAGAATGATTGTAAGCATGTACAGTATCTTGTAATACATCTGTCCATTTTTGTGTTACTTTTGCAGTGAAATAGCGCCATAGGCGAGTTTTCAGTGTACTATTAAAGCGTTTGACCACTGCAGCCTTGTATGCACTTTTCAAACTAAACAGCTCAACGACTAAACTTTTCAAACTAAACAGTTCGCGACATAAAGCACGCACATGTCTGTTTTCAAACTCTTTCCCTTGATCAGTGTGAATACGTGTGGGAATGCGTCCTTCACTGAAAATGTTTTGGAAAGCCTCGGCCACTCCTTCACCACGCTTTGTCTTGAGTGGTTGAACCCAAGCATAACGAGAAAATAAGTCAATGACAGTTAGGTGAAAGCGATAGCCTTTATTCTTTTTAGCTAATAAAGAAAGATCAGCCAAATCTGCTTGCCATTGTTCATCAATATCATGAACGATATAAGAACGGTAGGATAACGTTTTCGAGCTTGTGTGTGCAATGTATATGCAGGTTGAGCTTTTAACCATCTCTTCACTTGTTTCTGTGAATAACCACTTGCTTGTGACAACTTTTTCACTGAAGCATAACCTGCATAATGCTTTGGGTTATAGTAAATTGATTTCAGATGTTCATCCATCGTCTATTAAGAGGGATCGATTATTTGCCTCAAAGTATCAGTCTTTTTCTCCGCTAGGGTTTGCGTTTGTGTTTGAGTCCTGCTTTTGCTGCTTTTTTGAGCCGTCTTGTATGAATCACTTTTACAACATGTACTTAAGCAGTCCAATGACACATGAATGTTTGGCAACTCTGAACATGGGATGCAACATAGCATCTTCATATTAGAAGTCTGTGATAAAATCAAATGATGGATAACGTGTTGAAGGTTTTGATATACGCTTCAGCAACTTCTCGGGTGTTTTCAAAGTTTGCTTGATTCTCTTTTTAGGTCTCTCTACACTTTGCAACTTTCTCTTCCTAGGTGTAGAATCATTTTCCATTTCCTGTAAGGTATCACGACCAAGAATTGCTTTTGCAACATTGAATTTCTTCATACTTTTTAATGTTAAGTGACGGCGACGATTACGAACAGCATGATTAATTAAATCTTCCACTCTTGAGTCTCTAATGACTGCACCATCATCACCTACCACTTCACCTTGTTGTGTGATCTTGAAGTTGGGTTCGAGACTTCGATATAAGCTCAGTGCGCGATTGCGATAGGGTTTGGGTGAACCAAGCGAAAGATCATTGCGAATTTTTTCTTTCAATTGTTTCATTTCTTCTAAGGTAGAACTCTGCTTTATCAAACGATCATATGGATTTTTACTTTGTACAGCTTCTTGTTCATATATTTCAATGCGCTTCAATATTTCAATCGATTGGAATTTCTTTGCAACGTCGCATGGGAAAGGTGTCGTCGACGGCATAGGAGGATCAACCAAGCGAATGATCTGGAACAGGATTAGATCCGGTCGTGTCGTCAACACTCCACGAGAATGCTTTGAGGTAAGTTTCGGTTACATGTTCATGTACGTCTATATTTGATTCAGCTCTTAGTGCATTAGACGACTTGCTATCAATGTGTCTATTACATGTAAATTGAATTAAATTTTAAAGTATGCCGACACATTTTGCTGCCTACATAGGCCTAATTATTATCTGTGTTATAAAGTGGTTGGCGTCAAATTTACGTAGGCCTACATGTATGTGCATCCATAGGCCTATCTTCTGAGGCATACGTATAGTTCTAAATTGTGAATGATTTGATTTTTCCAGCTAGCCAAGGAGGTGTTGAAGACTGTCCACTTCATGTGGATTCCAAATGAAGAGATTGAAACCTTGGCTGATCAAATGGCTCACTATTGGAGTAAAGTGAGATCAATTCCTGGCACGCAGCAAATCCATCAAGTGAAATCAATTGATCATTATCGTGTGGAGGTCTCTGCATTCAGTACAAGCATGGACAGCAGAACAGTGATCTACGCAAATCCACAGAGTAAGTTCAGCATACTGAGACTATCACAATTTACTCGTAAGCTTACAATCCGTGTAATTCAGTGAGCTAAAAATCTGTGTACACGTGGTTTACTTCATCTACGAAAAAGGATACTACGAGTACTGTTTCCACTGCATGCTGAGATACAGTAGGTCAACTGTAGCACAGAATTTCTTTGTCGGGGTATAGGCCTATACTGTTCATACACATGTATATATGTAGCACACGCCTGTGTGCGTACTGCAGGGTGTTTAATATTCCTTTGCAGACGAAGTTGCGCAGACAACTGAAGAAGCAACTGATCGGACCAGCTCTGAAATGCCGGATACAAGCCCTGACGTCCAATGTATTGTATGTGAGGACTACTGGAGTAACTCTCTACCAGCGGAGAAATGGATTCAGTGTCTGTACTGTAAGGAGTGGGCTCATCAATCTTGCATTGATAGCGAAGAAGACTTGGAAAGCTACACGTGTGACTTGTGTAACATCATTAAAACTTTGTGATTTTAAGACTTCGTGCGCATGTGCTACACTGCATATTTACAGCACAACGTGTGCTGAGCTTCCTAAATACACATTGATTCAAATGGAATGTGAATATTTTGACTGAGTCGAATATAAAGTGGAAGTCTAGAAATTGTGCGTAAATACCAAAAAATCGAGCGTCCGTAACGTTATCCTGCAAAAATCTGTTAGAATATCATACCAGCTGTGCAGTACAATGCTATTCTAAAGTTAAGTCGGGAAAAAGTTGGTTAAAAGTATAATTATCTACGAAATTAGGCACTTGGACAAAACGAGCGTCCGTTACGCGAGCGTCCGTAACGATGGATTGAGGTCTGTAAAATCAAGCCATCTTTGTTAATAATCAAACCAAAAGCATTTTCTTGAAGTTTTGTGTTTCTGGTTTCAGAAAAATGTAATTTATTTGGATTATTTAATGTCAATTCGCAGAGTTTTACATTTTAAAATTAAAAAGTCAAAACGCGTTTTTCTCCGCGAGCGTCCGTTACGGCTACATTTGTGGTCGTAGAATTTGCTACAGTACGAATTTCAAATTGAATTTTTGGTAGTATATAAAGATGGATAGGACGCATATATATCTGCAAAATAAGCGCTCTATGATGTTTTTAAAAGCCTACAGAGCTTCTAAAAGCTTCCGAACGAGCGTCCGTTACTAAATGAAATTGCCCATTTGCTCTACTCGATCGGATGCACGTCCTGTTTTGGATCACAGCACAGGATTCACAAATGTAGGATCAGTGAAGATACTGGGTGTTACACTAGGCGATCGCCTGAAGTGGAACCTTCATGTCTCGAGCATTCTAAGAACTGCTTCTCAACGTTTATATATCATAAGGTGCATGAAGTATACGGTGTCGAATGCAGATCTTATTCACATATACCACAGCATCATAACATTCTATTATTATATGCCACTCCTGCTTTGGGGTGCTTGCCGTCGACTCTACTTCAAAAACTTGAGAAGTTTCAAAGACGCTCCCACAAATTGATTTGCGGTGACTCTTGTGCGTGTCACAAGTTTCCAGATACATCGTACAAGCGCACTATGTATGCAAGTCGGTTACTGGAACAATCAGAAAAGTTCTCCTCTCATCCATTGCATCATATTGTGCCTTCTCGTCTCCCGTTTTCCAGACAACTCAGAATGCCTTTATGTAAGACTGCTCGCAGATCTGGTTCTTTTCTACCTTGGGTAGTATCTCTGTGTAATTCTCAGTGACATTATTTGATTAATTTATATTTATTCTGAAAGTCATGCAACCTTCCTTGACCAGCTCATGCATACTTCGAATTTGTCAATTCTTGCATCTGACTGTAGAAATTCTTTTGTGATTTTCATTTCATAATATAACACGCTACTACTATATCAGTGGCGGACGAAACGTCCGGGTTTTAATTGCTTCTTTTAAAATACACATACACGTGCAGCATATAGCAAAGGGAAAGATCATCATTGATATAATTCAAAATCATGAAAACGATGTCATCTGAAAACATCAGGAAAAATATAATGAATTGAAGCACTGTCACCGCAATATACAAATTACTGTGCATGATGGTCAACATCTAGACATCACGTGTTTTCAGACAGTCTCTCTGTAATGGTGCAGTGCTACCAGATCGTACCAAAAATCTTTCGGACAGACACTGAATATATCTTGAGATTTAGGACTATGATATTCCTATGAAACTATGAGATGGACCATATGACATATTCACTATGAAATTCCGAGATTCTTAGGCTGAGAGAGATGGGATTTTGTAGGCCAAAACTGATTTCTATTGAAGATAAAGAATAACACCAAGGTATTCATGATGACCCGATATATTTCGCCGGTTCTAGACGTGGCACACACCGGAATGAATGCTGACAGAAGCGTAGTGAACATCGTTATAGGTTAACACGTGACAAGAAGTAAAAATGAATTCTAAGGTAGAAAATAATGTCAATGCGGATAATACTGATAGACAGAGTGCAGAGTAATACATATAAAAGCACAAAAAAAGGGAGAAAGAAGCTAAAGAAAACACCAGAGAAGTCACCAAGACAGCAGTAAGCTAATGACAGTTTCTTTTTGAATGCACAAGTCAGGTTGTTTTACACTGATAAAAAGTGCTTCCAAGACACACAAATGCAGTCTTCCGCGACATCTCCTCAACACAGTAAAGCATGACTTGGCTGGCTTTGATGGGGTACATTGCTGTAAATGACGAGTGATGGCGCTTGCAGCTTTGGAACGTCGGTCCCCGTTCAGCAACCACCGTGGCACATGCTCAGAAATCCTTTGAGATAGTCTCCTCTCTGTCCGACCGACAAACTTGCTACCGCAAGTACAGTTGAACTGGTACAGTACGTTAGATTCGGCGTCCAATGGGATTCTATCTTTGGGATTCTGGCACAAGAGTGGTTTAGTCAATGGAACCACCCGCAGCTCCACGGTAGAGTAATCCGCGCTTACGTCCTGTCTTAGTTGCCGTTTGATGTAGTTGTTCAACACATCTCCTTTGAATGGGACCCGAAGTGTGATGATCTTCTTCTTCGGTCCAAACTGTGGATCATGGGAGCGTAAAATACTATGCCTGTCGATAAGGCTCTGAGGGTATAGTATCGACAGGCATAGTATTTTACGCTCCCATGATCCACAGTTTGGACCGAAGAAGAAGATCATCACACTTCGGGTCCCATTCAAAGGAGATGTGTTGAACAACTACATCAAACGGCAACTAAGACAGGACGTAAGCGCGGATTACTCTACCGTGGAGCTGCGGGTGGTTCCAGTGACTAAACCACTCTTGTGCCAGAATCCCAAAGATAGAATCCCATTGGACGCCGAATCTAACGTACTGTACCAGTTCAACTGTACTTGCGGTAGCAAGTTTGTCGGTCGGACAGAGAGGAGACTATCTCAAAGGATTTCTGAGCATGTGCCACGGTGGTTGCTGAACGGGGACCGACGTTCCAAAGCTGCAAGCGCCATCACTCGTCATTTACAGCAATGTACCCCATCAAAGCCAGCCAAATCATGCTTTACTGTGTTGAGGAGATGTCGCGGAAGACTGCATTTGTGTGTCTTGGAAGCACTTTTTATCAGTGTAAAATAACCTGACTTGTGCATTCAAAAAGAAACTGTCATTAGCTTACTGCTGTCTTGGTGACTTCTCTGGTGTTTTCTTTAGCTTCTTTCTCCCTTTTTTTGTGCTTTTATATGTATTACTCTGCACTCTGTCTATCAGTATTATCCGCATTGACATTATTTTCTACCTTAGAATTCATTTTTACTTCTTGTCACGTGTTAACCTATAACGATGTTCACTACGCTTCTGTCAGCATTCATTCCGGTGTGTGCCACGTCTAGAACCGGCGAAATATATCGGGTCATCATGAATACCTTGGTGTTATTCTTTATATACAAAGTGATATCCATCAAAGGTGTTTTCGATTTCTATTGAGCTTGAGTCATCGATTTTTCGTCACTTTTCCACATTTTTCCTCAGTATCAGGAAATTCATCTGTAATTTAATGATATACCTTTGATTTTCAAAATGTTTCAATTTCATCACTTGGAAATTTGAAGTTTAAGCTGAATTGAAATGATAAATAGAATTTAATAGTGTTCTCATTGCTTAAAGATCATTCTTCTGCTGTGACTAAGATTCGCAGATAGAATATAAAAGTTTTAAGTAAAACTTACAGAAAAATGTGAATTTGATAAAGATTCGAATGTTTCGTTGTACCGGACCAAAAACCGGTTCTCCCAAAAAGAACCGGTGCACCGCGCACAGCACTAACGGAAATCATTTTTCGTCATATAGGAATCCCGCGCGCCTACGATGTTTCACCTATTAAATTCCAGCCTATATTGACCAAAGCGAGATTCGTGGGCTGCTATGTGATACTTGTCGTGCCTCACTTTCCAAAGAAAACAGAACGACATTGATTTCTGTCGAATTTTTGCGCTTGCTTTTTCAAAGACATTGGAATGACTCGTCTTGCTACTTTCTTTTCTTGTGAACTTCCTTTTCAATCTATCTACTTAACCACCTCTGTTGCAATTGAATATAGATTTACAAGAATTATTCCCGCATGAGATGCTAGAAGCTTCCTTTATCCGGTCCAGTAGTAAGAGGAAAACATAAATTATCATTAATACTTTGCAATAAAGATTAATTAGTGTTGATAATAAAATAAAATGTTCATGTGTCTAGTTAAGGATCATTGTAGCCCACCATCAATGAGATTCATCTTTTATTATGAAAACTCCGAATCAATTATCAACACTAACTATTCTTGCTATTGTACATGCATAATGCAATAATTTCACTTCATCGCACTGGCTTGCATATGCACCAGTCACATTATCTAACGTATGATTTTCATTGATGTCAGATATGAAAAACATTGATTTTTCCGAATGGCTGTTATGATTATTAAATCTCATTAGAAATTAGTCAAAACAATCTTTTAAACTTGGGACAAGCTCATTACTGCAACCCAAGTTTTTGAAACCTCATGTGCGGTACCAAAGTCACCCCAACACCAAGGTTAAACCCGTGGTCCACGGTCCAACCTTTTCTGAGAGTATTTTTTTGCTTCGAAGAAAGTGCGGAATGCCAGTAGTTCCTGTTCTATTAGAGGGCTCTAATAATAATGACAATCACATGTAGAATAATTATTTGAAGCGGAGTGAGTGAGTCAATGTCACTGAGCCGCACCATAGATAGAAATGTTGGATATTTCTGGATTTACATAATAAGAAAAGCCTCGAGTTAGTATTAACAACTACTACCTGTCAATTCCAATTCTTCGCTGTTCTTCGACGGGAGCGTGGAGATGCAGAATTACAATCATGCAATCCTTAATATCTGTATATTACAACATTTGAAACCAGAATGACAGACTTCTATTAAATAGGTCAGTTTAGTTAATAAAGAATATGAGCACCTGTTGGGAATATAAATAAAAGAAGCTAGTTTTGGTGCAGCAACCTTCACGGTAACAGTGCTGAAAATCAACTAGAGAATGAATTGGAAATCTGTTAACGAAGCATATGGCCAACCCGATCTGTGTTCAATATGAATCACCGAATTTCTGATGCACCCAGCTCATGTATCACTAATTTACTTACATAACAAGCTCCTTATGCATTTACGTGGTTAGTTTACCGCAACATGACTGAATTGGTTGAAAGTCGTCCAACGAAATTTGAATGACGGCATCTGTGACTCAGGACGACCAACCCTGTCTCCTGACCTGTCAACTTTCATGAAAATCTGACCCACGTAAATTCATTACTCTTCATCAAAGTCTTTCGGGAATTTATTTGATTATATTATAGAAACAAATAGCACGATTTTATAATTATCATCATGCAAAATTAATAAATTTGAAATTATCCTGATTTAACGTGACCTCTACATGCTTTTCAATTTCAGTTTCATATTGAAATTTTTTAAATTATAGGCATGAAAAGCAGAAGGAAGTCGATGAACAAGATACGGAAATTTGTCTCCATAATTTTACATGTCAACAGAATCATTCTATTTTGTCACATCCATGAGTTACATTTTTCTTTTGTGTCGATTTTCAGCATGTGATTTGAGGCGTTCAGAGAAATCGTCCCTGTATTCTATATAAAATCCAACGACAGGAAGTGAGCTTCCTAATGTCAATTAGTCCCTGTAAGCACCATTTCCAAAACTTTTAAAGAAAGTTGAAAGAATGTCTCAAATGTCATTGAAAATTCTATCGCATTACCATGGAGCAGGTAAGCGTCTCTGTTATTTAGAAATGTAAGATTACATATGCTGTAGAGACCAAGCTGCTCATTTAAAGTACTCAAAAATCCAAATTTTGTAAAATTGTCACATGCACCAGCATTCCGCAAACCTAAATTATAGCGTACAACTAGCAACTTTGTGCACTTCACGCGCCCCAGCTAAAGATGAAGCATGCAATAACTAACATAGTAAACAACACCGGGCACTGTGGTTTTATTTACATAATTTGGAAATATTGGATACAGCAACACAAGGCAAAGCCATCGACTAGTTTAAGAATGCATTACCAATACGCTAGTTAGGAGCACATGCAGAGATTGCTAAGATTGATTTGTGCAATGAATACAAATAAGAGAATATAGGTGCGTATATAAAATTAGAAATATTTTCCTCCAAAATTGATCATTTTAATGTATCTGTGAAATGTCATTTTCTCAGATAAATCGCAAGAAGAAAAAGCTTCGGTTATCTGTGGTCACGCTCGCTCTCTAAGCGGATATGAAAAAATGCATCTTGTCGGGACTTTCAAATGAAAAATTCATGTACAATCAAGTTACTTATAAAGTTAATACATCCAGATGATCGTCTATTATCCATTCTTTCACTGCCAATTTTAAGATATTCAGTATTACTATTTACCTTCAGTGATAAGTAACTTAATTGTGCATGAATTTTTCATTTCAAAGTCCCGAGAAGACGCATTTTTCATATCTATGAATCTATTGTCTCTTGATAATTAATATTAGCACCTTTTATGAAGCATGTCCGCTGATTAGTCCGGCAGCCAGAGCGAGTTTCTGCAGGGAACGAGGCCGAAAGTGAGACTTTCACAGAATGATGTACACCCTATGCCTACTACGAACCCGTTCCCTGCAGAAACTCGTTCTGGCTGCCGGACTAGATGTACTTCACTTTCTTGGTGTATTCTGCCTGCAGAGCAAGCGTGGCCACAGATAACCGAAGTTTTTTTCTTCTTGCAATCTATCTTTGGTATTGCTGCAATCAAAGGAAAAATGGTATTTTTCTGTCCTCAATAACTTCAAATGCAATCAAAAAAAAAACAAGAAGGCCAATGTCTAGTCTTTCCAGCTGAGAGACTCATTTGGGACTTTATGAATAAAAGATTGATGGACGTCAGACTCAAAATCGAAAGATAAAAACTCACCATTAACCCTTATCAGACCAAGCGTAGACAAATTGTCAGCACTCGTATTTCAAAATTCGGTGCAAGTAGCAATAATAGGGGCTCCACGCTGAGATTGTCCTTTTTGCTGTTCCTTCCAGATATCACATTCCCGAAATCATTACTGCATTATATTTCATGATTCATTATGAAACTTCACATATTAAGGCCAAGTGTTTACACATTGTCAACCGTGACAAATTACTCATTTCGGATATTTTCATGGCTCTTACTAGTCTGTTGCACTGATTGAGGTATACCATTCCGTCTGTCGACTATATGAGTTGTTCTGATATGAGTTGTTCGACTCATATCATCGACGCATCTTCTCCAAGATGAGCCAGTTACGATCAAATCAGCAACTTGTGGAATGCAGCGGTCGAAAATGCAAGCAGGTCTTATATGCGAGAACAGCCACACAAATTGGTATTTAATTCTTATGGTTTTGCGACACGTTCTGGCTCTGCGTGGCATTAATGCTATCAACACATTGCAATATTCTTGATATTGATGAACTAGCCTAATATGTTGAACGTGCTTCATACGCCGATACCTCGAATGGTGGACAATACCTCTTTTGGTACTTATGGGTTATCTCCCCCCCAGGTTTTCAAATTTGTCTAAAATCTGTAAAAATGAATCAATCATCTCAAAACTTCAGAAACACGGATTTGAGTATATCTCCTACACACATGCAAAACTTTATACAAATCGGACAAATACTTTTTGAATTAGAAACGATAACGTGAAGTGTAGCGATGTTAACAGCTTGATCTGACTTCCGCTGTTCGACGCATTATTGTTGCTCGTGGTGCATTGTTCTCTCTTCCGCTTCGTCTCATCCACTGTTATTTGAAACCTTCCCACGACCACTACCTTTCCACACTTTTTTTAAGTTGAAAATGCTAGTGTAGGGGATCTGGCCTGGTCATCATCGCTTTATGAGTTATCGGGAAATTACTTTGTTGACTTCATGTGCTTTTTGCTCAGATGACGAGGTGAGATCAAACTGCAGACAGCGCTACCTAATCGCCCCTAATTCAAAGAATGCTCTTCAGATTTGCACAAATTTTGGTATGTGGGCAGAAAATATCCTCATTTATGTGTACTTGAAATTTTCTGACGATTGATTCATTTTCACAGATTTTAGATAGATTTGAAAACGTGGGGGGGAGATAACGCATAAGTACCCTCTTTTACCTCATTTGGTGGAGAATCACATTGATATGAAACATAATAGCTAATCGATCGATTGGTCAATTTCTAAAAGAATAGGCTGTTGACAAGATATGTGCATTTGGCGAACAATGGCTTCCGAAAACATTGGTCTGATAAGGTTAATGCACTTTGTAGCTTTGTGTTGTCGATGAAGAATGCAATACTAAAAGAAAAGATTATGATATTGACCGCTTCTTTGCAATCTTTCGTGACAAATTAGCAACTAAAAGTAGAATGAATTTTGTCATTTTCTACAATTATCTAAATGAGATGAAATCTTCTAGTTGTCTTTTTGAAACACACAGCTTTCGGGATTCCAATTTGTCCAAGGCGCTAGCTCTCGTATTCTCAGTGGGTGAATCCTGAT
Source organism: Prostheceraeus crozeri (assembly GCA_907163375.1). Lineage (NCBI taxonomy): Eukaryota > Metazoa > Platyhelminthes > Polycladida > Euryleptidae > Prostheceraeus > Prostheceraeus crozeri. The sequence goes on from CAJQUW010000740.1 coordinate 313,735, forward strand.
TTATCCATCGCTAAACTGTCACTACAAAAAATTAGGGTCTTCTGCTGCAAAAAAATAGGGTCAGTATTTTGTCTGGAACTGGAGGGGGATGGTCAGAATCGGAATAAGTTCACTTTTGTAGCAAGTTCATCACCTGTTGTAGGTGCAGTCACACTCCCCAACCAATGTTTTGAGTACCATAATACAGAGGTAGAATATGTCGGGTCTTGACAGTCGCTGTCTTCGCTAGCCGGTCGGCATTCAGCCGAGTTATGTAATTTGCACTGCTAAATTCATCTACTTCTGTTATAGGCAATCAAGCTGACTATTACAGCCACAGTCACCTTTGATGGCCCGCTTAACACTTGACCAGTCACTTTCAAGAACTGGATTATTATCGTTCAATTGATCTGATATGATAATGTTCTCAGCTCTTCAAGTGGCGGGCCGCTGTCAATGGCCCAGTGCACCGCAATTTGGCTAGCAAAAGGAAGCAAATGATATTGGTGAAGCTGTGATATTGGATCATTCTACATTAAATTTTGAATTGTAAGACGGCATCAGCATCCAAAACTCAATCTTGGATGCCTAGAACACGATAAAATAACTAAATGATTATTATTAAAGGAAATGCGTGTACCTAGATTGTTTTGTCATTTTGTAGAGTTAGCTGAATTAATTATATCTAAAGATACCACAATGTAGATTTTGTAACCTTAAGCGAATTAACAACCAATACCATAATTTCGTACATGCAGATATCATAGGGACAACTCAGCTGACAGAATTGATTCAATCTAAAAATGGCAGGATGAAAATATTTTTGGTTTTTAGAGAATTAGCAATAGCACGTATATGCATGTAGACCTCATAAAGGGATGAATTGAAGAAGCAGAGTTTACAGGAACAAGCGACTTAATGACTGTTTTCTGAAATAGGCGAGATATATAAATCGATGAGATTTTGGACAGTCTTTAAGTGCATGGAAATTGATTTTTTGAATTGAAATATCATGATAATCATACGGTCAGCATATTTCAGGAGGCCCACAGATAACAACTCTTTGAACTCCATTTGTCCCATGGACGTTTGGGTGCCCACTGATCAAAGCGAATTTATTTTTGCCAATTGAGCATTGTCTGTGGTTTCTCTGATCATATCAAGTTGTCGATGGAGTTGCCAGAGAATGGCTTCCTAACTTTTCTCGACACCGAAGTTTCCTTGGAGAATAATAGTTTTCATACCAGACTATATATAAAGGGAATACTCAATATATCTCTGGGATTTATTTTGTCCTATTTCAATTAAAAGAGCAGTAATTTCGGGAGAATTACGGAGGACTGAGGCCAGATCCAGAAGCAAAGGGTCTGAAAAATACTCACAGAATCTTGTTGTAAACATACTGAAAAAAATAAGGGATACCTGACAAGATATTTGAGACAAATACAATTCCAGTTTCATGGAAAATTAAAGCCTGAAACAAATAATGATGGCAATGATAAAAATTGCAATCAGTGTCTTTTTTGAACATCTAAAGAAAATGACAACTATTAAGTCAATACAAGACACCAACACCCTTAATTGCCCGACCGCACTCGCCCGACCTAGGAATCGAACAGAAGTCCGCGGTGGAGACGATCTCGCACCTTCTTCACTAGGCCACGTTGACGGTTCAAAAGGAATGCGAGTGAAGGCAGAAGTCATCTCCAAGTGGTGTCGACAGCTACCAGCATTCATGCTACCAGCATTCATGTTATAGTGAGGCAGCATATCAGCATGTCATTCGACTACGTCACAGTGTAGATTGACAACAAAGTCTGTCGTAGTCACAGAATTAGATTGTTTAATCGTATCACTTTACTAGAAGTGCAAACTGATTCAAACAGATGGCACATGCAGGAATGGGCAAAAAGATATTTCTAATACCTTGCAGAGATAGGAAAAATAGTCGTGCGTCGCTTGCGGATTGCTCTGAACTCCTTCAAAATAGTCCGATCGCCACGATTCCTTCAGATTTGAAGAATTCAGATCATTGCGCAAAAGTTTTCCCGATAATGTTGGGACCTCCGATCATTTTAAAAAAAGTTAACAGGCGCATGAAAAAACGTTCACAAACTTCTCTGCAGAACTTGACATCGTCTGTGTCTCTTTGCTGTGTGATCCGGTTGATAACAGTCACTGAAACTTTACACAATTTGGCGTGTTTAATGTTGAACTGGCTGTTCATTGTTCGATTGCTATGGTATTTAGTATTATGCCATTTCAATAACGTTACTTGTTCCAATGTTTCCCTTCTAGTCAAACGGCAGAAGAGACGACCTGTCTAATTCTGTGGTCGTAGTACATTGAATATCTAAAGAGAATAACAATAGTGGGGGTGCTAAATCGACAATAAGGGCTGAACCGTGCAAATAGAGGGTAGAGGTCCAGATTTTTGCTCAAATACAGATTAAGCTATGAGTATTTTATCTTGATATGTATCTCTTTGGACAACTTCCTATTTAACTCAGTCATCAGCCAAAAATGCTTGTTTTACATGGAGAATCCCTATCTAAGATATTAATTGTTTTAGTCCGCCGCAATTCACTGCTGCTACATTTGCAAGCGTCAATATGGTAACAATAATCAGCGAAGTTTAATTTTAGTCAGCTGCAAAATGTTTATCTGAAATATATATACAACTCGTTCATCGTATTCCTTGCATCGGTTTCACTTCCTTGTCTCTTGATTTGAAAACAGCAGAGACCAATTACAATTTCATATTTCGTAAATAATTTAGATTTAGTTAAATACATTTTTAATTTAGATATTATTGATACATGTCCAAAGATACATGCTCTACACTCAAGCGGCTTTCCTCACCTTGCCGCTTTCATGAGGAGACTAGAATTGGAATGCGAGGAATCAATGACCAATCACGATGCAAGGATTTGTATCCAATGTAGGAGTTGTATACGTATCTGAAATGACACGTGCTCCAATATAATAAACAAGTTGAATGGTAAAATTGTACTTCAGACTTAACGAAATTGATGATATTAATATAGTTTTGTGAACTTAATGTGTTTTAAGAACGACATCAGCTGGTGTAATGCAAGCACACACCCACAGCATCGTTATAATCGATTTTGAACAATTTGCGATTTTTATGACATCGTGGAGATCGTTTCGGCTATTTTTAAGTAAATATAGCATTTCGTTAAATAATGTATCGACAACAATTGAAAGTAGGTCGTTCATTCAACTATTTCTACAAAGCGAAATGCATGCAGTGGCGGCTAAAATACATCGAAGGTCAAAATGAAAACTAATAAAGTACACGAAATCCAAAAAACTCATAAAAGAGGGTATTTTTGCGTTAAATAATTCATGTACGACTCGCAAGTGGAGCGAGCGTACAAAATATGTCACATTTGGAGAGAGATCCATTTTTCCGGCTGACTTTTAGGACAAAATTAATAGGTGATGGCTATTACACTGGCTGAGCTTGAACAATTTTAATCTGGTGACTGTTACACCGAATTAGCCAGCAAGACTGATTACCTAATAGATCAGTAGGATATGGAAAGTATCTACATTAAATAAAGCACTAAATTAAACTTTGTTACATTAAGAGTTTCCGAATCACCGTAGGGAAATAAGTTTGCTTCGCTTAAGAAATCACTAAGTATCTCAGAAAACATCGAAGACGAAGATAAACCAAGCAAGGCTAAGCAAGACAAGCAACGAGTCAAGACACATTCTGATGTATTTTTTGTCATATTGAATGATCTGCAGCCATGCTTGTAGCTAGTAAACATGAGGCGTGTTGATAGATATGGAAACCTTTTGTACCGGTTTTAATACCGCGTGTAATAGCCACTGCCTAATAAAAAAAGTTCACTGAATAAATCAGTCGATACCCAAAGCATTCAAATTATAGATGATTTCGCCTAAAATGTTGGTGCATCCCTTCTTAGTGTCATTCTCTAGATCGCTTCAAACAGCAACACCCAACGGACAAATCTGTCTTGAGAAATATTTCTGCGCAATAAATACATGTTTTCACCAATTTTACAAAAAAGATTATCACTTTACAGCACATCGACAGTCAAATTTGCAGGCTTGCCGTGGGAATGGGAATTCCCATGAGATGGGAATCTTGCTTCAGGTCATGGGAATCCCATGGGAATTAAGTGAAAATTTTGATCACCAAAATAAGATAAATTTAAATATTATTTGAAAGTATCAACTCTTTTTTGGTTTGCAAAGGTTGTGAGAAAGCGAGAATGCAGGCTGTAGTTGCACTCATCTTGCTGGATGACTAGGCGAAGCCGCTCATGAATGACGCACAGATTGAAGTGAAAATACAACATTTATACATGTACATTGTACAGGTGTGTCTACAGTAAGCAGGCTGTCCTTGTCTGAAAAAAGCATGATTCTGTCAGGGTGACGAAACACGGGTCGGTAACCATCATCATAACAATTCTTTTCTTGGCTTATCAATCTTATAAGAAGACTAATATCGGTCTTGAATGGGAGAGAGAGAGAGAACCTGGATTATGTAATTGTCTGTTGAGGCTGTCTGTCAATTCGCATCGTCAACCAATGGGAGGAGAATCAGTATCCATGTAAGTGACCGACCGATTCTCTCGCCCCGTGCGCTGCATGATCAATTTCACTTACGCAACTTTTGACAATTCAAGTGAGGGAATGTGAGCTCGCAAAACATTTTTTTCCCCTGATTGACGCTTGGCGATGATTCATTAGGCTGCAGACCGAAGAGGGACCGAGCTATATGATGTAATTATAATCGTCTGCAACTTCAGTTCCCACTATGAGGCAGGTCGTCGCTGCGATGTCTTCGAACAAGTTCTTCGAAGTAGACAAAAATTTCTGCAGCAGCACATTTCTGTTGCTCGTGTATCTTTTGTTCCGCCACCGAAGTCATTAACCAGTGGTAGTGCCAATCTTGATTCGAGGATAAAGGCCGTGCAAGTGGACATATCACCGGTTGCCGAGAGCTCAGGAGACGACAAGAAACCATTGTTGGCCCCTTTCCTTTATTGTGATGCCTGTAAGAAATTGTTTCTTTGGTTTAATAAGACAAGAGGACAGTGGGTCAACCAGAGTGGGGTCAGTGCAATAAAGCGCCATCGCGAGAAAAACTGCGCACCGGCGACGTCGACGTCCAACCAACTAACCATTCACCGAAGTTTTTAGTGTGCTCCATCAACAAGCAAGCCTCCTCTTCCGAAAGAAGCAAAAGAACAATGGCAGCAGCATGTAGTGAAGCTTGTTTGTGCCCATCCGACTGTGTCCATCAACGCCATGGCTCAAATTGCATCTTCTTGCGCAAACTTCGCTTCTTTGGTAACTCACAGAAACAACAAGATCAATGACTATTCCATCGGACGAACTTACATTTCATCGGGGTTAATGACGGAGGGAGAGCAATCACATGCGAAGTTGCAACATTATTTTAGAAACAGTCTCAACGATCCGGATGCTGGTGTATCATGCATGATTGATTTTTGGTCTGGAAGACATGAACATCGACTTTCTTATTTTGCTGTTGTTGCTTGTGGACTCAATAATGATTGGCGTTGGTTCAGTTATCCACTTAAGATTTGTGATTTGAATGATGTACCACACGACGCTTCGTTCACTTTCAAAATTCTCGAAGAATGCATTAAGTCACCGGATGATGAAAAACAGGGTGAGCTCTCTCAACCCATCTTTATAGTTAGTGACAACGAACCGAAAATGGTCGCAGCGTTCGACGGCCGTTATCCAACGACGCTGAACTTGGGTGGTAGAATTGGTTGTACCGAACATGCCTTGTCGACTTGTGTCAAAGACGTTTTCGAGAAGTCTCCACCAGAATTACTAAGTGGCATGTTGTCTAATCTGACTTCTGTAGAATCTTTCTATAATGTACGCGACCAAAATGCGAAGCGACTGAAGCGTGCTATTCCTGATAAAAGCACGACTCGCCCATGGCGCTTTCAACATTCTCGACTTTGATCTGCGGTGGACAACTACACTGTATTTCTGTCAGAAGAAGACTGTCATGTATCTGACAATTTGCCACCTTTGTCTTCACTGAAATCTCTGTTGGATATTATGGAAGCCGTCAAGTGCTTCTTTGACAGAGTTGAGATTGATGAGCCAACTTCTTATCTATCTTACCTGAACTATCTTACTTTGGATATTCATTTGTTCCAAATGCAGATTAGTGAAGAAGTGCCTGCCATCGCCCGGGAGACTTGCTGCCTTCTACGAAACCAGATGAGAAAGAAGCTGTGGCCATATTGTGGTTCATCATTTGCAAAACGGCTTGTTATTTGTCAGGCATTAATGTCTGCAACACGGCTTTGGATATGGTGAAAACTTTTAGATATTGCAGCAAAAAGACCCGAGAATTGCAGGTGTTCATGAATGAATGAGAGCAGGAGATGCAAGGATTCAAATCGAGTGTTGTGAACTATTTGAATCAGCTGCTTGATTCAATGCATATATCTGATATTCCACGGACAAAGTCAGTGATAACCAGGAACGTGAGCCCTCGACATCCAGCGATCCGTTTGAGACATTGTTTGCTCCACGCCCAAAGCGCATGAAGACTTCGCTTCATGAACAACTTGAAACAGAAATGTTGCTTTTTGAGACCATTCGTGTGGCCTCCAGACATCCGACCAAGGATTTTTGGAAAGAGAAAGGACCACAAATGAGATATTCTCTAGATTTTCATGCCCGTAGAAACGTTTGTTAATCCATTGATACTTTACTTCAGTATCTGCTATTCTCATGATTGTTTTTATACCCGCATTTTGTTTGTTAATCCATTGAAATTTTCTTGAGTATTTGCTTTTGCCTTGATGGTTTTCAAAGTGACGCTTGTTAATCCATCGATGGTCTTCATTCGGCATCACGCGGGTCTCAAAGTAACGGTTGTTAGTCCATTGATAATTTATTGAAGATCTGCTATTCTTAGATTGCAATACTGTCATTCGTAGGCCTTTATACATGATAGGGCCTACATTGGAGAGTTTTCATAATATGTAGCTGTCATCAATCCATTGATATTTTTTAATGTTTGATGCCTTTTTAGCAGCAACGTTTGTCAATCCTTGGACAAATTTTCAATGAACGTTTGTTTCTCGATTATAAATTTGTCTTTTTGCATTTGTGGCTTTATCATCAAAGTTAGATAGAATTGGAATTACACCGTACCTAAATACATGGGATGCGAGCGAGCGTATTATCACATATTCATAAATCAGTAGTTGTTTTCTGTTGATAAGTCATAGAAATATGCGTAGGCGAAGTATTGACTTCATTGCTTGCATAAAGGCACTGTACTTGTATTGTAAACTTAAATATGATATTGCGATGAGCAAGAAGTTTGCCATGTTCATCACAAGTACGGCACCGCATGAAGTGAATCAGAGTGAATAGACATGCGAATATGTGTGTATATATGCGTGTATGTATAGGCCTATGTGTAATCGAAGACTATTTCGATGAAGTCGTCTTTATTGATTGACTAATTCCTGAAACAAAATGATAGATATTTTTGATAATTAGTAAAAACTTGCAATTTTTGGAGATTACAAAATAAGATAGATTGATATGCCAATACCTTTTCATCCTAAAGATAGGTCAACTAAAAGCGCTTAATCTCATTAGTTCAATTACGAAAATCCGTTAATCGACTTGCAGTCCGAAAGAAGAGAACCATAAACCGTATATAGGAAGAGTAATGAGCCATGGGAATTCTGATGGGAAATACTGAAAAATCCCGTGGGAATGGGATGGGAATGGGATTCCCATCAAAAATCCCGTGGGAATGGGATGGGAATTCAAAATCAATTCCCACGGCAAGCCTGCAAATTTGCCAATATTCATTTGTGTGGAGAAATACCAGACGTCAACTTCCCTTAGTAGACTGAATGTTTCAATATAGTAAGGTAAGTCAAACATAAGGTCTAACTTTCGACAGTCTGTCAGCTTCAGGGTGCAGTGGTTTTGTTGACAGCGACTGCGAGAAACGTTGCCTTTGTATATGCGCATGCATGCATATTTTGCTTACCGTACTTTATGAAAACGTTCGTCCTACTAAAAGGAGTTCACTTTTAATAATTTTTCCCCACAGATGACCATGAACCTCCTGTGTCAAGCAAAAAATTGTCAATACTGCTTCAATCACCACCAACCTAGCTCACTTCACGCATTCTAGGCAAGCCTTCACCAATATGACAAGAATATCTTTAACCACATAACTGGTCTGTGTACACTGACAGACAGAAATACCTCAATCACAATCAAACTTGTCCCACATCTTCTCATTGTCATTCAGTAGAGCGTTTCACAATGCAGCGGAAAACGGGAACTCTGGGCGGAAAAGCGGTTCTACGAGTAAAAGTACTTGGTCGTATGGATGCATTTCCGGCTACAGTTTCAGTTGTGGATCTGTATCTGAAGTCCTTGTCAATGCTGCCTCAATTCAAACCAAACGTGCCCCACATCTTCTCAGTGTCACTCACTAGATCACTTTGAAAAACAGTAGTCAACGGGTGACTCTGGGCCAAGAAATAATTCTCAAAGTATAAGTACTCCTCGGATAGATGCACCTCCGGGTGCAGTTTCAGTTGCGGATCTGCATCTGAAAATGGCAGCACAACGACACCGAAAACATTGTCAATGCTGCCTCAATTCGAACCAAACTGGCATCAGCCAGGCATGGGAAGCACCTCGCGAAATCAACGCACGCCTTCACCAATTCTGCAAAAATTGTATTTTCCCACAATTCTTTACACTGTCAGTCAAAATGTTCATAGTATTGTCTCAACTACAACCAACTCATTATCATTCTGCAGAGCACATCAAAAGACAACAGCGCAACTCAGTCCTGACATGCACTGCATGCTATCATCACACGTTTTCACCAATTTTACAAAACTATAATTTCCAAGAACAACTTTACATCTACAGCGAATACTTTGCGAATTTGCTTCAATTGAAACCAAACAAAAAATCACAATTTTATCTCCGGAGTATCAAAACACAAGCGCTAATCGGCAAATCTGGCCGGAGAAAATTTCACGCAATCATCACACATTTTCACCATTTTTACAAAAAATAGTTTTCGATCATATCTTCAAGCTGTTAGCCAAAAACTTTGTTAGCAGGCCTACTGCCTCAATCAATACCGGAGTTGCCCAAAACCTCAGTATCATTCTCCGCAGCGTTTCAAAACACAAGAGCAAAGGATAACTCTAGCTTGAGAACCACTTCTCCGAGATAAAGTACTTGGTCAAATGCAATGTAGATCTATGCTCACAGCATCATTTCAATTGTGGATCTGCATCTGAAAATGGCAGTCACAGCGGTGGCCAAAACTTTGACGATCCTGCCTCAATCACAATTAAGCTTACCCACACAACTCCCTGACTAATAGGCTGCATGTAGCATATGAATTCTGAGTTCTCGAATTGAAATGAGCAATGAAAAAGATGATCAAGCGGTTTGGATCAGGTGAGTATCCACAGATTCGTGTGAATATACATGTGCATTGATATGTAGTGACAACTCTCAGAGAAGTCTTCCTTTGTAAAGATATCCGCAGTTTCAATATTTGAGTGAATACAGATGAAATTGTGTGGGATGACCGTCATGAGCAGAGCTATCGATTCGGATTTTGTAGATATGATGGATTGATGTATGTTTCTTGCATTTCCCATAACTTTTTCTATGTTTGATCACACTAATCAATGCCCGAGGCCTAGATTCACAAGCACGAGCACGCCCGTCGCGGTCTAGATTCATGCGACCGAGCACGCAGAAGTACACCCGCTCGAGGTCAGAATTCACACGACTGAGCGCACCCGATGTCTAAATTCATACGGCGGAGCACACTGAAGGTATACATTTGTGCGACTGAACACGCCCGATGTCTGAAATCAGGTTCCAAGGCAAGAATTTAGACAACCGGAGTAAAGCGCGTGAGTGCATGAATTCAGACGACGGGTGTTTTCGAGCGTCCAATTTTCGTCATCGGTCGCGCTCCGGTATATGAATGTAGACAACGGGCGTGCTCCTAAGAATGATTATGAGAAGGTGTGGACCTACTTTGGTTGCAAGTGAAGCAGGATCATTTCTGTTTTGCTAACGTTGTGAAGTTGTGTTGCAAAGAAAATGTACAATTCGCATATTGCTGGAAACATTCAAGGATTTCATGAGTTGTTTCACAGGTCATTGCTGTCTGTTGCGTGTTACGTTGTTGCACCCTATGGAGTATTATCATGAGAAGGTGTGGACAGACTTTGGTTGCAACTGAGCCAGAATCATCAAGGTTTTTCTTGACGATGTGAAGTCATGTTGCGAAGAAAATGACGTGAAAAAATTCGAGATGATGGAAAATTCAAATGATTGCATGAGTTGTTTCTCAGGTCAGAGTCGCCGATTGGATGTTGTTTTGCAAAGTCGTTTAGAGAATGGTGATAAGAGGGTATGAAAAGACTCTGGTTGCAAAAGAAGCGGAAGTACTAATGTTTTGCTAAAGCCATGAAGTTGCATTCATGATGCAAAGAAAACGACGTGAAAAAAATTCGAGAGATGATGGAAAATTCCGATGATTGCATGAGTTGATTCTCAGGTCAGAGTCGCCGGTTGGATGTTGCTTTGCAAAGTCGTTTAGAGAATGGTGATAGGAAGGTATGGACAGATTGGTTGCAACTGAGCCAGAATCATCAAGGTTTTTCTTGACGATGTGAAGTCATGTTGCGAAGAAAATGACGTGAAATTCGAGAGATGATGGAAAATTAAGATTATTGCATGATTTGTTTCACAGGTCCTTGCTGTCCGTTGCTTGTTGCGTTGTAGCACCCTATCGAGTATTATCATGAGAAGGTGTGGACAGACTTTGGTTGCAATTCAGTTAGGGTAACAAATGTCTTGATGACGTCATGAAGCTGTGTTGCGAATATAATATGGAAAAGTTTAAAAATTGGTTCGATGATTGCATGACACAAACATTGACGCAAAACATTCCATGATTGCATGAATTGTTTTTCTTGTCAGAGTCACCGGTTGGTTGTCGTTTCTGTAATGCCGTTTCGAGAATCGTCATGTGAAAGTGTGGGCAGGCTTTGCTTGCAATTGAGCCAGAAACACTAATGTTTTTCTTGACGTTTGAAAGGTGTTGTGTATGTTTTTTGTCAACGATGAGGCATGCTGAAAACTCAATTGATAGTGTATTATTTAAAGAAACGGATTGAAATACTTTTTTGCTAACTCTACTGTGCAATCTCGTGTATAACACGGTATGAAACTCATTTTGGAGAGTATGGTTTTAGAAGGTGGCTTTGGGAAAATGTACTATGAAAGATTGCACAACTATGTAGAAAACCTAGTTTTCAGGGAGCACTATTCTGAATGAAGTCCTCTTGGCATCTTCCAAACATTTTTGCTCTTTTCCTGATGTCATTTTTTTATAGGTTCCGGTGCCATGTTGGTGCTCCTTTTTGGCAGAATTACATCAAAAGACCAAAACATATTTTGATTATTTTCAACAATTTGAATTTTCGGAAATACAATGGGAAATTAAATGGGACCCATTACGTAGAGGAGGAAGTATAAAAAAACTTATACTTCCTCCCTTACGTAGTGGGTCCCATTTAACAAAAACGGGTAGTCGTATCTGACCTCACTACAGAATGCATATCATGCAGCAGAAAAAGTCCGCAAAGATGTAAAGGAGTTGTGGCAGGCAGTGTGTCAGAAAACGGCAGATTTTCAATCAGTAGGCCAAGTTTTCAAACTTGCTAAGGATCTGTAGGACAGAATATTACATGGAATTTAACTAAACGTGATGTAAATATGAGTGAGATGCCATAGAACGTTGCTGTAGCTCTACAGAATTATCAGCAATGAAGAATGGGAGTTGTGACTACCTTTGTTTTTGAAAATTTGAAATTCGATTAAAGTGGTCATCTTGTGTAGGCCCTATAGGACAAAGCACTGCATGAATTTTGATGAAAATTGACGCAAATGTGAGTGAGATGCCATAGAACGTTGGTGTAGCTCTACGGAATTGTCTGCAACGAGGAACAGTAGTTGTGAATAGCTGTGTTTTTGAAAATTTGAAAATCAGTTGCGTAGGCTGTTATTTTTAGCTTATAAATTCTCTGTAGGACAGGGCACTGTTTGGATTTTGATGAAACTTAATGTGAAGGTGATAGAGGTACTGTGGAGCATTGCTGTAGCTCTACAGAATTATCAGCAATGAAGAATGGGAGTTATGACTTTTTGACTGAGATTCGTGTCGGTCATCTTGTTTAGGCCCTGAAGGACAGTGGAGCAGAATTTGATGAAATTAGGATTGATGCTGAGTACGGTGCTGTCGAGCATGTTTGTAATTCTACTTAATTTTCTGCAGTGAGGAAGGGAAGTTGTGGTTAGCTGTGTTTTTAAAAATTGGAGATTCAATACCCTGCTGGACACGGTTTTCTATGACTTCCTATTAAACTTGATGGGATGATCGGGGCTTCTTGTAGCTTAGGTTAGGCTGTATTTCGTTTTATGAAAGAAAGCGCGTGAGATTCGTTTTGTTTTAGTCTCTCGGATGGCTGCATTTGTTTAAGTGGTAAAAAAATTATGAGTCGAAATGTTTCCGGCTGTCAATTGTGGGACTACAAATTTAGAGAGTATTTGAGAATCTATTTTGCTAGCTGTTGTCGATGCATGTAAAAGTCAATATCTCAAGGTCTTCTAATATTGAAATGATTTCATGACATGACTTTGAATGACGAAATTCTTCCATACCTCATTACACGAAAGAAATTGAAACCCTCAAATCAACCCACTGTAATTTTGTTGTTACCGGACGTTTTTTCGTCACAGCATTGCCACTTTTCAAAGGAAGAAATTTTCAAAAAACAGCTTGCAAATGTGCCCTTCTCACAAATATTTTTCTACTGACAATAGAATTGAAAATCAAAAGCCATTTTTCTATTTTCAAGTTATATTTGCAATAATTTCTCCGATATTGTAAGTTTCCATAACTTTCTCGACGATCATTCACATATTTATCAACCTTTTGAGGTTGATAAAAAATTTCACATTTCTATCAGTGAATTTCCATAATTTCAAATTTCGACCACTGCTGATACCTCTTTGTGAAACGCAATTCCTCTGCAGACTGCTTAATAATACTGATTAGGCAGTCGAAATTAATAGCGTTTCACAAAACCAGATATTAAGCAGTGTGGGACTAATATAAATCACTGCTTAATATGTGGTTTTGTGAAGCGCTGCTAATTTCGACTGTTTAAATCACTGCTTTAAATTTATTTTATGAACCGCAAAACATTTTCCACACTGATATAGAGCACTAATTTATTTAATGAAACGGGCCCTAGGTAGTGCTGATTGCCTCAAATAAAAAAAAAGATAAAATTATCAACAGCAAATATAGCACTTGAAAATTGAGATTTTGTTACATTAGTCGTTTGTCGCCTAGAAATCTGTTCAGTTCTTTTCAGAAATCACTAAATTTCTCAAAAAATTAGAAAGTGAAGCAAAACTATGTAAGGCGATGAAAGACAAAGAGGCGAGCCTAGTCACTTTCTGATATAAAGACCTTTTTCTTGTTACATTGAGTGATTCTGTTATCTGATATAGCTGAGAAATACGATGCGTGATAATATAGATAGAAGAATATTGTAATGGATCAGCCGGTGTAATAGCCAGGAGACCAAACTTTTACCGGTTCAGCCGATGTCATAGCCATTGCCATAGATTTTTGCCATTACTATTTTCAGCTGGTAAATTTTGAAATACTTGTGTAGTGCGTAACTATGACGAAACATCCACTCTTGCTTCCGCATTTAAACACTAGAATTATTTTTAGTCGTTAAAGTCTGTGCGAAATCCCATTGGTGTAGTGTATTTCAGGGAGAAGTAAATGCAGAAATTCAGAAAGAGATACATATCAGGAATTGTTCACAGGATGAAAATTAAGATATAGGCAAAAATCTGGCCCTCTACCCTCAATTTCCACGGTTTTAGAGTTATCACCCCCACTATAGAAAGGAAGCATTGAAACATGTAACGTTATTGAAATGGCACAATCTCCTGACTAAATACCATAGCAGTCGAACAATGAGCAGCCAGTTCAACATTAAACACGCCAAATTGTGTAAAGTTTTAGTGACTGTTATCAACCGGATCACACAGCAAAGAGACACAGACGATGTCAAGTTCTGCAGAGAAGTTTGTGAACGTTTTTTCATGCGCCTGTTAACTTTTTTAAAAATGATCGGAGGTCCCAACATTATCGGGAAAACTTTTGCGCAATGATCTGAATTCTTCGAATCTGAAGGAATCGTGGCGATCGGAGCATTTTGAAGGAATTCAGAGCAATCCGCAAGCGACGCACGACTATTTTTCCTATCTCTGCAAGGTATTAGAAATATCTTTTTGCCCATTCCTGCATGTGCCATCTGTTTGAATCAGTTTGCACTTCTAGCAAAGTGATGCGATTAAACAATCTAATTCTGTGACTGCAGCAGACTCTTGTTGTCAATCTACTGTGTGACGTAGTCGAATGACATACTGATATGCTGTCTCGCGAGGAGGGAGCAAATGATCGATGCTTGCAGAATGACACAATATTGGTCTTCTCAGCAGTTCCAATGCACACATTGCCTACAGACATGAATGTTACCGGCGGCGCCAGGATTGACTCGTCTGTCGCAGGCCGATCACTGCTTCGGTAGAGCGCTCTTCTCCATGCTGAAGAAGATGGTATGCAAAGAAAGACCTTTTTTAACATTCAATTTAGCAAATTACATTATTGCTTAGTGCAAGAAGTTGTAAATGGGTATACTGTGGTAAAAGTTTGAAATATATCGTTTTATCTGTTCTAAATTGAGCTCTTTAACTTTTTGTCTGAAACCTGAAAATTGAAACATAATTTTTGCTACATTTCAAGATTTTTAAATCTCACTAAATTTCAATGTACGATTTTTAGGTCATATTTCGGTCGCATTTTTTTAGTTCATATATGGTTGTATTTTAAGCTTTTTTAGAGGTCATATTTGGTCATACAGGATGGTCGCCAACAGGAGGTTCTTCATACTTGAGTTGATGCTTAAAAACAGCTTTCGTCTCTCCTTGAAATTTATTGACCAGATTAAAATAATTAATTAAAAGATATGTACAACCCCTACGCGTTTCGAGCGTTCGCTCTTCCTCAGGGGGTAATTCGCTAAAACCAACATATGGTTTTAGCGAATTACCCCCTGAGGAAGAGCGAACGCTCGAAACGCGTAGGGGTTGTACATATCTTTTAATTAATTATTTTAATCTGGTCAATAAATTTCAAGGAGAGACGAAAGCTGTTTTTAAGCATCAACTCAAATATTTGGTCATATTGTTATTTTTCCGGGTCATTTTTTTTCTAGTTATAGGTCACAAAAAATTGCCGTATTATACATGAAATCGTATGTAGCACATGCAGTACTATTTACGTTTATGAATCATCTCGCGCGGTGCATCAAGTCAAAGAAAAAGGATACAGGAACATCTCTTGCAAAATAGCAGTGCTGTCTTTCAACATTTACAGCCTCATCCTAATTGTCTTCAGGCTATTTCAAGGAAGATGCTTCATCGTCCATTGACTAATACTCAGAAGAGACTCACGTTGGAAGCTGTGAACATTCGACAACATGCGGACTGGTTGATGAATGGATATAAACATTTTCATGTAACGAGTTCATCCATTAATGCTTCTCCTTCAGCTGTACTCGAGGGGGAGGAAGATCAATTTTGCATTGAGTGTAATGCAAATTCAAGTATTGGCCCCACATCAAACGTACACAGTCAGTAAATTTAGAAAGTGAAGATTCGAACGGTGTGAGTGATATTTTCATTTGACGAATTTATTGTAGAGGAATGTTGAGTCAAAAATATGCACTTTCCTTTGACAGACCTGCCTGCAATCTGACTGTTGAAGTTCGTGTGCTTGCTGATACGAGCTGTTTCTGCAATGCGCACGCTTGGCCAATCACGTAAGCGAAAGAGAGACGAATCTCTATATCAATCTTCATTGTCGCACAGTAGCGGTGCAAGAAGTCACAGCCTAGCGTGTGCTAATTCATTTGTATCCACAGTTAAGAGACTGGAAAGTATGACAGGTATGACAAATGCGACTTCTTGCAAGTGGAATGCACTACTTTGAACTGGTTTCCATTTAATATTTCAAAATCAGATCCATCGTCAATGAATTCCGAACATAGCGGTCTTTTAATTTTCTTCCCTGATACATAGCGGTAAGATCAACATTTCAAAGATTGGAAGACACGTCTGTGCTGTTGATACCAAAGCAGAAAAGTTTTTGAATTGTGATGTCAAAAGAGAAAACACTAAAAGACGTACTCTAGTTGCTCATTATGTGTCGTAGAAGTTCATTCCATTCATAAAAAAACTGAAAGTTAATCATGAAGTTAGCTACAAATGGGATAGATAGCATAATAGTGAAATGGACAACATTCTTCTTAAATCCAGCAATCTTCGACAGAGATGTAGCATGATAAATCTTTGACAAATCGATAAACCAATAAGCTAACAAAATTCTGTATGTTGATAGCTTGTAAACACTTTCAGAAATCATTGGTCACATAGTCCGATATCCATGTGTTGTAGTAGAAGTCTAAAACCAATTCTCTGTACTGCTAGATGGTCTGGAAACGAGCTTTGACCATAGCCGTGAGCGGCAGTTAGAATCACGCTGATTGTTGCGGTTAAGCAAACAATAAGTAGGTGCTTATTCACAAAAAGAAAATACGTGAAAATGGTTAATATACAATAGGAAATTTATTGGAGTCAAAATCTCTCACATTATACTGTATGGAAAATTCAAGATTTAGTTTCGAGTTCCTATCAGGGAGAATCGAGAGAGCTTTTCACCAGAATGCGGCAAATGTTAAGAGGCACATTGTCACACTCCTCCCCGTCAGCAAAAGTCCCCTTATTTGTTTGGTCTTTCGGAGAACCCGTTGACTTCGCTTGGAGCAGCATTGTTCGAAGGAACACACGTGTCACTGTTCGTCGATTCTTCCCGGAGAATCGAGAAAGCAGTTCACTAGAGCGCGGCGAATGGTAAGCGGCGCACTGTCATAAGTTTGGCTGAAACTGTGGTGACAATTCGGATTCCACTCTCGATTAAATTTGCGCATCGCGCTTGTGTGCAACCTTCAAATGCTCGACGGACAATAAATGACCCTCATCGTGAAATAAATATTGTCAAAGAACTTATCGCTACATGACTGTTAAAATCTGTTGTCGCACTGTGACTGTATGACATGTATTCGTTGTGTTGTGTGCAGACGCCTATTTTGCCATATCCTTTCAGGACATGGAAGTAGAACAATTGATATTTACAATGATCAAGTATGGAGTAATCGTGAACACCTGAGAGACAACTTGATATACAACACTCTGATACCGCAAAGATAGTGTTCATTCTGAGATTTCCATAATCCCTGCAGCGATTGGCAAGCCAACACATTGCTATTTTAAGCCATAGAAATCGAATTATTGTCGATGGTTTTTATCAACAGTTATTGTCCAGAAATGATCAACTATAAAATTCAGTGTGATTTCCGTAGCGTCATTTCATGAAGAAATGTGCCAAATTAGGCCGGCGGTATACAGAATGAGCCGTAAGACATCATTCTGAAGTCGTGTCACGATCTTTCATAGGTCATAAGCCGTGACACTCATGACAGATAATGCATGTACAAGTAGGCAGAAAAAGAAAATGAATGACATCTTTTTAATTTTTGCAAGAGCGTAAAGCACAGGCATAAAGAATAACGCGCTATATCACAATGTTGGGTCCATTGAAGATCATCGCCCAGGGATTCTCAACCTTGTGATTGCTTATGCCTCATGGCTGATGGTTTACAACCTTTTGACTTATTGCTTATGGCTTGTGGTTTATCATGTGTGTCACCGTAATCAAAAGCAGTTTGTGGCTTATGACTTGTGGCTTATTCTGTATACCAGGTCTCATTGTGCTAACTCCATTTGCGACTTATGGCTTTTGGCTTATTGTGTGTGCCTAAGCGTTCCATCGGTACCCCTAATGCATGACAGTGTGCTGAAACCATGCAATTCGTCTACGCTGCGCTGTCAAGCAATAAGATAGTAATCGCTTGCTGCCATTGCATATAAGGGCTGAGATATAACTATGTCTTCTCTAGACTAACCCCCACGCAACTGAATTTATCTCTGTGACAGTTTTCATGGTGCTGCCAGGCACATGGCACATGGAAATATCTCTTGGTCTCGTGAAAGTGAGAAGAATTGAATAGAGAAATCGATTCTCTGAGGTCAATGAGACTCAGTTGACATTTATATTTTCCTTATGCAAAGACTCCGGCACGGGTTCAGGGCAGGTGTTGCATCGACTTTAAGGAGGGTACTTTAGGGCAGGGATGCAGAGTCGGAGTCGGAGTCTTATCAAATGATAGGACTCCAGACTCCGGCCTATAGTTAGACCCGAAATACAAAACAAGTAAATGTATGATAAATAATAATAATAATAATCTATTCTCGTGCATGGCTGTCACTGTCTTGATGTCAACTTTCTCCGTCAAACAAAAGTACGGAGACAGCAGTGCATGCAAAGCTTGTAATAGTTGAGGGAATGAACCGTGATAGTGAAGAAGGGATTGTCTTTTCACTCGGTGATTTAGTAGAGAAGACAAGCCTTCCTAATCTCGATCACATTTACGCACCAAAGGTCAGAGACAAAAATGAAATACTAGTTTGTTTGAGAACATTACCTCTTACCCTAACGCTAATCGTGACCGTGTGTGATGGCTCCTCTAAAACGCATATTAAAATCGAAAGTGTACCCACATGTTTTGGAGAAGGATGAGGGATTTTCCTGCCTGGTAGAGACTGGAGAAAAACCGTGTGCAGCACACATCAACAAGATGGGAGGAACCGAGTCGCATATATGCATGCAACTTCAAGCTGCATTTGATAAACTTTCATCGAAAATGATTGACAATTGATGCAACAATGATCTCTAAAAATAGGTTCAGGTAAGCCTATAATGATCTATGATGTTAACAGTTTATTTAAAAAAACTAGGCCTTATATACTTGCCACCCGGAGTCGGAGTCGGAGTCCTATCAAAATGATAAAACTCCTCATCCCTGCTTTAGGGTACTACAGCCCAAATTTTCATGTCCTAAATGCGTTGCAGGCTTACTCAGTTTTTGCGCAGGTCCGCCTGTTAACTTTGAATTGATAACAATTCCATGCTCATAAGACAACAACTGATATGCATGAGTACGTAAATCGAATGAGTAAAAATTACTTTGTCGTCAATTTTAGCCCAAGTGTAGCACATTTATCTATTCTGCAAATGTACGTGACACCTTTTTACTGCATGACAAAAAGTCTAATTCTATTCAAACAGATATTATATTAAGCAAAACGTTTTCTTTCTACTTTGAAATGGCTTGCAAATATCCAGTAGACAATGCAACAGACCTTCTTTTGATCAGTCTTTCCATGCAGTGTAAAACAGGAAATCGCATGCAGTCACATCAATTTGATTGGACTTCAACTGCGAGACTTGATAGGTCTAAGACTCCGGTAGCAGGCATAAAGCAGATTGGTAGCATAAAAATGGAAATTCATGCAACTGAGAGCATTAGGCATCCTTCTATGTGTCAAGTGCTAAACAAAATATATTTTTTAATCACGTAGGTCAAATGATGATAGCTTACGTAATTAAAACGAATGTAAGTATGTAATTGCATCATCAGTCGCTTTTTTATATGATGGACCTGCACACATGTGCAATTTACATGTGAGAAGGAAGCGATTTTCCGATCGGAATTAGTCCTGTATTTTGTATGGAATCCTAGCTCTTAAATATGAAATGCCCCTGTATAAGTGCAGTTACTTCCATCTTCAATGGGTTTGATTTTAATTAGGGGCACAGGCAACGGCAGGGAACGGATCATACCTAGGCTATGTGCCTATACACGCACTTACAGCATCTCATCAATGTTAAAGTAATGAAAATTGAAGTTCTACCCAAGTATGTGTTTATTAAACGGCACTTCAATAATTGATTATTGTGCCATTTCATAGACACATGTTCGGACTGAACTTTGATTTTCATTATCGTCGTCCCCAAAAAGCAATCATGTTCAAGTTAAAGTAGATATTTCAAAATACCAGTATACGAAAAATATATTCTGGTTTTTGACAATATCTGACCAAAGCTCAACCCGGTTTTTATAGAAATCTCTTTTTAGTCACCGAATCAGGTAGAATCTATTGCAAAAATAAAATATACTGGAAGCCACTCAATAGGACAAATGTGTCGTTATAGCTATTTGTTCAATATATTGTTAAAAATCATCATTAATCCCTCAAATAATATTGGTCTGAAAAATATCGTGAGGATGTCCTGAACATTCCGATACAGTCTGAGAATGAACAGTCATAATGACTCTTGTCTATTGATTCTTTGACGATCAAGAATCTTCACACAGAGGTATATTGTTCACAGACCTAATGTCAACAGGAAGAATAAAATTGGGTCGTGGTCCACAGTCTCGCTTGGCAGACTTTGAAAATGCGAGAGGTCACGCGGAAGCTTGACAGTAAGCCACATGCTTTGGTTATCTGGACGATCGTTTGTTGGCCGAGAATGCAATGTGAAGACCATTATCCGCAGCTTGTACATGTATGTGCTATCAGCTTATGCACAGGCTTCTAAACTATGTAGTTTTATATCAAAATGGCATGTGAAAGACTTTTCATGCGACTTATTTGTTGCTTGCTTGGACACTGTGATTCCCGCAGTTCTGGATTATGATGACTTTGCTTCATTGCATGACCTCTGTGATAATTGATTGTAGACCTCTCTATGGAACTACAATGAATCTCTAGTCATGATCGAATGACAAAAACAACAGAACTTTTAACACCGATTCCTCAGAACATGCGATCGTATTATATTCCGGAGAGCATCTTACCTTAGACAAGCGATTGGTCGAATGGGTGTGGCGCATTGTCTACCTTAGCTTTGAACGTATACCTCTCTTGAAAATAACGCTTTTCACCATGACATAAGACGTGATGTTGTCATGATCAGTCCTTCATTCAGCACTGCAGTGACTGATGTCCTATTCACTTCACAAAGGACTAACACTGCTGGGAGCTATTCGAAACCATCGAAGAGAGATTCTGAATTTACTGAAAAAAACAAAGCGACCTGATTCGTTGACAAACGTCATGCTGCTGTGTTCTACTAAAGAAGCAGACGCATTCACTCGTTTCGGACTTCAATCTTGGCATAGGGGCGGCGATCAAATGGATCAAAGCGTGGAGGAATTCTTCTATCGTTGCAAGACCCAAAGAAGGCCCTTTTGCTGACATGCAATAGCATTAATGTCAGCTGCCTGAATTTATTTTAGACGGATGCTCTTCTGAACGGACGGAAGTCGCTTTTGAAGACTCTATCTCTTCATTCTCAGAAGTGAGTGGAAGACGCCGACATTCGTTGATCCGAATTGTTGGATAGTTCTTCGGTTTTTTTTGAAGAAACTCACTCCTCCTGCACATCCAGTTCCCCAAATGACACGATGCTGACACAGGTGTGGAAACAATCTTGCAGCTACTGTAATGATTGCTCAAATCGATTGCACCGGCATTTTTAGAAAAACACAAATATGAAGACTGCTTCACATGATGGAGAAGATGGAGCGTGCACTGTACATGTGTGCATACAAAGCATGCATGCATTTCTCTACATTTTTGCCGTTGATTTGAAAATATAATTTCAACATTGACTTTTGCGAAATTCGCATGTTTTCCCAGTTAATGATAAGAAAATTATTGTATCCTGTTTTTATATATATATATATATATATATATATATATATATATATATATATATATGCGCATGCACAATGGTCAGCAGAGAATGAAAATGCATATAAGTCAGAGAGGAGGCGTCAAATTAAAGCAAGTTCGCCTGAAGCCACGTTGAGGCGTCTGCACCACACAGGTGTAGAGAAGAGATGCCTCCCGGGAACGTAGTTAGAGGACAAACGTCAGATATATGTTCCATCGTCTGAATCTCGCTACAGTCACACAGTGGAGAGTCGCGAAGGCCCCATCTGTGCAGCATGTCACGACAGGGACCTGTCCGGCAGTGAAGACGATTTAGCAGCACCCATTGGCGGCGCGAGAGCTTCGCACCCGGAAGAGCGCGAGTCGGATAATCAATGAGAGCCTTGTTTGGAATGTCCAGTGTGGCCCAACGTTGGCACCATGCCGGTCGGATCTGAAAAGACGGATCAGGAGAGAGACGCCACACGGGGCAACGAGACAGAAGAAAATTATTAAAGGACATTATGTGCTTATACATGCAGCACAAAATTAACATTTTTTTAAATATAATATTACAGAAAAAGTTATGATGTAATATAATAGGATATATCTTATATTAGTAAATCTTAATGATTAAATTATCTTACATTCCATCATTTGTTGCTTGTGCTATGTTTATTTACACATCTACTATGTTAATTTTCATTATCAGTAGTTTTTATTTAGCACACAATTTTCGCGATGTTGGGGAATATCGAGCACTACAAATTTTAGTTAGTGTCTATTTAATTATAGTTAGTTCCCGATTTAATTTAAGAAGAGGGCACGCATGCAATAGGTGCAACAGGTGCAACAGGTGCAACAGGTGCAACAGGGGCAACAGGGGCAACAGGGGCAACAGGGGCAACAGGGGCAACAGGGGCAACAGGGGCAACAGGGGCAACAGGGGCAACAGGGGCAACAGGGGCAACAGGTGCAACCGGTGGAACACCCTTACCGGCGTCCTTGTCCTTATGTCAATAATGATAAAAGATGCAACTTCCTGCGTAGGTCTTTTTTGTATAATTAGTCAGTGCTTTTAATCTGAAATTTGACTTCCTTCCTCTTCACCTCAGCAAACAAAATAAAATGAAAGCCTTATTATTTATCATTTGCAAAAACAAAATTTTCAACTGCTTTATTAGTTTTGATGTTTTACTTTCGATACAAGATAATTTACGGAATGAGACAGGTTGAATACTCCGGATGTTGACTTTCCTAGCTTGATACAAGTTCAATAGGCTACTTTGACTCACAGTTTACATATGTGACATCTAATGGAGAGCATGAAAATTCAGTAGGAACGTAAGCCTTTGAGGACCATAATGTAATGTTGAAATTTTGAAACATACAAAATTTCACTTCCATGAAGCAAAGCTTTTTTTGAACACAGGACGAAGTTTTTCACTTTTGGAAGATAATTCTCTCAATACAAAGAAAAAAATAACATAATAACATGACATTTGCTGGGAATTCAAAAAATTATAGCATCTAATCATGCAGTGAAATGTCAGCTTGTAAAATCCCTTTAAGAGCTAACGAGATTCACCGAAAGCTGTTCTAAGCTGAAATGTGGAATGTAGGAATGATGCAACTATTACAAATGTCTTTGCGTTGAGCACAAGAGTAAATTTATAAGTCTGTAATTGTACTGGCATTTGGTCATCAAATTGATGATTTGAGATTTTTCTTGCAGACGGTGAAACCCGTACATGGCAAAAAAGGGTGTAATGCAGCAAGCACGTGCATGGAAAAGCCTAATTGTTCTTGCAAGCGATTACTTTGGTAGCTATGCAAAGAAACTTTGAAATGAAACTCTTTGTTACTCTCTTCAATTTTGAACAAAAAGAACATCAATACATTTGAACATCCTTTCACAAAATAATCTTGCTTCGCAAAATAGGCCTTGAGATGTCAATCAATGATTGCCTTCAATCATCGAATTTAATAGATGGGACCATAGCAAGTATACTGTAGGTAGAGTGTCGACTTAACAAAATGTCAGCACACAGTGAAAATTTTATATCAAAAGTTTTAGTAAGTAATACTGAGTACGCAATAATATTAATAATAAGCTACTCTACCTAATATGCTTACTGCATGGATGAAACAATCTCCGAAATTTCGTAATTCGTCCGTTGATGCTTAGTATTGTTGATATCTGCTCATATACTGATACAATGCAGACTCCTACTAAGGAATTCATAAAAACATTTGTGAATACAGTAAAGCTGAACGTCTGAAGATAGTCAGCTCAGCCAGCGTAGAACATGTACTTTCTCATGAAATAGAGAAATTCATCGGGTATTTTGTCCTGCATTCAAGTTGTATGAATTGTGTGACTTCTTTGACTAGGTCATTTCATGCTATTTGGTTTACTGCTTCAATGCTCAATTTTGATAATTAGATTAAATAATTAATTCATTTCTTGATTTTTGCGACGTTTTTACATTTTAAAAACTTAATGACGCATCGTTCATCCAATCCGTCGCCTGGATTCGTTTTTGGAGAATCATTTTCTCATTTAACCTAGCTGAATTTCAAGCAATCAGAGATGCCCAGCTCAGGTCAAACTCCAATGCAAACAAAGAACAAGCACATTTGCCATTTGTCTTTGCGGTTTTGTCCCATGATGTGGTGCGACATTGCGAAAAATTTCAATCTGTTTGTAGACAAGCAACATGTTCATGGCGCAAAAATGTCCCCTATACCGCAACTATAAGTGACATGATGGAATAACTTACATCAACAAGATAATAGTGCAACGATAATGAGCATTCATTTGTGAAATTCAGAAGATGTGGGATTTTTTCTGTGCGGTTTGCACAGAGGAAGATTTGCAATATGCGTGTTTGTTTATCTGTCATCACGAATCTGATTATTGTAATGCATGCACATACACATCATTTCGGGAAAGATTGTTATAGGTCAGAGTCAAAGCATCATTGATGAGTAAATTAGAAATGGTGCCGCAAAGGTTATGAATGTGATATCAACATCGACAAGGCGGATGAGGGAGGCTTTGAAGTATCGTAGGTTATGAATGCAAGACTAAATGAACAAATACATGTAAAACTATCCACAATTTGCCTTCTGTGCATAGCAAAGTATTGCAAGGTCAACTATACAAATTCTACAAATCTATGTTCACTGCAGTGATGGGCTCGAGTTAAACTGAGGTTTAAGCAACTTCCATATCAGCAGGTTGCGTGCAGTGTATAGGCCCTACATGTAGTGTACTGATGAGTTAAGGGCCTTGATCATTCAACTTACACTCATGTAGATACAGATGTTTCTTTATTACTGCCACTTCGGCGTTTTAAAGCTAAGTTAGTGAAGCCTCAATACACAGGAGAGTTCACATACACTCACAATAGTGTTGAAAATATGGGATTGACATGATGCATTGCTTATATCAGAGGAAGTCCCTGAGGCTCGGTATTGACAAGAAAAAACAAATTCAATTATTCTGCGCACAGAATATTTCAATTTGGTTTTCTTGCCAACATCGGGCCTCAGGGATTTCCTCTGATATAAGCAACTCAAAATAGTCTGCAAGGACAATATACTTGGTTTCCAGGAGTTTTAATCCATGCATGAATTGAAATAGACCTTCAGGCGCACAAGTACATCGCCTAATAACTACATTAAATGCGAATGTTGGCGTCGGTGTTAGGCAGCCCCACTGCCGTGTCTGTTATGAACAATAATCATGGTGAAGCATAAATTCAGTCTGCTCAGAACAGTGTCTGTGGGTGTGCAAGTTTTGTCTACTTTTGCGTGTAGTCCAAAGAGATCTCTAATTATAATCTTTAAGGTGGATAATTGAAGCTAAATATACAATAATCCCAAAAATATGTGTCACCGTTCAGTAAAACCAAATATGACATAGTTGACAAGTTTGCGAGTCAGGCGATGCATTTCACAGGCAAGTAAAGATAGTTTCTGACTCGGATCTAATTTATTGGTCGAAAATAAAAGGATTTAAAGTTACAGCGTGACGGGCCTTCGGCGTCCAGCGCCTTCTTAACGGTCGATGGTCAAATGGCGTCATTAACCATAAAGCCATTTGACCATCGACCGTTAAGAAGGCGCTGGACGCCGAAGGCCCGTCACGCTGTAACTTTAAATCCTTTTATTTTCGACCAATAAATTAGATCCGAGTCAGAAACTATCTTTACTTGCCTGTGAAACCAAATATGTGCATGTTAAAATCTCTTACTATATGTTTCTATTGCATGAGTCAAGAGAAGTAATTAGCCTAATGATATACAGTGATGGTTTCAATAGCATAAAATTTTAGCAACGAGGGAGAGCTCTTGATGAAGTGACATTTCTGAGTATTCGAGGCATGAATATTTAAATTATTTATCAAATCTAAACGGATGTAACCACCATGAGACATGTTTCGTCCTGTTGGGCCTCATCAGTCGCGGGTAGGTTTGAACCAGTGACGTTGGAGCTAGAGGACGTGCAAGCATACTCTCTAACCATTAGGCCACCAGACCATCTGTTGAGAGCGTGAATTAGCCAGGAAGGCACTGGTTTAACGCAGGCACGTGGAGCACGGAATGCATTCTGCAATCACTTAATACCGCATCCGAGGCTACTCAATTGCCAGGTTACTTGTCTTAACATTTAAAGTATTATTATCAGGTCATTAATTGCGCACAGAGAAATGGCCATCCAGTCTTCAACCACAATGGATTGTAAGTCTTTCAAGCAGCCAATGTCACCTCTTCTTTGATACTTTCCTCTTCGCCAGT
The DNA here is from genome assembly GCA_907163375.1 of Prostheceraeus crozeri. Lineage (NCBI taxonomy): Eukaryota > Metazoa > Platyhelminthes > Polycladida > Euryleptidae > Prostheceraeus > Prostheceraeus crozeri. The sequence goes on from CAJQUW010000740.1 coordinate 340,437, forward strand.
TCCCATCACACATGTGCACTGCGCATTGCGATCTGGTAATCGTGATGGCCACTCTATTCTTCCAGCATTTCTGTCATGACGAAACTGATCAAGCAATGATGAGCTGTGTTCCATGAAAGATGGAACCCGACGGTTTGTTAACGATGCATCAAAAATGCTAGTCTAAGTGCGTGTATTAACGCAAGTATTCAGTTTTTCGAATTTCATCAACGATTTCAGAATTTGTAAGTCACTTAGATCATAAAGTCAGATTGATCCCAGAACATTGATTGAACTAGCTTCCGATACTTTGAATAGGCCACTTCATCTGGAGTTCTCAGATTTCATGCGCTCATCCGTTCTTATGGATTCGCATCCGCCTGTCATTCCTCAATCTTCAAAATTTTCTCTCGTTCGTAAATATTACTTTTCCCTCCAAATTTCTCTTCTCATACATTTTTCCTGGTCTTTTGTCTCTTTTGTACCCGCAACGCAACAAAAGGTCTCCGTTTTCTCATATTGGCCTTGTGTGCAGACCGTGTAAGTATGACAACCAATCATTTCACCTCTTTAGTGGCTCTTTCTCTCTTAGTGTCCTGCGCTCAGTGGATTTCCTCCTCCTGTGGTAGTTTTTCATTCACTAAATATCGCTTTGTTTCTCGATCTCTACCTTAAAATTATTCTTTTGCAAAAAGTCTGAAGTTAGGCAATTTCTGATGTTGCAATTTTCATTACTAAAAAGCCAAGAACCTCTACACTGTAAATCGCTCAATACCAATCACATACGAAGGATGCATACCAAAATATTTTTTGGTATATTTCTTTATTCTCTTGGTATATATTTGTATGCTTCTCGTACGTTGTTTCAAATGTGGCATGCCCTACATACCAATTCGCATCGCCATACCAGCACAATGTTAAAGGAAAGCATCAATGATTTCTAATATATGTTGATTTAAGGCCTTTTGTCAATAAAGATCACACTAATGTTACTACTGTTTTGTAGGTAGTAAGACAAATGACATTTAATATCAAACTTGCAATACTGAATTCGATTTTAATATATGTAAGTCTAAGGCATTTTATAAATAATTAATAAGTATTTAACCATCAACAATTATGCGTTATGTAATTTTGGAACTAAGCATATTATCAATCCGAAATATAAACACATTATAATTCATGAACGAAAAAATAGTTATGTTTGAGACATATAAGTCAACATGGTTGCTCGAAAATTATCACTTTATTGAAATGATGTTAATCAACTTAGTTCATAGAAATGAGCTAATTATGAGTCTTGTGAATGCCATTAGACAAGTAGCAACGATGACATGCGGGTTTAATTTCACAATAGACCTAATCTAGTTAAGCACCACAATTTCACAAAGAAATAATTACGACTGGTATTACTGGAAAAAAGTTATTTGACAGTAGTATGTAATATAACTTATTTTTTGCCATGTGACTTAATAAAGCTCTTCATACGAAACACATGCCAATGAGGATCAATTTGTATCGGCCTCGTATATAAAACATGCCAAACAACTCGTATTTCATTGTAAAACAGCCAATCACAGATAGAATAGTTCGCATCGCTACATACCAATCACATACGAAAGCAAGTAAGGCTTCGTATGAAAAACATGCCAGATCTCTGTAAACATACGAGAATCTCGGATCAGATGTTAATTTCAACTTGTATGTGAATTTGGTATATATTTGTATGTAATTTTCGCATCCAGCGACTTACAGTGCACTATAAGCCATATTTTCTTTAGTTTCCATCACCTTTCTCTTCCAATCTTATTTCTCAATTTCACTGCCTTAAGTTTGTTGATTGTGTAGACATGCTTGAGTAGTACAATTAACTTCATAATCGAAGCTTTCTAATACCAGTGATTCTCATAAAGCATCTATAGAAATATATTTCAATTAATTGAGCAACCTATCCATACCGTATTGAGTGTTCATTTCTGTTTTTCATAGATATATTTAACTTGGGAATATAGCAACCATGACACCTATTATCATTGGAAAGCAATTCAAAAGGTGACACACATTTTTGGGATTATTTTACGCCTATTTATCCTGTCAACAATTTTAGCAAACAATGATTCAAGAACTTTGCTGTAGTAAGTAGCCATGTCTGCTTTTGAGTTGTGGTCTTATGGGAACTTTTTATATTCCATTTGTTTCTTTTACCCATAACAGCACGCATTACATTCCTACTATTCCCTAGAGTGTTTGGTTTATAATGTCAAACCATTCACCAAATAACGGCAAACGATGTGATGCCAAACTTCGCCTACGCATGTGTATGGGTGATTGTTTTTGCAAACTATTCCGTTTGAAGTTGTATATAGAAAACTTAGAAAAGAAAATTCTTTGTTACTTTCTACAATTAATGCTAAAAAACAGTATCCTTTTGAAAAAAATTGAACATCATCCAAGTTATATTTGTGATCCAAACTTCTATTTATATTTAAAGAAATCAAGAGAAACGGAAACAAAAACTTAATATCTTCAGAAGAATAGGTATCTTTGAATTTAAACTGTGTCAATTTAGTTTATTCAAGAAAATTGCCTTCCTATAGTCAAGTAGTTAGGTAAACTGTATGATAAATTAATGAAGCATTTGATATATTTGAATCTACTTGAGGCCTTGATGGCATTAAGTACAAAGCCAAGATAAAACAATACGCAATCATCCGATTACGTCGGAGAATAAGATCAAACAAGAAGAGGATATTATGTACAAAGTCATGAGGACTCAGGTCATCTAACTGCCATATAGAGGTACACACAACTTTTAGCAGCATACGAAAATTCAGATAAGAAGAAACTAAAAGCTTTGCTGCAAAATCCTCAAATTATTCACTTCATGGATGTCTTAAATCAAATTTTCGACGGGTGCCAAGAGAAGATGGCTGTGTTGCCATTGCACATCAATCATCAGACGAGTTTTCCCTATAGTCAGAGAGCTTCTGACATTTTCTTCCTCAATTTGCGTACGAGCTTCTTATGAATTTTAATATGTCGATTGTCACCCAACATCTGTAAAGCGACAATTCTTGTTGTACCTCCAGTCGTCTTGCAAGTTACAGAGCCTAAAACATCGCAAAATCCTATTTTTTATGTAGAACTATGCACTTCCGAGTTTCATACACTCAATAACACAGTGAGATTTGTCATTTTCATGATTGTGATTACACTTTTAGGGCAGAATCTTCCATCATCAGGCAGAAATACGACATTCCTCATTGCCGGTAACTTGAACGATTTGCTGTTATAGATAATGAAAACGTCATGACAACCGATGTTATTGTAGCAGATAAACAAACAGTCTCTCCTGATCACAAAAATGATATTCACAGAATGTATTGTAGGTGCAACCCATTTTGATTCTTCATAAGATCTAGCTACATAGGTCGGTGTCTGACCGAGCAATTGAAATTGCCACCAGCAAATAGCTTTTGTCTATTGTAGTTCAACTAATTCACGCAAAGCGTAAAGTCGAGTGTCTAGTCGAATGGATAAGTCTGTCCGTTGAACTAAATGCTGAAAAACGGAACTCTCGTTGAATAGATATTGAACAGACTCATACCCGATCACAATTAGCGCTGATCTGACGAGCTGATATGGCCTTCTGGAAACTAAAACAATAAGTAAGAATGATCGAAATGCAATGCACACGCAGGTGATACGGAAGCCGTTTTGTCGGAATACAATAGAAGCAAGAAGTCGAAATACAAATTATCTATCTCACATTTACCATCTGCCACGTAATTTACAAAGTCAATAAACAAAATCTGTTGCACTTACAACGAAATTCTTTGAAAATCATTTTTGTGATGTAGAGACACTGTTTTTCCATCTGTGAGACAATAACATCGGTTGTCATGACGTTTTCATTATCTTTACCAGCCAATCGGTCAAGCTACCGGCAATGAGGAATGTCGTATTTCTGCCTGATGGGAAATTCTGTCTCAAAAGTGCAAGCATTATCATAAAAATGACTTATCTCATTTTAAGTTCTTAATTTATACTTAATCATTGTGTTATTGAGTGCATGAAACTCGGAAGTATGTGGATCTACATAAACAAATGGGATTTACTAGAGATACAACAAGAATTGTCGTTTTACTGATGTTGGGTGACAATCTACATATTAAAATTAATAAGAACCTCGTGCGCAAATTTAGGAAGAAAATGTCAGAAGCTCTCGCACTTCTAGCCCACACCCAGCTCGACAGCTTTTCATCTCAGCTAAACCAGACCCGAAAAAGCAACTTCAAATCAAAACCAGACCCGACGAATCTTTACCCGAAACCGACATGAAGGCAAGAAGGAACCCGATGGTTAGCTCGGAAAGGGTTGTCAATCACTATCTCTCGTTGATGCATCATCTGTGTTTTGTCAAATAAGCCTGAATGGCATGGACATCGGACTGTCACAGAGCATCCATCATGACCCTCGTGTAGTCACATCATGAAGTTATAGTAAAGATCAATAATATCTTCCCATTTAAGCATGCAACTTCTATAAGGACGTGAAAAATTCGCATATTAGCTATTACATATACATGCACATGTGAAGCGCTTCCGCGTATTTCAACTGTCCGTTTCTGTCCGTTTCTGTTCCGTTCTGTCCGTTCGAAGTTATATTTATGGGACAACAGCATGTTTAATTTCACGGACCACTAAGTGCCCATCAAATGTTCTCGATTATCAAAGTTTGAGATCAAATTATTCGCATTCAATTGTGCAATTAGAAGCTCAGCTGAAGACTAAACAAAATGCGTTGATTTGCAATATAAGCAGCTTTTGCTGTTCACCAGACATAGATTTCTTGCTCTAACCATCTGAGGTAGAGACGCCCTTAATTTACGACTTCCAGGATGATCTGAGGTGAGGCAAATTGACTTGGATGAAGAATCACTGATTCCTAGTGGACCACTTGTAGTCTAGGCAGGAGAAGAAAGAGGTCTCTTTAATTAAGTGTCAGTTATCGCGTGCATATGATGCGGCCCGTGGCTCCTTTTCAAATTTTCAAAAAGCTTTCATGTGCGACCAACGAGGTCTGCAGTATTTTTTGTAAAACTGATTTAGTTTATCTGCTCTAGTTACTGGTATTTCGTCCTTTCCACGTTGAACTTAATCGGATGCAATCAATTCGGATGACACGCCTGCACACCTGCCAATCTTCGACCTTTGATAGAATCAAGTCCACAGCTTGGAGATCACTAAAGAAGACTAGTGACCATGTTTTCCTTGGTCTTCCCCTTTAACCTCAGGCTGGAAAGATTTCTTCGTCCACTCATCTTCTCTTCTCTGAAAATGGCCATACCATTGGAGGTTGCTTCTTCGCAAGACGTCGCAAGCGCTTTCCAGGTTTACTTTGAGTTCGAGAGCAACTGACGTTTCGCACACCAGGTTCTTATTAATCCTAATTTACAGATTGTCGCCCAACATCAATAAAACAACAATTCCTAAGTTTTCGTTCCTGTCATCTTGCAAGTTAGAGAGCGTCGAATATCGCAAAACTGCATCTGTTTTAATGGATCTACAGATAACTTCGAGTTTAGGACACTCAATAACATAATGATTTAACATTCATTTAATAACTCATCATCAGATCTGTCACTTTTATGATTTTCATGCCAGATTTAAGGCAGATATCTCTCATAGTTTGTAGAAAGATGTAAATTTGTCAAGCATTCACCTTCGGTACTTTGTTTTTAAAGTTGATGAAAGTGTCATGACAACCTACTCTATTATAGTAGTTCAACAAATAGACTCTCGTGCTCACAAAATGACATTTACAGAATTTCTTCCAGGTACAGCACGTGACATTCAGTCGTGACTTTGAGCAGCAAATTTGGAATTGAGAAAGACGACTGGAACCGTAACTTAAGAGGTGTCGTTTTATTGATGTTGAGTAACAATTTATAAATTACAAATAAGAAGAGACTCATGCAAGAATTTACAGGAAGAAAACGTCACCAGCTCTCGGACTATTTCTTCCTTGCGTCTTCACTCTTTTGTCAATCGATCAGCATAACAACACACATTCTTCTCACTACTGCCTTTGTGCTCTTTCCATCTTCATGACCTGATCACCGAACACAGCCCACCTCTCACTTCAGAACATAACCTGTTTTTGATGAAAGTGAATATGTAAGTTCGTGGAGGAGATAGAGCTTCCGCCATCCTCACCAAAGAATATCTATGTCATTGATGCACACCATACTGTTTTGTTTAATACATTGATCCTCGAAAAGAAATAAATAAATGGTTCTTGTTTATTCTCGGAAGCACATTATACGATTCGCCGCTCTTTCCTGTGGCCGAGCTCCATTTCTCCCACTATCATTCTTTCTTGCTGAGTGCTTAGAAAAAATGCAGAGTGTAACTATCTTAAAAGTCTTGGGCACAGATCAACTCAAAACGATAGCACACGCTGGAACTTAGTAAGTGGGCAAAAAGGAATTCCCAATATCTTGCAGAGATAGGAAGAAAGTCTTGCGCCGCTTGCGGATTACTGTAAATTCCATCAAAGTGCTTCGATTGCCACCATTCCTTCAGATTCGAAGAATTCAGATAATTGCACGCAAGTTTTCTCCCTAATGTTGGTCCTTCTGATCCTTGTTAATGGAAAATAGCAGGTGCACAAAATTGGTTCACCTGAGGATTTCAGTATTTTCTAAGCATTCGTCACTAAATACACTGAATCATATGCACTGAGTGTAACGGAGATCCCATCGCAAGTCCATCCATTTGCTTGTATACGGCTTAATTGAAGACATCTTGAGTCAACGTAGATAACAGTAGACGACAGTTTTCTTCAGATAACACCATTTCATGCAATTTTGGAGGTGGTCGTCAATTCCCATATAGTTCATCACATATTATATTGATGGTTTCTTCCACAGGTACATTGGTAAGTAAACTTTTAATGTCAAAAGATGTACATTGGCCCATATCATCGATTTTCAATTTGACAATCTCATCTTGGAAGGTTTTAGAATCTTTCACATTATAAGTATCGAAGCTTGATAAGATTGGTCTCAAGAGACGATCGTCAATATACCGAGAAATTAAATGGTATGCCGATCCGACCATTGACAAAGCTGGCCGCAGGGGAGTACCAAGCCCAAGATTAATCTTGGGTCTGATCTTGGGTAACCCCCAAGTTTGGACCCAAGAGTGGCTAATTCTCTAATGAAGTGGAGCAACAACATCCAGAACATGTTTGGAATTTTCATTGAGATTCAAAATTGCATGAAGATATTTTGAATCATACCATATTGTACATAGTGCTATCCAATCAATATGTATCTAATGTTCATATTAATTACTATTTATTACATGAACTTGTTATTGCGGAATTGAGGCCATATTAATATTCAGTTAAAAGTTATATTCATCGGCATAGGTTATCTCTGGGATTAATATCATCAACCCTATTTACGTCTGCAGACTATAAATTTCCTAATTAGAACAACATGCATGACTAAGCTACATTCCTTGCAACATGTCTGATCGAGACACGAAACACGCATACCATAGGCCTCGTATAAGATGAAAATAGTACAAATGTAGATGTAACGATATTTTTACTAATCAGTAGAAGCAATAATCAAAGAATGTCACTGCATTAAACGACACCGATATCTTTCTATTTTTGATGCATGTAGCCTAATAGTAGAATAGACAATATAGGCCGAAGTTTTTAACTTTCAAGGCAAGAGGCTATATGAAGCAAGTTATCTACGAATTGTTGTAGGCTACCAATTTAACAGCACAAGCGTTATAAAGGTAGGGGCTTAATGCATTGCATTTTTTCATGTTTTATTTGTTTTATTTCACACAAAATGATATATGCAAAATTCTGTCTAACACTATATGCATTACATCTAGCTTAATGGATTGAATTCACAAGGAAGCCATAGGTAATCAAAGCACAGTTTAAAAAGCTAATTAAACAAACTATCAGATAGACATTTACGGTAGGTATGTATCAAAGTTGATGATAGGACAGTTCCATCATAGGAAGATCAATCGTGTGGTTGAAGTAGGTCACATATTTACATGTACATACATCTAAGCTTACATGTAGATGACTTGCCATGAGATGATGTGGTCATATACGTAGGCAGAATTTTTCCAAGAAAATCGCAAATGATCATTCATGGTCAATTTTTTTACTATTGGGTTCTCACTCTTGGGGGTACCCAAGCTCTTGGGTCCCCGCCTCAAGATTCTTGGGTACCCCAAGACTACCCAAAACCCAAGAGTAAACCCAAGACCCAACCCTGTCTAGAGAGATGTCTTAATTTTCAAGTTCTTCCTCGTCAGATATACAAGAGACTAGAAATGGCAAAGATTGGTATTACAAGTCCGAGTATCAAGTGCTTTCTGAAGTCCGACATTGCAGCAGCGGAGAAGAATATTCAGAAGTGGCAGTTGAACAGATCAAGACTTATTGCTCAGGTTACTTCAGAGTTGACTTTCATCGACTGTTGTAGCATGCATAAATTGATGTGGGAAATCAAAATGAAGCAAAAAGACAAACAACGTCGATCTTATGAATCAAGTCTCAGTCATCTTTTAGTGGAGAAATTTGGGAGTACCTGTATTTCGAACACAATTTTCAATATCAGTGACGTTGACTTCAGCGAGACTCAGTCTTCAGTTCTTTCTTTAGGGTTAAAGCAATTTATCTCTCCAAAGACTGTTGATCGCTGTCAAAGATTTACAGACATGGAATGTCTGGCCTTTACTCCTTCAAAAGAGACGCCATTATTGTCTAGGGAAGAATATTCCGCTTTGGAGGCGTCACTAAAGAAACATGCTTATGACCTCTCGTCAATTAAACTAATGCAGGACAAAGATACAAAGAAGAAAGTCAAAGTAATGGCAGATTTGAAGAAGCATAGTGGTTATGATGAAGCCAGATAAAGGAAATGGAACAGTCGTCATGACTCGTGACCAATACAATGAGAGAATGGGTAATATTTTACGTGATCCCACGAAATTTCAGAAATTGGAATGTGAGGTGGACTGGAATTATCAATATGCTCATACAGGAATCGGTAATGTTATTGACAAACTTTTAGCAGAGGCCCAATTACCTCCAACCACTAAAGATCTACTGCAGCACACCCTTAAAAAAATTGGTCTCCTTAATTTTTTAATAATTTTAATAATTTTGGTTTTTCAGCCTGTCCCGGGGGTGAAACCAAATATGGTTTTCCAGAGAACCAAATGAAATTGGTTTTCTATGAAGCCAAAAGTCATCGGTTTTCTGGGAAACCAAAATTGGTTTTTCAGCTTTTATATCTTGGTTTTCTGGAGAACCAATATTGGTTTCAAGAGTGACCCGATATTGGTTTTCTATACAATTTAATATATATACTAAATGATAGGCCTAATGTAATAATAGCATAAAATAATATTATTAATTCATTTTTATAGTATAATTCTGATATGCTCTAATATATTTACTTCATTCATACTAATATTATTTTAAAACAACATGCACAAATTGTTGGCCCTGCATAAAATAAGCTTAATAAGTTGTGCAAAAGAATTATTGTGAAAATGTGTCAAAAATGCATGAATAGTCAAATGAGGTATTTTGAAGTTTACAATTTATCTAAAACCATACTAGATTTCCCAGACAGAGCAGTCCCGAAACGTCAAGAAGTCATTGTTTCTTATTTTTCACGTTTTTTCAAGTCAAGCTTGCATAAAATAATACAAAAAAGACGAGGGACGATGTCTTTAGTCACAAAATTTCCCATGAAGTTGAGACATTTGCTAGTCTTCTCCAAGATTGTAAATAAAAGCACAGATAGGCCTCGAGCAGGATGCACACCCAACTAATCCGGTGCAGCGCAAAAAAAACACGTCGTCGAATTTTTCGATGCCAATACTCGTTGCTACTGGAGTGGAACTCGCTACTGAAAATAGGAAAAATAATCTCTGAAGGATATCTTCAATATTAGGACTGTGTAGAAGAAGCATTTAGAGAATAACCACAAAATAGTACGATGTTCCTGAAAATGAGTGTGGAATAAAACTCAACTATGAAATCAATGTTTGTTGATGCGAAAGTAATGTCATATAGGCCTATACTGTCATAAATAATATCACATGCAGTCGAAGCTCGTTATTTCGTACACGGATAATTAAGATTTCGGTTAATTAAGATCACTCGGCATATTTTGTATCTTTTGCATATATAGGCTGATGTTTAATTAAGACTTTTGATAATTGAGAGATTTATAAATGTGGAATGTATGGTCTTAATTAACGAGCCTTGACTGTAGTGCAATCAGAAATAATGATAGGCAATAAATTTTTCAGACAAATTTTTGTACACCATTAGCGGCATGCACATATAAAACGACGCCATGTGAACCAAACACCACAAGAAGAGCTTTTCTGCAAAGTAAGTGGCATGCAAAGCAAATGCGGCTGTTAACAACAAAAGAGAGTTACGCATTACACTATGCAAAATAAACTCTTCTACACAGTAAGTGGCATGTTGGGCTTGCACAAAACACGGAGAAATCAAGACTATGTAATAAGCATGCAAAAGCACAATTTTTCATGCAAAATCAGCACGAATTAAACGGCAACAATTGTTTACTGCAGCTACTGTAATCTGGCATATATGCATATAATATATGCATGTACATTATATGACAATTGTTCTTAACTGAAAGTGCAAATGTAATAAATAAATAAATGAATAATAATGCTAATAATTTGAATAAATAATTAATAAGTAATAAATAAATAATAATTTAATAAATAAATAAATAATAATTTAAGAAATAAATAAATAAGTAAATTTTATTATTTATTTCTTACATTTGCACTTTCAGTTTTGAACAAGTGTCAGTGGTATAACTAGGTCTCAAGAATTCATTTATTCATGATTTCCCATGTATGAGGCAAATTGGAAATTCATCAAGGCTAAAATTAAACTTGCATAAAGCTACAATGTTCAGCAGACTAACAGGACTCTTGTTCGAAATGGATATCCAGAATGGTCTACCAAGAAGAATATGCATCCGCCAACCCTTAAGGTTCCGACAGTAGAAAAGAAGCCAATCTTCTTCAATATCTTGGACCCGCTAGTGAAACGATTTCCAAGAAAATATGCCAGAACATCCAGAACGCTATGCGAATATGCCAGAATAATTCGCTTTCTAAAGCATTTCTGAGTGGTAAGATCAATGTACTGTGTAGTAACTTTATAAGTAGCATCTTTGACTCTATCTTTTGCTCTCTTACACCTTGTTATCTGACCTATTGTCTTTACCTATGGCATGATTTTGACATAGTTGTAAGTTTTGATCATTTCAAGTTTTAATCATTCGTATAGAATCTTTCCACCACTTGTTGTATGTTCACGCAGAGAGCAAGCGAAGTGTTGATAAAAGTCACAATGAAGATTCATTTATCTTCTGGGTTTCGGCCGGCGAAAAGGTTGAGACTGATTCAGTGGCACGTGGTTAGGTGTCCGACCCCTGATGCAGAGTTTCTTGATTGCCGTAATCATTGCTTTTCTGTTAATTGTTCCTGTCATGTTTTGCTGTGGGACGGCGGAGAATTCCATTTAATTAAATTCAATTTCATTTTTTCTTCATTGATAGTCTCATCACGATTTCGAGAGCATTTTACCTTCCTTTACGGCAGATGTCAGCTGACCATCAGTTAACACATGTTGGAGAACAGTCATACATGATGTTCGTAAGATGTCTGTCGCCATTAGAAGTTCAGCTATCAGAATTTTCTTATCTCATTAAATCCAGCAGCAATATGAAAAGGAGTCTCAGAGGTCAGCATGTCAGCCAATCTCAGCATCAATATAAATCATGTGAATATAATTTTCTCGTTAATAAACTACATCAATTTTGATTTGCTTATACTCAGAAATGACAGGAGGAAAAGGTAATTAGGTGGGTGCTAATTTGAAAGAATTTGTAATTGAAAACAATATCTAGTCAAATTTCTCTCAACCCGCTAATGATCACCGTTGAAATTTGCTTTTACGCTATTGACTTTTTCAAAATGGCATGTGATGATTAAAGTATTATGCGTGCTAATATTCAAGGCAATCGACGATATAAAACGTGTAAAACGTGCATTCACATGAGAACTGATTCATTTTTAAATGGCATAGTCTATATATAGAGTAAGTATGCTAGGTAGAGTGGTAACTCCGTATTTATTAAATCCCCAATGTGTATACACTTTCGATTTTATTAAATGAACTCAAAATTAATTACAGTCGAAATTATTTCTAAATGTGAGACATACACATTTATGCAGTTTTGAAGAAATTACACCGGAATTGACTGATCATGATAGCAGAGCAGAAGGAAATGATAATACGAGCGTATATTACGGATTGTCCGTGCCACGACAGCCTTGGAGAGGTAATATTTGTTAATTTGGCAACTCGATGACCTGCTATTGCTTTCATGAATTAGAAATATGAAATTTCAGCCAAGAAAGCACAATAAGATGTCGACTTTTTCATGAAGACTTCCATTATGAAACGGATCATGAAATTCCCTTGATAATTAGCTTGATTTCCGCTTAGTTAGGAGGATGCTCATTAGATAATATTCATTCCTTATGATATCCAACTTGCTTCATACTACTTACATAGGAGAGTCATCTCGGTAGTATATAATTTGGCAAATTTTGACTTTTTTCAAAAGTGCTCAAATAATTTTTTTGGACCACGGAAACGTAATCTCCGCAAAAAACTGAATCTTGTGATATAAAAATGTTCACTGCATACAGATACTGTTTTGAGTCGACACTCTACCTATATATCCCTACTATATGGGCTGAGCTTTCCATTCCTCAATTCTTTCTAGGATTCATGTAAATCACCAGAAAGAAAGATTTGTAAAAATGTCCCTCAAATTTGAATTGCAGGGCCTATCATAGAGTTAGCATACTAGGTAGAGTGGCGCCTCAGCAACAATTAAATTCCCAATCAGTATGCATTTTCGATTTTATTAAATGAACTCGAGTTGAGACCCACCACCAAATCTGAAATAAGCAGATGTCTGCAGTTTTGAAGAAATTACCGAAATTGAGTGATCATGATAGCAACATAGAAAGAACAATGGTATTTCACAACTCCTCCGTGTCATGGCAACCTTGGCGAGGTAATGTTTATCAAATTAGCAATTCGATGGATTACTGTTGCTGTAATGCTCAGCCTAATTAATAAGAGTATTTTCTTAAGCGTGATCATATCACAGACTACCTGCCACGGAAACAGCAAAATATCATAATCAATGACAATGATCATAATTAACTTTAATCATAAAATATATAGATGAGCTCACAATATTACTCAGATTCAAGAAATGAAACATATATTTAGTTAATTACAAAATCATGAGGATGAAAATTGAATTAAAAACATGAAATTTTAGCGAAGAAACGCAATAAGATCTCAACTTCTCCTTGAGAGCCTGCATTATGATGTGGGTAATAAAATTTTCTTCATAATCAATTTTATTTCCGTTGAATTAGGACATCTGCTAGTAAATTTCCATTCATTTTGATACGAGTATCATATAAGTTTCATACTACTTATATAGAGGTGCGAAATCGCTAGTATAAAAGAATAGCATATTTTGCAAAGATTTAACTGATTAATAATTGATCAAATATTTTTGGACCGCAGGAGCGCACTCTAGCACTCCTGATACGGATGCAGATGACACGACACTCTTCAATTCCAATGAGCGACTTGCTAAGAACACTCAGCAACGTCAGCAGTTATCCGACGTTCTTAATGAAGACTTACGTGGGGTCTCAGAATGGGACGCCAGTTGACTTGTTTCCTTCAATCCTTCAAAAACTCAGAGTATTCTGCACTCACGACTTAAAGAAGATGATGATGATCAATAGCATTAAGATGTCAGATAATAGGATCAGAGAGCAAGATTCCATCTCCTTCCTTGGATTGGCGGTTACGAAGGACATGTCATGGAAACCGTACATCCAATTCATTAGCAAGCAGGCAGCTCAACGTATTGGCAGAGTCTATCGTGCCAGCAGCTATCTTCCATCACAGACTGTCTGCTATCTTTACAAGTCAACTATTCGTCCTCTGATGGAGTATTGTTGTCATCTGTGGGAAGGCACCCCACAAACGCATCTTAACCTCCTTGACCGGGTTGAGAAACGTGTCAAGAATCTTATGGGTAAAAAACTTGCTAACAACTTGCAGCCACTCTCCGTCAAACGGGATGTTGCTTCACTCAGTCTCTTCTTCAGATAATATTTCTGTAGAAGCAGCTCTGCAGTAAATGAGTGCGTACCCAAACCTAAGATCTTCTCTAGAAGCACATGCAGAGCTAATGCACTCACATGCTATCATGTGAGCTTAGAACGGGCACGTTCTGTGAGTCTCTCGAAAAGCTTTATTGTTCGCACGGCACAGCTTTGGAATCAGCTTCCTCAGACCACTTTCCCTGACCAATGCAATCTTGATACTTTCAAAAGGCGTGCGAGCAGGTTCTGATGGGGACAGCTTCATCAGATTAGAAGATCTGTTTTTTCATTTTATTTATTTAAAATAATGCAATTTGTTACTTTTCATTTAGTAACCCCTAGCTTCGTTCATGGCTCATAGCTGTGCTAGGGGTGAAAATTCAGTAAAAAAACTGCACAAAAAATGGAATCTTTTGATATATACAATTTTCACCGCATGCTGAGTCAACAGTCATTGCTGACTCATCATTCTTACCGTATCCACAGCTCATCGCTTCAGATGATTTGAAGGATATCATTTTCAATGTATTAACTTTTATAATTCCCTTTATTCGAGTGATTATTGCAGGTATATATATTGCAGATTTTTCCATTCACGTTCAAAAAAAATAAGCATGTACGTTTTATTTCAAGCAAATTTATTATTATTATGATGATAAAGTTAATGCATATTGCAGTCAAGTTAACATTTGGAAAACATAGTTCAAGCAAGTTCATAATAGTTCATACTTACTCGACTGTGTTAGTGATATTCACGGATAAACCAGTCAAGGTAGCTATTTAGAAGTGAAGTTCGTCTACATAACGCCCACATAACGACGACTAAACATGTCAGACAGTGTCAGCAGTATTAGTTCCATCAGCTCTGATGTTTCAATCTAACGAGACCCTTACGCCAGAATAAGCATCGAAATAAAAGAACGACTTGTTGCAGCGTGTGAAGAAAGGACATTGTTGAAATGTCCAAACTTTTAAACATGAATGTTTCCACAGCTCGGTCGATAATTTCAAAATATTTGCGAGCAGGATGTGCCAGCGATGCTTCAGGAATCTGTGAAACTTACAGATAACGTGGTGAGGGAAATCGTAGAATTAGCGGCATCTTGACTTTACCCGTGAACAGATAAGGGGGCAGTTGCGGTGTCCTATATCTCTTCTAAGCATTTCAAGAGCATTAGATCGTCGACTCATTACAGTGAAGAAGTTGGAGGACTGTCCCGTCAATCGTAACTCCATCACAACTAGGCAAAGTCGATCGTCATATGCCAGGGTTGTCTAAAATTTCTACGGGCGCGGGCCCGGTAAGGAAATGAGGCTGAGGGCTGCTGTTCACATTATTCAACTTATTCACTATCTTCCGCTATTAGATGCATCGTAAAAAATAGATATTGAATTATCTTAATATTCATTATGAAAGCATAGCACGAAAGCTTTAAAACATTTAGGAAAAAGAATTTTCCCAAAATTAATTCGTATGTTTTATAAAAACGCCACAGGTTACTTACTAATTAATAGGATGGGTGTGTCTGTATTTTGAAGGCCAACTTCTTCGTGTCAATTTCAACTAAGGATAGGGCCAAACGAAGACAAGCCTCAAAATATTCATGATTCAGAAACCTTCTCTCCAAATCCCGAACACCCCTAGACGTAATCTAAAGTGGCGCAAATTTGGGTACTTATCTTCAGAAAGATGAAGTCAAAATTGATTGATTGGCAGAGTAGCGCTTGTTTAGAAAAACTGATCATTTTTTTAAATCACATAATTCAAGCTATAAAGCATCAGCTGCTTCTGATATACATGTATTTGCCGTCAGCGGAGCAATGAAACTTTTCCCAAAGTGCTGGAGTCTTGGAATCGCTTGCCGAAGTCTTCTATCACGGCATCGAGTGTTTCAACAAAGCAATAGAAATTGTGAAATCCAAATTTACAGTTCAAACTTGAAATATATACCGGGTGATCCAAAAATAACCGAACCCAAAGCATGAGACATTTTGATATCTATTAATTCGCAATCTCGATGATTGCTTTGCATGGTTCATCGCTCTCTATGAATGTCAGTACACATCAGTACACAATGCACAAAATTGAGAGAGAAATCGATCAATTTCGCTTTCTATGAATATCTTGAATCTACAATGTATAAAATCTGAAACTAGATAGAGATCGATTGATTCATTCAAATATTAGAGACATGGAAAGTCGCCGTACATTGACTACAGCAGAGCGTGTTTTTGTGATTAGACGGTATTATGAAAGTGGTCATAGCTACAAACATGTTCAAGATAACTGGGCTGATGAATTTCAGTCAGCGAAACAGTCCAAATCGACAATGCACCATCTTATTTCAAAGTTCAACAATACTGGTTCAGTTGTGAACATAAAACAATCTGGCCGACCTGTATCTATGCGCACTGACGAAAACAAGGACTTGGTCGCTGCCGCTTTTACAGCCAGTCCCACAAAATCTATTCGCCGTGCTTCAGTGGAACTAAACATGTCATATGGGAGTGTGCAACGTACGCTATTGGATATTGGCTTGAAGCCCTACAAACCACATTTGCTGCATAAGCTGAATGAAGACGATCCGGACAGACGTTTACAATTTTGTGAAACGTTCCTTAGCTTTACTGACATGTATCCGGATTTCGTGGACAGCATCTTGTAGTCAGATGAAGCCACACTTTCAAAACCAATGGACACGTTAGTCGACACAACTCCGTCTATTGGTGCGACACGAATCCATTCGAGATTCTACAGAAGGACGTTAATGCTCCTGGAATCACTGTTTGGTGCGGATTGTGTTCTTCTGGCCTTGTTGGACCATATCTCTTCGAAGGGACTGTTAGTGGTGAATCCTATTTGAAGTTGCTAAAGGAGTAGGTATGGCCAATCCTTTCTGAACGAGAGGATGTTCACAAACTCTACTTTCAACAGGACGGGGCCCCACCTCATTTGGTCGTCGTGGACCCGTCGAGTGACCGGCCCGATCACCGGATCTGACCCCACCCGATTTCTTCTTGTGGGGGTAATTAAAAATTCAGTTTACGGGAACCGCCCAAGATCAATCGCTGATATGAGGGCGTCAATCCAAAACGCTTGTGATCTTATTACTCCTGCACTCTGTGCAAAAGTGTGTCGCAGTGTTGTCTCACGCTACGCGGAATGTGTCAAGGCTGAGGGCCACCATTTCGAACAGCTTAGAACATGAATGTACGTCATGTCTTCTGGGGTTCGGTTATTGATGTATAGTTTAGAAAGATACACGATTATTTTCAACATGACTCTACAGATGTCACAAGTGAAATAATTTTTGAAAATTTCTAGAGGACGTGGGCCGCATGCGCCCCGCTGGCCACACTTTGGACAACCCTGTCCTATACTGAATGGTATTTGGAAACAGCAACTAGCCGCACATTGATATTCGTGGATGATGCGTGTTTCAATATTTGCGCAAAGCGTTCTCGAAGAAGAGCCCTCAAGGGTAGGCCAGCCGTTCGACAGGTCAATGGCTTCAGAGGACCTAATGTGACTTTGGTGATGGCAATTTCAGCTCGGGCTGGAGTTGTGTACTACGAGCTTTAAAGAGGTTGTATAACAAGTAAGATCTACGATATAATTCATATCTGTCATCAATAACGTGATAAGCTTATCATTTACAGGCAGGTTGGGTTTTTCGCAACATCCCAGAAGGCATTTCCGTGGTGGAACATCGCCTATGAATTCGTATGGACTTATCCTCATCCATAATTGTAGATCAGGAGACTCTAGGTTGCGATAAGGTTGAGCCAATGTGCAATCATGTATATAATATATATAATAATATATATATATAATAATAGAAATAAATTAATAATTATTAATAATATGTATAATATATAATCATGTATACTTACATGCATCGTTGTTTTACCATGGCAGAAATTGAAATACAGTTTTGAGTAAAACATGAATATTTGGAACGAATTTGTTTGTTTTCTTTAGAGGTTGCTTATAATATTAGCGAAAACAATTGAAACAATTCCTTGTAAAACAATTACACGAAAATGTCTGATTTGGTTGAAATAAATCCAATAATAGAAGTAGCGTGTAATAAAACGGAAATAGTTGAATTAACTACGAATCTGCATGGTAAAAGCTGTATACACAGCTCTTCTTGCAGATTTTTACAAGTTGTTATTGTGCAACATTACATAGGTTTCTACAATATTTGTTAAATACGCAGATTCACCATAATATTACTTACAAAAAATCCGAACTACAAGAAGACTAACAAAGATCCCGAACTACTGTATATAATCGATTTAATGTAATTTGCATTTCGAATGAATAGAGTTCCAATCCTAATTTCCTATTTTGTGCTTTTGTGACCCAACGATTGTTACTGTAAATTGTTCTAAAACCTACGTAATGTAAACTTAACAAATATTAGAGTTTTAATACTTTTGCTTGGAGAACGCCATTAGCGAGACGTAATCTCCGTGAAAGCTGCTTCCATCGCACATAGGTTACTTCCCGTAGGATATACGTGCATAGATCCAAAAAACAATTTCTGTGTCAATGCTATTGGTTCTCCGCATCCTGTTCCCATTCCATGGTGCGATTGAAAAAGGAGTTGTCAATGACTGAATGCTTGTCGGTATAGGCAATCTCCAGAAGATTTCTACGAGTATTAGTCATACCTTAAAAATACATTCTTGCATCATTGTGTTAAGGTTCGTATACCTTTCAATGTTGAAATATTGAACTACAATATACCGATTTAGCATATTGCGGTTCAATCATAGATAACCCAGTCTCGGGCCTGACGGCCCTCAGCCTTACAGCATATTGCGGTTCAGATATCCGAACAGTAATATAACTATGCTATAGTAGACATGAATCATTTATTTAAGGACACGTAGTTTAAGAAAGATGGATCATAGACATTGGAAATCTTCCCAGATTATACAAATTCTGCTATATTCTGATATATCAAAATGCCAATAGCCTACAGTTCACAAGATAATACAACGATCCTTTCATGAAAGGAATAATTGAATTCAATTAGGTGATACGCTCCCAGGGATGTTCAGGTCCATCCAAGTTTTTATTTCCAGGCCCACGGAATTTATCAATTATCGTCCCATGGGAATCCCATGCACCCACGGACCGGACTTCGAACAAGTACTTTCAACATAAGTTGCACATGCATGGCTTTATTATTATCAAACTCATAAAGAGCGCATATGATTATATACTATGATGAATATATTATAATTAATCTATTAATTGACAATAATAATCATAGAAAATAGATAATATGTTATGTAAGCTGGCAACCATAGAATTCTACACTGATAATAAGGGAATGGAGCGGCCAGGGACATTGAAAACAATAGAGCGTCGTGGAGATGCGCTTTCCTGACAACGGCACCTAAACAACTGCGGCTTCCAGTGCTTCACAATAAGAAATTGCCGACAGCTTGTCAGTGTACTTTGAAAATATTCACGGTTATTATCATTTTTCTTAGCATTTTGATGAAATATTTTACAATAGATCGCCTTTGGGCTGTTTCTCGCATGCGACTTTTTGCCCCGCGGTTGTCGCTGAAGAATTGGCTTTTCACATTGGACTTCGATTTTTGCGACTGCCAATCACCATTTCGATTTCTCGATTTCATGAGACATAGAAAGTGGATGTGTCTTAGCCTATTTGAGAAGGATTTGAACCAAAATTACTCTGAAGGCAGGCTTCAGTTGTTTTTGTCCTTGTTTTCATCAAAATCAGTAGGAAATTTGTATCAGAATATCAAAAATTTATTACATAGTTTGTTATAATATTCAAAATAAGCATAAAGCACTCCTATTTATGCTATTTTGTCTCGCCGCCTGCTCTGTGTAATATACAGTCCCGGACAAAAGTCCTCGATATTGTCTGCAAATTAGCTGTTATACCTATGAATTCGCATGTACTATCCCAAAGCTTTTCCTAGTCAAAAGGCTAGTGTTTCAATTAGCTATCTTTATTCATAGAGAGAGACATTTGATTTTGACACTTTATGGATATCAACGGTCAGTATTTTGTATTACGCCCAGAGGCTCGAATAACTGCAGTGATTCGGCGTGGCATGGAAGATATAAGTCTTTCACAGTATTCTGGAGTAACTTCTGTCACCCATGTTTCACGAATGACATCTTTCAGGTGATTCAGCGATGAAGGCTTGCGACTTTCAATTTCTCGTTTGATTTTCCCCCACACGTTTTCGATGGGATTCAAATCCGGACTTGAACCAGACCAAGGAGTCAGAAGTTGGAATGGTTGTGTTTCAAACCACTCTCTGACAATCCTGGCTGTGTGAGCTGGTGCTCCATCCTGTTGAAAAATCGTTGTCTGGCGAAGAGGCATCCACAGCGGAAGTTTTTGCTTGAGCAGCTCGAGATAACTTCGAGAAGTTACAGACATGTTTTGAGGTACGAACCACAGTGCCCCTCGTCCACTAGCGCTGATCGATCCCCAGATCATGACACTGGAGGGCTTTTTCAAAGTCGGCAGCACATAGCGATCAACATAGCGAGCGTTGGGTGGACGTCGAACAAAGGATGAATAACAGTGGAATTATGAAACAGTCACTTCGTCACTAAACATCACTTGACGCCAGTCGTCAGCAGTCCAGTTGACATGGGATCTCGCAAAACTTAAGCGATCGCGAATGTTTTTGCACGACAATCTGGGTTTCTTTGCTGGACGATAGGCCTTTAAATTTAACTCATCATGCAAGCGACGGCGAATCGTACGGGCACTTGGAACAGAATCAAGGTTGCTCAACGATTCACAGATTTCAGTGCTTGCTATTGTTGGTGAAGAAACACATCGACGACGAATCAAAGCATCAGTCCTCTTGCTCGTTGCCCACGGACGTCCGGTTCGGCTCCTTGATAGGAAATTTCCCAACTCTTCGTTTCTTTTGATGGTATAAGAAACAGTCGATTGGCTAGTTTTCAACTTCGAAGCAATAACATTTTGAATCAGTCCTTCTTTATGGAGAGCGACGATCTGTGCGCGGCGAGTTGGTGAGACAGGTCTGCACGTCATGACGAAACAGGACAAATGATACATCAACAGTGCTGTCCCAGATTACCATTAGTAGTAAGCAAAACTCCACTTCTGGACCGCGCAAGATGGCCGCCATCGCTGACGTCCCCCCCCCCTATGGCACGGCAGAGTGTCGTGGTCGGCCGCCGTGGTGCTTCGTGTCTGAGTCCCCCCCCTCTGGAACGACAGAGGTTGTGGTCTGTCGTGGTGTGCCGGCCAGGTGGGTCCACGTTCACAACATGTTCGCTGACTCCCCCCCCCTCTGCAACGACAGAGTGTGAGACTCGGGTGAGTTGGTCCGACCGCCTGGTTGACGTGGGCGACCGTCTAGGTTGACGTGGGCGACCGCCAGGATTAGTCTTGAGGCTATAGTGTGTGATGTTTTTGGTGCAATCTGCTGAATGTTGGGTTGTAAAATGGGTTGTTTCGAGTGGAAGGAGTGGTCGGATGAGAAAACGGAGGTCGGATTCGTATTCAGCGTGAAATTCTGCATCGGTAGGGTGAGTTTCAAGTCAATCGGTGAGAAAAAATTTTCAACATTTTTCGAAAAACGACAGAGTTAGAATTTGGGACGTTTTGGTGTGTAGCGTCCAAACGAAGCATCGGATGAGAAAACGGAGGTCAGATTCGGATTCAGCGTGAAATTCTGCATCGGTAGGGTGAGTTTCAAGTCAATCGGAGAGAAAAAGTTTTCGGCTGACGTCCCCCCCCCTGGACAGCTTGCTTCGATTTTGGCTTCCAGTGGACGGATTTTGTCGTGCGATAGCTCGTTTGAAAGCTAAGAGTGAGACAAATTCAGTGAAAGAATCGGCTTGTTCCTATCTGTCTTCGTTCAAAAGTTAGAGCGGTTACAAGATTTTAGGTCGGAGCTCGCTCACCTGAAAAAATCCTAAGTGTCAGAGTGGCTTTGTATGGGTAAAATTTTGAAAATTTTCCAAAGTGTGGAATTTCGACCTGGGACCGCCACCAAAACATTTTTCATCAAATTTCACTGACCTCCCCCCCCCCCCGACAGCAATCTTCTAACTTTGGTTCTAGTGGACGGATTTTGTCTTACAGCTACTCGTTTGAAAGAGGAGAAAAAACTGCTCGACAACATTTTTTGTTGCGAGTCAATCGGACCAGCCGTTCAAAAGTTAGAGCGGTTACAAGATTTTAGGTCGGAGCTCGCTCACCTGAAAAAATCCTAAGTGTCAGAGTGGCTTTGTATGGGTAAAATTTTGAAAATTTTCCAAAGTGTGGAATTTCGACCTGGGACCGTCACCAAAACATTTTTCATCAAATTTCACTGACCCCCCCCCCCGACAGCAATCTTCTAACTTTGGTTCTAGTGGACGGATTTTGTCTTACAGCTACTCGTTTGAAAGAGGAGAAAAAACTGCTCGACAACATTTTTTGTTGCGAGTCAATCGGACCAGCCGTTCAAAAGTTAGAGCGGTTACAAGATTTTAGGTCGGAGCTCGCTCACCTGAAAAAATCCTAAGTGTCAGAGTGGCTTTGTATGGGTAAAATTTTGAAAATTTTCCAAAGTGTGGAATTTCGACCTGGGACCGTCACCAAAACATTTTACATCAAATTACACTGACCTCCCCCCCCCCCCGACAGCAATCTTCTAACTTTGGTTCTAGTGGACGGATTTTGTCGTGCGATAGCTCGTTTGAAAGCTAAGAGTGAGACAAATTCAGTGAAAGAATCGGCTTGTTCCTATCTGTCTTCGTTCAAAAGTTAGAGCGGTTACAAGATTTTAGGTCGGAGCTCGCTCACCTGAAAAAATCCTAAGTGTCAGAGTGACTATGTATGGGTAAAATTTTGAAAATTTTCCAAAGTGTGGAATTTCGACCTGGGACCGTCACCAAAACATTTTTCATCAAATTTCTCTGAATGAGGGGGGGCGAGGGGGGTCAGTGAAATTTGATGAAAAATGTTTTGGTAAAGGTCCCAGGTCGAAATTCGGAAGTTTTAAATTTTTCAAAATTTTCACCACACTGGAGCTCTCACACTTAGGAATTTTTTCACTTGTGGCATGTTACATGGACATGTGCTGGCGGACCAACTTCCCGTGGTCATATGAGAATGGTTCAGGTGTCATATTGTAAAGAATGATGAGACGAATCGTTTGCAACAAACCGCATGTCGCTACGATGAATACTTTCGGAGATAGAGCCATTTTAAGTTTTCTTCCGAGCATATATAAACCCCCGACAACGTAAGTCTGATCACTTCATCGAAAGACGAGGTAAGCGACGGTCGTCGCTCTGAGCTCCCGATATCGGGTGTTTCAAAGGACTCTATCTTTTGAAGTAGGCAAGCTATCTTGCTATGATAGAATTTGATAGTGTCTTTACTACTGATAAAATTTTTTAAAAGTAGTATGAGTAGTAAAATGCGGAATTTTTTAAAAATTCTTAATTTTCACTTTTTTCAAAGTTTTAACATATAGACTAAGGTTTTCAAGTATCCTGAGTTCAAATCTGCTATCAGATTTGAAATTTAACTAAGTCTAAGGCAGCTTTGAGGGGTTAGATCCCAGCTACTGATCACTACCTTTGACTCGGCGTTCCTGTTACCACTTCGGGGCAGTGACAATGATGTCTTCAGCTGTAAAGAGCGGGTATCGGGGAAGATCTCTCACTTCCTAGTGATCGGTACAAGGCCTTCGGGCTGTCGACGGGATCGAGTGCCACTCACTACACTCACATCTATCATTCCTCACTAAGTGTTGATATTATGTTGAATGTTGACTAAGTTGAATGTTGAATGATGATATTATGTTCTAGGCTGTATACTACATTCAAATCTGCTATCAGAAATTTAACTAAGGCAGCTTTGAGGGGTTAGATCCCAGCTACTGATCACTACCTTTGACTCGGCGTTCCTGTTACCACTTCGGGGCAGTGACAATGATGTCTTTAGCTGTAAAGAGCGGGTATCGGGGAAGATCTCTCACTTCCCTAGTGATCGGTACAAGGCCTTCGGGCTGTCGACGGGATCGAGTGCCACTCACTACACTCACATCTATCATTCCTGACTAAGTGTAATGCTTTAGGAATATGACTGTACTACATGATTCAAAACTTATACTAATTTCATTATCTTACAGTTAACGAGAAATCTGAGTACTGACAGCAAAAATGGTGAACAACGATAGAAATAAGAAGTTTCACATTAAAATGTGCGTATGCGGTCGAATCAACCGCCGAGACGGTCTCAGGGACCACATAAGGAAGGCAGGGGCCGACCACATGGTTATCCTGAATAGGGTTGCCTGTGTGAAGTGCAGGGTGCTGTTGGTTGTTGGGCAGGAGGCCGAGTTTTATCGGAGGCATGGTGAGTGTACAGGAGGGTTGGTGACCGATTTGAGATTTGTGGAGTTGATGAATGCTGAGAAGGAGCGAATGTTGGAGAAAGAGGCCAAGAATGTTGTTGAGAATGCTAGTGGGAATGTTGTTGAGAATGCTAGTGGGAATGCTGTGGAGAATGCTAGTGGGAATGCTGTGGAGAATGAGGTAGAGAATGCTGTGGCCGGTTTGAAGGCTGACAAGTGGCGGAAGAGAGTGTTTGAGAGTGATGATGAGGATGATGTGGATTTGGATAGGGAGCGAGTGAGGAAGTGTGTGAGGAAGTTGAGCTCTTCGTCATCGGAGGTATCCAATATTGTTATTAGCGACCCCCCGAAGAGCTCATCTTCCCCAATAGTGAAGGGTGGTGGGGTACGGAAGCAGTCGGCGCGGTGGGATGAGGACATGGAAAAAAAGCATGTGTCGTAGCAAGCGGCACATGCTTTGTTGGTAGATCGCTACGAAAGTTTTAAGAAGGTGAATGAGAGAACGTTGAGTGAGTTGAGTGAGCTGAAAATGAAGGAGGTGAAATGTAAGGAGGTGGCAGATGAGAATATCCGTATGAGGCGTGTTGTGAAAGAGTTGAAGGAGAATGTGCGAGTGTTGGAAGACAAGAATGATGAGTGTGAGAAGAGGGCGAGTGCTGCGGAGAGGAGAATGGGAGAGGCAGAAGCGAAGTTTGAGGAGATGATGAAGGAGATGAGTGTGTTGAGAGCGAAGAATGTTGAGTTGGAGAGGACTGTGGCTCGGCGGGGTGATGAGAGGCAGGCGTGTGAGAAGTTGGAGCGCATGAGGGATGAGTGGGAACGTGTGAATGAGGATCGTTTGTTTGAGTTCCACATCCCTATTCGGGATAACCATCTGGCCGGCGAAGTCCTCGTCAATAAAAGCCTGGACGAAAGCATTGTATGCTATCATGGACATCCGAGCAAGAAATGCCTCCACGCTACACTAAGAATGCGTGGGCCAATCAGGAAGCCCGCTAGACTGCCTAAGGATGACTAACTTGGTAAGTGAAAAGCAAATAAGATAGTATATCCTATTCTAATACATATCATTTTCATTGCAGATCTTTGCCTGCCTTCACCACCCCATCAATTTACTCCCGAGAACGAACCATCGGCTCTCTTAAGGGCCACCTAGGGGCAAGACATGATAGAACCTCCACGCGGTTTGCCCTGGGCAGTCTTCGGACTGGCGAATACTATCATTAAGTTGAATCTGCTATCAGTCAACTTGAACGTTGCGTCGCGTTAGAGGGGTATATAAACCACTGCCTCTCATTTCATTTCATTTCAATCATGCAGACGCCGAACAGTCAAGTCAGCTCTCCTCGCGGACCGCAGTTAAGGCCGCGAAATTTATTTGAGGAGTTTGTCAGGCTAGAGGAGCAAGACAGAGTTTTTAATAATCTTGCTCGGATTGGCAATCCGATGACAGCAAATGCTGTCAATCCAACGGAATGGCGCTACATTCCACTTTTTAGCCATGTACCAGTTAGTGTGGAAGTCGACAGTGCTACCAAAGAGAGAGTCAAAGACTCTCTCAGCAGAATTGGTAGGGTGTAAGATGACGTTACTCCCGAGAACGAACCATCGGCTCTCTTAAGGGCCACCATGGGGCAAGACATGATAGAACCTCCTCGCGGTTTGCCCTGGGCAGTCTTCGGGCTGGCGAATACTATCATTAAGTTGAATCTGCTATCAGTCAACTTGAACATTATGCAGTCGATTGCTATCCCTGAAGCATTCTGATTCGCTGTTGAGCAATTCATTGTTGAAAACCCTATATAAGCCAGAAGATTGTAGCGCTTCTCATTCAATTTGAAGTCACGATGGAAGCGACATCTGCCGACAACATTCCCGTCTTCACCGATGAAGACAACGGCATTCCCAACTTCATCATCCTCGACGAGTGGGATGAAGAGGATGAGAAGAAGGGGAAGATCAAGAAGATCATTTGGACGGATGAGGTGTGGACTCCTAAAACCACCCGCATCCGAAAGGTGCCAGATGCACCAGTACGACCTCGGCGGTATAGGGTCTATGACAACCTAGCTGTCATACCTATTGACTATTCAAGCCAATAGTCAACTTAATTGTCACCGAGAACGAACCATCGGCTCTCTTAAGGGCCACCATGGGGCAAGACATGATAGAACCTCCTCGCGGTTTGCCCTGGGCAGTCTTCGGGCTGGCGAATACTATCATTAAGTTGAATCTGCTATCAGTCAACTTGAACGTTGCAAATGAAGTTCGGTGTAATACTTCCTTTCGACGGGCGTTCCTGTAAAGGGCGGCGGTGAAACCCGTAGCTATGTATACCGCAAGGGACATTCGGCAATGGTCAATCTTGTTAAACCTCTCTGCGTCATGTTTGCAAGTGATTGCCTCTGTCTCAACGTAGTATGCATTCGCGCCAGGGCGACATTTAGCCAACTGTCGAAGGTTGCCTAAAACTTTCCATTGCATACGTTATGAGAACCATGAGTTCTACCTGTCTCTATCAATGAGACGAATTGATGAATGGAATGAAATGGGAGGACACTCACGCGCCACACGCAACATAACACACTTCTCTCTTCCGTAGTCTAACAAGCTCTTTACACATGGATCGCAGTCGATTGCT
Organism: Prostheceraeus crozeri; assembly: GCA_907163375.1. NCBI lineage: Eukaryota > Metazoa > Platyhelminthes > Polycladida > Euryleptidae > Prostheceraeus > Prostheceraeus crozeri. Next base: position 367,779 of record CAJQUW010000740.1, read on the forward strand.
ATCCCTGTATCAGAAGTGTAAGCTATCTTAATTTTATTTAACACTATTTCATCTACCATCATCGCCCATATGAAATGTTATAAGATTTACAAGTTAGACTAAGCGTGCTACTATTTCCAAATGAAAAAGTATACATGGTTAAATCATCCACTTAAGCCCATCCGTAGTCTAACAAGCTCTTTACACATGGATCGCAGTCGATTGCTATCCCTGTATCAGAAGTGTAAGCTATCTTAATTTATTTGACACTATTTCATCTACCATCATCGTCCATATGAAATGTTTTAAGATTTAGAAGTTAGACTAAGCGTGCTACTATTTCCAAATGAAAAAGTATACATGGTTAAATTATTCACTAAAACCCCATTCAAGTAAGTCAGTATGAAAGCAAAGATAATACGAGATAAACATTTATTATGGCATGTATTTCAAAAGGTCTTCATCGTCAATATCGTCCCAGAGTCTGACTTCACATAGATCACAAAAACAGTTGAGCTGCTTTAAACGTTCTTCTGCAGCGTCCCTCACTTTCTCAATGTACGCCCACTCCGCCACGGTTCGCGGTTGGGAGTTAGGGGTGTACCACTCCCATATTTGATGTAAGTGCGACTTGCTGGTCATCTCCATCACCCCTTCGGCATCATATTGTAAATATTTCCACCGTATGCCTGCTAGGTCGGGCAACTCCTCTTCATCGTCCTCCAATAATGATAACTTTCGTATATTGTCGAGATTGTATGTCTTCTACACCTTCGCCTTTCTTGGTGCATTTGGTGTAACGAGCACCTTTGCTGATGTACATGGAGAGGAGAACTCCAATGCGGTATTTGGTGTTGTTGGAGGACTTGTCATGTTGTCTTTGAAATGCTGACTTTGAATAATGATAACTTTAACATTTTTCTAATTCTTAAGTATACACAAGCAGCCAATCAGAATGAACATCCAATGAATGAAGAGAATGAAAGTATATAAGCAAAGTGACATTCAGGTCATTTCATTTAATCTGTGAATCATACAAGTGACGAACGCACGATCTCTCTCTTTGACTATTATTCTGTCTGATCATATTTCATTAAAATGGTAAGTTAAAGATTTCCTCTCTCATCTCCCTCAAACGTGTGACTAATAGCATCTTCCTCAATTTCAGGCATCAACTTCATCACCAACGCCCTCTCTTCTCGAGGAAAGTTTAGAGTTATTGAGTCAAGGTAGGTTGTAACACTACACTGAGGCTTGAACAGAGATGAAAGAATGATTTCTCTTTCAGGTGATGTGAGTTCCAGCTCAGGACTCTCGCGGCAAGGCAACGAGTGGGAATGTGCCGACTGCGGACATATGTTTACAAGGAAGCACAGTCTCCTTCGACACATCAAACAACGTGTGTGTCAACGCAAAGCGGCGTCAATCTCCGGAGGTGAAGTTGATTCTGACGATGACATCTCCTTTCCTTGCGATTTGTGCCCTCTTTCTTTTGATAGTCACTTTCAGCGATCTTCGCACAGACTTCAACACACGCATGCAAATGATCACTACACCAACGGTACCTCTACCATCTCCCTCATTAATGTTTCACATAATAATTTAGTACGCGACTACTGCATGGAGTCCAGTACTCAAATAGTAGATTTTCCTGAGTGGCTCCTTCAAAATTCTAACATTATCGAAGCGCTCTTCAACAATTTAGACAATTTTAGAATGAAGGCGCTCATCTACCTCAAACTAAAATATATTAAGATAGATTTTCAAACGGGTCAAGTGACGGAGAGAATACAGTTTCATGTTCCTTCCTCTTCCGCAACCGAAGTTGTAGACTGCGAGTCTTGGCTAAATTTTCACATTCAATGTTTAAAATCAAATGTAGATAAATTCAATGAACGCGACAGCGCTCTCATTTTTGATGGTGTGGACTCAGCCATATTCAAAATTTCCCTATTAGAAAGTCATGCAGCTCGAGGCATATTAAACTACCAAAAACGTTGTATAATAAGAAAGCTGTCATCAATGTCGATTGTAAATCACAGTGTTTCAAATATGCAGTCCTATCCATCCTTCACTATAATGATATCAACGCGAATCGAAATCATACCTATAGCTATAGACAGTGGGAGGATGAACTAGACTTTGAAGGTTGTGATAGTAACAACATGAAAATCAAAGATGTAGAAACGTTCGAAAAACATAATCAGATTAAAATTGTCGTTCACGTGTGGGAGAAGGGGTTGAAGGGTGCCCGCTATAATTCACGTTCAACTTGTTATGAACGTGTAGTCAACCTCTTATTAGTAAAACAAGATGATAGCGAGGAATGGCACTACTGTGGTATTCCCAAAATCTCTCGCTTGTACACTCACTTGGGGCACTCTAAAAGAGGTGAACATTTTGTATGCGACCGCTGCATCCGCTCCTTTTGGAGTAAAGATAAATTTGAAACTCACTATGAATGGTGCAAGCGAGGTAAATTACAAATGGAACGCATGCCCAAAGATAAAATATTTTCACATAGGGATAATGGTGACGAATTAAGTCCCCTGCGTGTCATTTACGCAGACATAGAATGCTACATTGATGATATCATCCACAAGCCAGCAGCCATATCCTGCTATGAAGTATGGCATGACCACTTTAGGAATAGACAAAACAAAATGCATACTTGGCAAGGTGAAGATTGTATTTCAAAATTTCTAGAATTTCTCGATAAAGCTGCTAAATTTCAACAATCATATGATTCCCAATTGCAGCGTAAGTCACTACATATGTCAGATGAAGACAAACAGAAATTTGAAAGTTGCACATCCTGTCCTAAATGTCATAAAACGTTTGATGATGATAAAATTAAGAAAGTGCGTGATCATGATCACATCACTGGTAAATTTAGAAACGCACTCTCCTCCAAATGTAACTGTTCACTTAGGTTGAGACGTCGTGTACTACCCGTCATTTTCCATAACTTTAAGGGCTATGACAGTCATATGCTCATAAAAGGAGGGTTGAGCCAGATGAAATCGTGGCAGTTTAATGTAATAGCACAAACGAGAGAAAAATTCATGGCAATGACAGCAAAAGTACCAGTAGATAAAACTAAAGAAAATAAGACAGTCTTCTTCGAAATAAAATTTTTAGATTCATTTCAATTCATGTCAGCGTCACTAGCTTCTCTCGTTCGTAATCTCAAGTTTCTTCCCCATAGTCAAACTTTGAAGAAACACTATCCAAACTTAACGGATGAAATAATCACTCGCAAAGGAGTCTTTCCTTATGCGTATTTTAGCTCAATGTCTAAACTAAATGAAACAACCCTTCCTTCCATTGACAAATTCAAAAACGATTTGACGGGTGAAGATTGTCCAGTAGAGGACTATGAACATGCTCAAGAGGCATGGATAAAATTTAATTGTAAAACGTTTGGCGATTATATGATCGCTTACTTAGAATTAGATGTCATTTTGCTGGCTGATGTCTTTCAGGAGTTTCGACGAGTGGCATTAGAAGAAGACAAATTAGATCCTGTCCACTTTGTCAGTCTACCAGCCATGTCCTTTAAATCAGCCTTTAAAATGACTGGTGAGACCATTCATCTCTTACAAGACCCGGAGATGTATAATATATTTGAGCGCGGAATACGCGGTGGTCTCACATTTGTAAATAAACATCATATAAAATCTGAAACAGTAGGTGATGATCATATCCACCTAAAGTACTATGACCAAAATAATTTATATGGCAGTTCACTGTCTAAACCACTACCTCATTCCGAGTTTAGTTGGTTAAATCAAAATGACTTGAGTATTACTCCAACCCTTCAAACATACTGAATATTCCAGATGAAGGTGATTGGGGATATTATTTTGAAGTGGATTTGATTTATCCAAATAGTATTAAAAATAAAACTGCTGATTTCCCACTTGCACCTGAATCTGGCGAAGTGACTGAAGATATGTTTTCACCATTCATGTCACAATTTCATAATAACTTAACAGAGTGTGGACAGCCAAGGTACAAACCATGCCGCAAACTTTTACTCACCCAATATGATAAGAAAAATTATCTCGTACACTTCTGCATATTAAAATTCTATTTAGAAATGGGCATGCTTCTAAAGTCAGTTCACCGCATTATCAAATTTAGACAGAAAGCCTTCCTCAAACCCTACATAGATAGTAACAGTCAAAAACGTGCACTCGCCCAAAATAATTTTGAAAAGGATTTTTATAAATATAAGAATAACAGTCTATTCGGAAAGACCATGGAGGATGTTAGAAAACGTATGAATTACAAACTAGTCGTTGATGAACAAAAATATCACAAATTGACCTCATCACCTCTTTTCATTGATAGAGACATCATCGATGAGGATCTTGTAGGTGTTAAAATGATTAAATCAGAAGTTGAGTTGTGCAAACCCATCTATATTGGGCAAGCCGTTTTAGATTATTCCAAGCTTGAAATGTATCAACTCTTCTACAAAATATTAAAACCATGCCCTCTCGTAAAAGAGGTTCGCTTGCTGGGTGGTGATACAGATAGTTTCTTTTTAGGAATTACCACTCAAAAAGATTTAAATTTTAATGAAGTAGGCAAGTCATTAGAAAAATATTTCGACACATCTAACTACAATCCCACTCATTCACTCTATTCCATACAGAATAAAGCCAAACTTGGTTGTTTTAAGGATGAAACAGCAGGAAAGGAAATAGATGAAATGATTCTCCTCCGTCCTAAAATGTATTCCATGAAACTAAAAGAATGTGCAGATAGTATTAAGCGTGCTAAAGGTATATCAAAATCCATTGTTCATAAAATGAAACATCGGTCCTATAAGAAGGCCTATAAAAATAAAACTATAACGTTTGTCAATATGACAATCTTAAAATCTCAAGTTCATACTGTGAAAACGTACACATTTAAGAAACGAGCACTTTCAGCATGGGAGGATAAGAGGTGTTGGATAGGACATAACACATCTCTTCCACATGGACATCCTGACACAAACATACCTCCACCCAAAAGAATAAAACTCACGCTACCACATTCAGGAGATGTATTGACATAATCAACTTTAACTCAGTATTTTGATGTTGCTTTTTGTAGATATACATGGCTGTTTTATGTATCGCATGAGATCGTTTCTTCCATGTGAATATATGCCTACAGTCAGCCCATTCCCCCTATATCTGTGAAAAGACTTTTTCATATACATATTTTTATTTCAATAAACATATCACAATGACTTCACTTTGTTTTCCGAAACACTAAAGTTACGAGGGATTTAGTATCTTTCACATGGATGCACTCTTGTAAACCATTGGTAATTTTGATAGCAATAGAGGGTATAGTTTGTTTGATGACGGGATGATAGAAAATAGATTCAAACATCTTCTCGACTATTCCATATGAAGCGTCTTTATCATGAATGAAATCGCGTAAAATGTATTCTTTTTTCTCACCAACAGAAATAGGTAGAATCAAATCACTTTGAATGTAAAGGTGCTGTTTCATGTTTATCAAGTGTCATTGGTGTTTCTATACCAATCGTATGCGCAGCAGCAAACACAGTTTGTAGCATTGAAAAACCAAAGAGTTTTTTCAAATTTTTACTCAATTGACATTGAATGTCATCACCCAGTCTCAGAACAACGCGTTGATTTTCAATTGAAAACGAAATGTGGTGTGTCTTTACATCATATTTACTTTTCATCACATGCTTCAACTTCTGTTGTATATAAGGATTTACTACATGAATGAAGCTTTCAACTGTATGATATAGACGCGGCATTATATTGATAGCAACTTTAGATTCTTCATAAGACTGGTAAATTTTCTTGATGTGATCACCATAGATGTCCACCCACCATTCATCATTAACTGAATCAGCTTTAGTGTGATATTCATGAGAAGCATACACCACACCGCTTCCAATAATAGGTGTATAATGTCTTACAAAATGACGCAAGGTTGGAGAGAAATAAACTGTAAGTTTGTCATTATATTTCTGAATAACCAACTTATTTTTGTCCGCCATAATTTTCTCTCCATACTTCTTACCCACAGTCTCATTCCATCGTTTTACTAACTCAATAAGTGATAAAGGTTGAACACCACGCTTTTTCAAAATGATGCGTTCTTCGCATTCTACAACATCTTCATCAAATATTTTAAATCTATAATGAAATTTGTTGATTCGATTTGAATAAACTTTTTTAACATTTGCAGTAGCAATTGACGTTAGATGTAGTCCATGGCCAAAACCAAGATGTGGATAGAATTCACTATCCAACCTCAGCGTAAGACCTTTAGTAAAAGAATGAAAGCGGAGGAACTGTCTCCCACTCCAACGATAGATAGTAAACTCATAAGCTTTCTGATTTTTATTCTTCATGATGGAAGTATTACCACTGTTGAATGCCTTAATAATTTTCTCATTCCCAAATGGTTCATAAGAATCTGATTTTATCTGAATCCATTCATAGTTCCACTTTCCATCTGATGTTAAATTGTATGGGAACTGAAATGCATTATTCATCGTTATTCCATCATGGGTGCGAGGAGTCAATATCATTTCTTCCAAATCATTCAGATTCTGAATATTGCTATCATAGCAAATACTAGAAACGCCAACCTCCCATTCACCTTCTAAATGCAGTGGCCGATTTAATTCTACTCGATAGTCTGATGGTTTATTTTTGGGAAATTTATTCATAGAAGCATTACTGGGCAAGTAGATTAGAAACGAGTCCTTATTTTCACTTTCCATATTATTCACATTGGAAAAATATATTAGCATACGTTTGCATTAACTCTTCATTCGGAAATGGAGTGTGATACTTGTCACAGCATCTTTATGAAAAGGGATCAACGCACCAGCATCGTCATAAATGGCAATATCAATTTGTGGGATGTAGTTTGATTTCAGCTTTGTATAATGCACTTTCTTGAAAGTATGCTCAGATAAAATACTGCAGCTTTTTGGCTGGTATGGTATCATTGCTAGCAATGGAGCTTCAACATCTCCCACACGTACATCTTCACCAATATTGGAATATATCTGAAAATAGTTAATACGACGCGATAGCGACATGTCTGCGCTAGCTTTGGTTACAGTACCACTTTTAAAGATATTTTGATCAAAACCCAAAATGTCCATTAGAGTTTTATCCATAATTAGTTCAATACCTTTTCCACTTATAGTGAGAGACAAAGTACCTTCTTTTTCAAAAAAATGAAATATGTTGGTCATTAATCACTTCATTTAAATAATCTACAACCAATTTAACCGAAGTAATAATGCGAGGCATCAACACTCTTGTTTCATGTAAGATACCACCTAAAGGCTCTACACACTTTCTGTATAAAGATACGGTCCATTCTGTATCAAATTGATTTGACCTTTCACATGGTAAATGTTGCATATCAGATTTTCCATGAACAGCTGCAGAACGATGTCGTAAGAACTGATGAAAATCTTTTGAACAAACTAATACTAGATCATCATCATTTAATTTGCTTATTGCAATATGATTAGATGATTTGATATAAGTCAATGTTGCCACTTGTTTACCATCAACTCGAAGGAGATAATTAAATTTCTTCAATAATGTTTCAGGAGTCATGTTTGTCTTTCTTGGCTTAATCACAATCTTCTTCACCAACGTCTTCTCATTTCTTGGAATAAGATCTACATAATAAGCTTCCTCTCGATATATTAACTGTTTATGGCCACTTATGTGGTAATTAACGTTAAAATTATCATAGCTTGTCAAGGCGCTAGCGAGGTAACCTAAATCATTTCTTAAACTTGGACTTAAACCAACAATCCAATCTTTCTCAACTACATGATGTACATAATTATAATCATCATTGTGCGGAGTAAATTGGACAATATGTTTACTCGCTTTATTCAAGAAATCATATATAAACTTTTTACATGATAAGAGATCTTTCTTTGGCCACTGTGGAATGTATACTCGGCACCCCTTTTCACATTGATAAGCAGCTGTACGCCTCATATTAATAGTCATCACCTCATGATCAAAAGTATAGACACAGTTGCTATAAACAAGTTGAGTGACACCCACTTCCCAATTCCCATTTAGCTGTTGTGCATGATCAATGGGAGTAGAAAAGAGTGCAGCTCGATTACTAGCAAATCTCTTTGTAGCCGCATTGCTAAGCAAAATATGATAAAACGACATTTTTATATTGCTAATCTGCAACTTTGCATAACATCATGAAGACTTGGATTTTGCACTCTCTACAATATATCAGAGTTGATCGTGATGGAAACGTACATTTCAAAAATTCTCATGGTCATACATCAAGAGGAATTACATTAAGATGGCGACAATTTGTCAACCTCAATGATATCATGAGGGATTTGGAATATTTTGAAACATTAAGATTCATCTCCTTGGGTATTTCAAGTTTGGCTTCAACATTACAGAAATGAAATTCAAATCTACCATTCTCATTCCGCAAACTGTTTCTCATTTCGCAAATACAATTGGGAGAAGTATAGAAGATATATACATCGCTCCATCATGACATTTATTCGTCGTGAGTTCATCGCCCTACTATGCAAATCTTAATCAGACATGACTACTACACATCATGAGTTGGAAATTAGATTCCCTACAACGTATTGAAACGGATCATGATCGAAACGTCTATTTCAAAGATTCAACTGGAAATGTGAGAAGAGAGTTTGCTTTATCTTATCGTCATTTTCAATCTCTACATCATATCATGAAGGACTTGAAATACTTCTATATGAAAAGACATTCACGTATTGGAAATCGCATCTGGCTGCGCGTCAACAATCGGCGAATTCAACTCTATCATTCCCAACTTCATACTAACTTCACATTTCATCAAGGTAGTTGGGAAAAGTATAAAAGGAAGGTACATCGCTCAATTTACTCATTCTTTCATCATGAAGCGCCATCACTACACCATCGTCAACATTCTCCGTCGCTTCAGACTCTACACCAAAATCGATCTCACAACATTACACCAACAGCTTCCAAACAGCAAGTATTACCGGGCCGTCCTCAAATGTTAGTGGTGAAGATGAACAATTCACGGAATCTTCAACTCTTCCCAAATGGGACTGTACAGATTCTCGGCGCCCTTTCTCATTCATTCGGCGCAGTCAATGCGCTTAGAGCTACAAAGACTACTACGGTCGGATATGGAAGAGGGAGAGAGAGGTGTGTGATGTCGAATCTGACTGTGGACAATATGGTGATCTCTACTCAATTGAGTGACAGTCTATCATTTTTGAAGATTCGTACCAGCAGTTACAGTTTGTGTTATGAAACCCGAACTTTTTCTGCAGCTCTCATTAGTTGTTGGTTACCTGTGCATGTGGCAATCTTTCATAATAGTAAAGTGATCATTACTGGACTAAAATCTCATGAACAAGCAAATATGATCCTAGACTATCTCATTGAGTATGTACGTACCCAGCGGATTGTAAAAATAAAAAACAATTTTTCCAACATGATGTTTTTATTTCAAATCATGATAGAACTTACAAATCATTTTTTCATTAGAGGATGGATTACATGAAAAGTTTTGAATAACAGATGCAAATCGAGATACATGTAAACGTCTTAAGATGAAGTACAGTACAAAAGCACCACACGTTGATGAAAGTGGATGTTGTAGTATGCGTTCATTTCGCTGATATTGACGCGTATGTTTTCTCAACCACTGCTGTGTTGGTATATTTGGAGGTTGAGCAAGAGAGTCAAATAGTTCACCACGTCGGTCTTCTCCAATAAAGATCGCTTTCCAATGCTCACCGCCTAAAATCTGTGAATGAGTGTTTAGCACAATAAAGATGGGATAGTGATTTACTGCAGGTGGTAAGGTATCGAGTGAATAGACATTATCGAAAGCTTTCAAAGCGTCGCTTCGTCTGCATTACGCCCCTTGACACTTTAGTCTTAATATCCGTCAGCAGTCAACCAACTCATTAACGATTATACTGAAGAATCACTCACGATACCTTTTGTAATTTCAATATTTTAATCGAAAACTGCATAAATTAATACATTGATCGTCTCAGCTAGTGTTCTTTTGAA
>CAJQUW010000742.1:0-10552 GCA_907163375.1 Prostheceraeus crozeri
CACGGTGTGTCGGAAGCAAAATTAAGCAAAGAAAAATGCCCATCAATAATTTTAAGTTTTTCTAGATCAGAATTTGACGCTGAATCCAATGAGACCAAAATGAAAATCTTTCATCGAGGGGTTCTCGAGATAATCGATAAAATCGATTTATTTTATCGATCACTAGATTTGATCGATACGTCCCATTTTATGATTGGAAAAATGCCCATCAATAATTTTAAGTTTTTCTAGATCAGAATTTGACGCTGAATCCAATGAGACCAAAATGAAAATCTTTCATCGAGGGGTTCTCGAGATAATCGATAAAATCGATTTTATCGATCACTAGATTTGATCGATACGTCCCATTTTATGATTGGAAAAATGCCCATCAATAATTTTAAGTTTTTCTAGATCAGAATTTGACGCTGAATCCAATGAGACCAAAATGAAAATCTTTCATCGAGGGGTTCTCGAGATAATCGATAAAATCGATTTTATCGATCACTAGATTTGAATTGATCGATACGTCCCATTTATTATTGGAAAAATGCCCATCAATAATTTTAAGTTTATCTAGATCAGAATTGACGCTGAATCCAATGAGACCAAAATGAAAATCTTTCATCGAGGGGTTCTCGAGATAATCGATAAAATCGATTTTATCGATCATTAGATTTGATCGATACGTCCCATTTTATGATTGGAAAAATGCCCATAAATAATTTTAAGTTTTCCTACATCAGAATTTGACGAACATCAGAATTGAGACAAATACAATATTTAGGGGGTTTCAAGATTATTATCAAGTTTGTCGCACTGCATCTTAGGTAGCGCAATAACTTCACATAATTGTTTCACAATCGAAATTCAAAAATTAGAATTGACATTTAGAACGTGAAACTTTACTTTTCATCTTCCCTCCTTAAGCTACCACGGAACAGAAATCCTACCCTGGTGATGAGAGCCGGAGTTTTATTGTTAAATTTCTATGGTAATCTCTCTGATAATGCAAACTGAAGGGATAACGACACTCGTAGCACAGTGTGTTTATTACTCGAAGCACAGTATTATAACAGCAACGCCGGCCAAAATCTGGCCAGCCAATTACAATGTCGTCCTGAGGCGACAGCGCGTGAGTCATCTCCCCTACAAGCAGTAAGTTGCGCGTGCACAGCGCAGACACACGTGACCCCACAAGACAGATACATTGATTGATCATCTTTGTTTATGTCGATTGACTTTCTTAAGCAGGCTAGTTTTGGTTTTTCACTCAGTAGACAGGCTGCTCTCGAAGTGGCTTCACTATGCATCCGCCATTAACACATTTGCAGGCTAGACGTGTGATTTGTTTATTGTGCTTTGACAAGGATAGAAATGCACGACCCATCAACGATAATCAGCTACGTATGATCAATGAATTTTGCCTGATTGATTATTCTACTGATGATTTGAGGCTGCCGACGTCTCTTTGTGGTACGTGTCGTCGAATCCTGTGTTCTTATGACAACAACGATTTCACCAGAACAATTACTCTTTTTGATTATTCTTCATTTCGAATTCCCTTAAATCGCGCAGTGCTATCAACATGGAGGGTTCCTGTAGTTGCTGTATTTGTGAAAGAGCGAAAAGCAACTTCCTCAGACTGCAACAAGAAACAAATTACTCAAAGGAAGGCCGACATCTCGACTTGATGATGATGATAGTGATGAAATCAAGCCAAAGCAAGTACGACTTTGCTGCAGTTGTTTTTCGATTCTTTCTCGTGGATTTTCTCATGTGTGTTCAAATACGAAATTGAATGAAAAACATTTCAAATGTTTTACAGAAGGTAGACGCGACTGAACAATTTACTGCACATGTTGTGAAATCAAAAGCTAACTCTGGAAATTGCACCTTGACAACCGAACGAAGGGTCAACGTTGAGTTGTGTATCTCTTCACCTGACAGTGACTCGTCGACGATAAGTCTGATGATATTCTTCAGATTCGTGAGGATCTTTCTTTAAGTACGAGAAAGACGATTAAATTGGTCAGTGATCTTCGAAAATCTGTACCCAATCCGCGGAAGAATTTTGAATCGAATTTGAAATTAACTATGTTTGAACAAGACCATATTTTTGATGAGTTCTTCGATGTTGTTGAGATGGATTTCTTCGAGGTTGCAAATGATACAGTCATTGGTCATCTCGCCGTCCCGTCGTATTTTGCAAAGACTCAAAGAACTTTCTCGAGTATGTCATTTCCGCAAGAAATCTGAATAATGACGACGATTCAATCATCAAAATCTGTGTTGATGGAGGGCAGGGATTTGTAAAAATCATGTTGTCCATTGTCAGCGGCATCAAAGCCGAATCGGATAACCCGGCGTCCATTTATGGAGCTTGTTCCTCAACTAGCAGATTCAAATATTCTGGAGTAAAAAAGATTTTTTTGTTGGCTTGCATTCCCGATATACAGGAGAATTACAACAACATCAAACAATTATGGATACTGCTGAAGCTGGACGAATTGGAGCGAGATTTTTTCCTTGTAAGTAACATGAAACTCAGCAATATTATGATTGGCATTATGGCTCATGGAAGCTCATATCCTTGTTACTGGTGTGATACGCAGAAAGAAGATCTTTGTGAAAATGGCCCACTTAAAACTTTCAAAGGCATCAAACAGGAATTTTGGAAATATCATGAAAATGGACAGAAGAAGTCTCAAGCCAAGCAATTTAAGAATGTGATTCATCCGTCGTTGATTATGCCTTCCCAATCTGCATCAGATACTGTTCTCTCAAACTGCCACCTCCTGAGCTTCATTCTCATGACAGATCAGTGAAAACGATTTTTCAATCCCTCGAAAAAACAGCGCCAGTCATTGCCGAGAAATGGCTAGAAAGGGCTTCCGTGACAAAAGAGTCCCATTCATGGAGGATGCTTCAATGGCAACTCGGCAAAAAAATTGTTGCAATCTGTGGATTTGCTTCAGCAGTTGTGTGATATCTCGACGTTGCCACATGTTCGGGCATTTCGTTCTTTGACGCAGTGGTGCATTCTTGCTTTGGATATAAATATGACTGCAATTTGCGCGACAAGATCGCCGAATTTAAGCTTTCTTTCGACGATCTCCATGTACCATACACGCCGAAGGTTCATGCAGTAATCCACCACGTTCCTGATTTCTGCGAAATGAACGAGTCCGGTCTCGGACCATACAGTGAACAGGCGGCCGAATCTATTCACAGAGACTTTTTCACTGTTTGGTGTAACTACAAGGTAAATAACATTTCAAATCCCCGCTACAAGCGGAATTTGCTGTGTGCAGTTTCTTCCTACAATGCGCGCCATTTGTGAATTACAAAGTGTTATCAATTTGGAAATCCTGCAGATTGCTTTCTATATCTCTCGATATTGTGTTTTTATCTACAAAATATACAGTTTATATAATCTCAAAATGTTCGAATTTTTATTAAAGAAAGACTGATTAAATGCATCAGTAAACATTTTGGAATTAATTCAAACAAATTGCTTAAATTTATAAATAGTGCTTATAAGTGTGCGTTATCAAAACTAATATTGTTGATCAAATCGATTTTATCGATTATCTCAAGAACCCCTCGATGAAAGATTTTCATTTTGGTCTCATTGGATTCAGCGTCAAATTCTGATCTAGAAAAACTTAAAATTATTGATGGGCATTTTTCCAATCATAAAATGGGACGTATCGATCAAATCTAGTGATCGATAAAATCGATTTTATAGATTATCTCGATAACCCCTCCATGAAAGATTTTCATTTTGGTCTCATTGGATTCAGCGTCAAATTCTGATGTAGGAAAACCTAAAATTATTGGTGGGCATTTTTCTTCGCTTAATTTTGCTTCCGACACACCGTGGGGGTGATGTATTTTAGTACATGAGGTGAATATCTCAATAAGATCCCTTCGTCTCAGTTGACGACAAGCTTGCTCAAATGCATCTAGGCCCTTCACTCTAAACCAGCACCTCCTAAATCACACACTAAGGCAAGACACTATTCGTAACTAATAAAAGAATCCTAAACCAAAACGTTCTAGGGCGCTAGCGCACTAGGGTTATTGTTATCATCTTTAGTATGTCAACATTCTATTGTATGCAACCTCCAAAAATTCTAGTGTATCGCGCTTTAGAATGAAGGTTTCTTTGATTTTAGGAGGTGTCAGATTACAGTGTACTCAAAATGCCAAAATACTCTCAAATAATCTTTTCATTCATTGATATCCCTAGAACTACGATGACATGGTTGTCTGCGTCCCCTACGACATAGGGTACACGGGTACCCCAAGAAACCTTTTCTCCAAAGATTTGTTAGACATGACATGTTCAAGGATAAATGATCTTACATTAATCTGTACTTCTGTAAAGCATACTTCATGAACTCATTACCACTACGATATCGCCTTTCTAAAGAATAGCAATAGAAATTCTTTTATTGACAAAATTTTTGAATAAATTCAAAATTTCATCAAAACAATGACAATAAATTACAAAGTTTGCCTGAGAATGCGAAAGCGCACGATTAATTGCATTTGAAGCAACGATTTCAACTTTTCCTTTCTTATTCTCTCCGCATTTATAGCACCTTCCGGTTCCTGTGATGTTAAACCTCGTCCTTCCTGCATCGAGTCCTCCCAGTGATGAAGTCGCGGTTTTTGTGCAGCTTAGCGCAGGTGCTTGGAGACGCCTACACATCCAGTCGAAAGCCTACATAGCTAAATTCATTTTTCCTCAACAGCCACAACCGCGATATTTGATTGAACTGTGAGCGCGCACGGCAATTCATTGTTACCCGTTGCGTGCAAACCCGTTGAAGCCTACATGCATGAATAGGTTGGCAGCAGTGTCAATGGTTAGCAGTATCCTCCCAAAGTCTTCTTGGTTCGCCATCTGGTTCTGCCTCCATGGTAACAATGATGTTGCAATCTTTTCTGAAAATCATTGTCAAGGTAGTGTCAGCGCTCCTCCTGAAAGGAATACCCGTGTCCCCAACAGTAAAAATTCAAACTTTATTTATTGATTTCTGTTAGACACATGAATATGAATTATCTTTTTCTGTGTACCATGGTATATTAAGTCTAATGATTGCGTATATCAAATTTTTATGTCAAAAATTGATTTAATTATTATATTAATCATCATTAATCATTACATTAAAAATTTAATTTCAAAAATTTATATCAAATGTATATCAAACTTTTCAGTAATGGTGCATTCAGAGAGATCTGCAATAAAAATGTATTGGGGTACACCTGTACCCCATTTCGTAGTCCAAGGGATATTCGAATTGACATTGAAAATTTGTCGGCCAAGTTCTCGTCCCGCACATCCTGTGCTTGGTTAGCTCAGTTGGTTTAGGGCGATGCTTCGGTGCGGAAGTGCAGAAGGTCAGGGGTCTCTCCTCGAGTCCCTGTGGGAATGTAGCTCGCTAGTATCAAGAGATTATCTGGTGAGTTAGCGATTTTGTGGCTAAATCTTATTCTTGCTCAAATGTGTAACAAAGTTATCACAAATTGTGAAAATCCCCTTTATTTTTTTAGAAGTGCGTCTAAAATCCGAAAGCGGTAGGTGGCGAGTGAGTTGCTATAACTAATTTATAGATGTCTACTACCTAATTTGAGCTGAGTTTTCGCCAACCGGCGAAATAGTGAATGTTGTAGCAAACTAATTCGTGGTAAGTAGTAATGTTTGTATATTAACTTCACATGAAAATAATTTGTATACTCAGTCTGATCTGTTAAAAAGGGATCTTTTTTAATTCACGAAAGCTTAAACTAAAAGAGTATTTATCTTCCATGAATGTCGCAGTAAATTGTATGATATTATTCAAGTATTTGTTATTGTTGTAAATTATTGAATGTCAAGATGATTGATTATGGTTGGATTATGACGATAAGAAGGAAGTTTGGAATGCGAATGAGGATGGTGGATGGTATGCAAATTGATATAAAAAGATTCTCTATTTTCTTATCATTATCAAAGAACATTGATAGTCTGCACTTATTTCTTAGATGTATTAGCCATACGTGGGAAATGGTAAGGAGGTGAGGGAGAAAATTGAGCCTTGTTCGGCAGTAGACACGGATTACTAGAGAACAGAGGAGAAAGTCAAAAGTAAAATGTGGCATATAGGGCGCAAATTCGCAAGCTGTCGCCGGCGAACTTGGCCAGCGTGTATGCCGCAAATATGACTGAATTGTAGTATAGTAGCTGACATCCGCAGCCTTTCGCAGGATTCATTCCCACAGAGGTATGTCCGCCTCGAAAGGTATCACCTCTCTTAGTAGCGGTCACTGACAGAAATCTGGTGAGAATTGCGAGTGCGTGTGAAGTCTGAACCATTCATATCTTGGTAGCATGGCTCTGCGATGTGAGTGGAGCATCGTGAGTAAATAATCCTACTGGCCATTTCTCCCGCACTGTTTTGCATGATAAGCTGGAGACAATTACTTAAGTATCGCCTACAACTGTAATTTTTAATGAAATGAAACACGAATTGTACTCAAATGTTTTTTCCGTTCTCACGACAAATTGAAAGTCATATTAATGAAGTTTAATATTTTCAGCAATGATATTTCAGACTCATACGTGCGCGCACAAGTAAATCTATTTAGAATGGAAGCAGTTTTTGAGCTCACTTCATGTACGAACAAAAACAAAATGAAAGAAAATATTGAAAAGCATCACAAAGGTAGAACAGGCTTAGAACAGCCTTTGATAGCTTGTACATCACTGATTTAATATCCAGTAATCTTTCTGTCGATGAGAGTTTTCCATAACTTTGAAGTAAGATTACCGAGTTGATGTTCTATGTGAATTCTATTGAGGTTCGAATCCCATCGACGCGTGCTCTGTATGGTGGCTGAATTAAGAGTAATAGCAATTCTTCACAAATGAGAAAACATGAATGAGAAAATATCAAAAAGTGTCTCATTGGTTTCAATATTTGCCATTAATTAAATTGATTTTTTTTTTTTTTGCTAAGTCTAAGCTGCGTGCAGGTCTTGTGTTCGTGGGAGTGGTTGCAACAAAATGAAGATTATAACGTATACAAGAAGTCATCCACTTATTCTTGAATGATAATGCTAAGCGATTGGTTAACATCAGAGTTCAGACGACTATCAACTTAGTCGGTGTCTATTCAGATGGGTCATTGTACTAATCGAATAACCAAAATGAAACAAAATTCAATATTCATTTCAAGTTCTCAGCTGGTCGATTGGGTGGGTGTGTATAGATCATTGTTTTTGGTGGTGTGATCACGGAGGTTTCTCATGAAGCAACATGAAATTTGCTCCATTGCTTGCAGTCAAATAGCAATCAATGCAATATTTGCTAGGTTATTTAGTTGAAAGTAAAGAATTTAATTTCGATCTCGACGTTGAAACTCTCCGAGATCTCGAATTCAATATTTTCTACATACCGACACACCCGAGATCTCGAATTCGAGAGTACAAGTAGGCCTATATCAGATTTGTTCGTTGATAATCCAGAAAGTGCAAAACTTATTTCATACAATTGCCAATAGCTGCCACAACACACTGGCAAATCATAAAGTCCAATTTAAATTCTAAGCTGAGTACAGAATGAAAAAGTACAAAAATGACCGAGATTAAATCACAAAGTACTAAAATGCTTAGTATGTTCTAGTCAAGTATTAATATTGGACTAGCTAAAAAAGGGAACAGACAAACAAGCGTCGAAATTCTGACTCAGCTGTAGCGAGGACAATAGCGCTGCATCCAGCTGCGTCCAGTGCACTTCACCCTAAAATTCACAGCGCCTCCTTCATTTATCACTCATGCTGGGTCGTTGTTAACTTGCAACGGGTTGTCGGGTCAAAGAATCAGAATTCATTTATGGTGTTCAGCTGCTCAGTATTTCGATACTATGTCTCTCATACTTGGTGCCTTGTAGTCCTGGTCAAACGTTTTCCATCCTTCTCCAACGTGCTTGTTAGATCCTGCCAATTCTTGCCCTAAAGACTGCGCCTTTGATACCTATTCATACTTTGTTGATTCAAATGCAATTTGTACTTAACTGCCAAGGCAGCTTTTATGGGATGGGATGCGCAATCTCTATTAAGGACATAGGCGGGAGTCTATGAGGCATGACTATTTTTCGACTAGTGGGAGGTGTATATCTCCTATTGCAACTCACGAAATGAGTGCTGAAATGATTGATGAATTATGTTACTGTGCTTCATGAACCCAAACAGCTCTAAAATGAGTGCTGATATTCTTCCATAGACTATCAAAGAGTTATTTAGAATCTGGGGTACTAGATTTCTTAGTCGCATGTGTTAGTAGGCTACTCAGGTTCAATACTCTTTCTTGAGTGCCTTTATTTGGGGCTTTGTATGAATGGACAACGTGTTGGACTAATAGTAGGCCTCCTCTAATAGGCAAATTACATTCTTTCTGCTTGTCATTGAAATTGCAGCTACAACACGCAATAATCGGGATATACATTCGGAATTTCATTAATACAATTAAGTACATTATTCGGGATTCGGTAGGTGCAGAAACCCAGTATCATAGCAACTCCGAATTGCTTTCCTACGGAGCGAAGTCCACATGGACTGCAGGGTTAGCCGCCAGAAAGTCATCGAACGTGGGTTTATTGATTCGCAACGCGGAAATTAATTCACCCAATCCTATTCCTGTGCAAATCTCAAACACTTGCTGAATGGTGCCACACTCGGTTTTGTCACGCTGACACTCAATTTGGGATGGCTCAATAGCCCAACAAGCGTCGTTCGCCGCGAGAGCCTGTCGACTTCTTCTTCTAAAAATTCGAGGATGAGTTCACCGAATATTTTCAATTTCTGTAACTGTAGAAATCGCTCATTGCCAATCACTGCGAACGTTTGCATACTCCAAAATAATTTTTTGGAAATTTCGGTTGATCTTACTATGTATGTTGTATGGTTTTGCGTATGGCTTTTATATCATACTTGTGTAGCATGCTTTACATACTAAGCCATACCAGCACAATGTTAAAGGAAAGCATCAATGATGGTCTAAAAGTATGTTGTAATTTGTTTAATTTAGATTCCATGTAATCCCGTTCGATATACTTAATAACGGAACGAGATCAAGATTCATTGAAGAAGCTCAAATGAGATTTGCCATTTTTATCGTTATGATTGCTCTTTTCAGCCCGATATTATCCGGGGTAGTGCAGAAATGATGATCGTCTTCCTCGTCGATCGGCAGTTTACCTGATTGTTATAATGGTTATCAATAATGTGATATGTTCGAATTTCAGTTGTAAATAGAAATTTAAACGTCAAATTTCATGTTTTTAGGTTGCGAGAGAGAGGTGGAAATGTTTTGTCCTGAATATGGAGGCATTCAATGCTAAAGTCCATTACTATTCGCAGATGGCGGAGTTGTTATTCGAGAAATGCGCGGAGTGGGGGGTGTTTTGGTAGAGTATTTTTGACATTATTTACCATAGATTGTTTCTATTTAATGTTGAATTCCCATACTTAGTTATCAGTATCATCTTCATCGGCAATCCAGTTAAATCATCTTTACATCTGAGAGCTTCACTTCCTACCGCATCACATCATCACTTAACTGTTCCTCTACACATTCAATCAAATCATCCTTGAAAAACTCTCCAAAAAACTCAGGCAGTGAGGCCCCATGTCTGTTTACCCAAGTCACATTCCAATCGAGTTTGGATATTTCCGTGAGAGAAATTTAGAGAAGCAGTGACGCCTGAATAGCCTAATTGGTGTCGCATGGTCGTTGCAGAATCGTGCATTTTTTTACTTACTGATGAAACCATAGATTTCCTTTTTAGCCAATCAGAACATTTTACTCCTTCGTATACGTTGCTTCACGCCCGGTTACACGATGCTCCTATTGATATAATTTTCATGACTATATCTGGATGACTTCTTGTCGTACAAAATAGACTAACAGAAGAAAACAAGGAATCCCAGACAGCCTAGCGGAAATGAGAGCAATAATTCGGATTCTTTGGAAGTCAATAGATTGGTAAAAGTTCTGCAGTAATTATTCTTGTAGACCTTTCTACGTTCCTTAGCCAATTCTCTGTTCGTCTGAAAAATGCTACCCAAAGACAGAGAAATCTGATAGTTCTATGAATTCGTTTGCAGATTGTCTCAAATTGCAGTCAACTAATGAACCAAGATAATCATCAATGTTTTGTCTATTTAAAGATTCAAAGTAAAGATCTAACGTCTCTCATACGGATTTCTTTGTTGTTTGAAGAAGTTAAAAGGTTGATGCAATGTCTGTACTACTTTTAGGCCATTTAACCACAAAATGCGCGATGACAAATACGGCGTTGAAGCGAACGCTTGAATAGAGGGCAAGCAATAGTTGTTGCACGAGTGCGACAAATATTTCGTTTAGCGACTCGTCCGTCCAGTATTCAAGGAAACACCCTGTCTATCTCACAGTGAGAGCATAATCGCCCTTCGTCTTCAGTTCACACCTGGAATCATCAACACTGACTGAGGTAGCTCTAGTATGTTTCTTGACAGATGCCCGCATTGAACTGTCAACATAA
>CAJQUW010000745.1:0-112466 GCA_907163375.1 Prostheceraeus crozeri
TTTTCATGAAAAAATCCTAAGTGTCGAGACCACCGTAGTGAAAATTTTCGAAAAAATTTTTTGGACGAATTTCAACCTGAAACCTTGATAGAAGTTTGTTTCACATGATTCTGAACAACTTTGGTCTTTTCGACCAATTTGGTCAGTTGAGTCGTTGGGGGGGTGGGGGGGGGGCGGTTTTTTCACCGAAACTTCACCGACCCAACTTTTGACGACAAACACGATGGGATGGGTCTCGGAGCTCAATTCCAACATTTTGAAAAATTTTTTTTTTTTCATGAAAAAATCCTAAGTGTCGAGACCACCGTAGTGAAAATTTTCGAAAAAATTTTTTGGACGAATTTCAACCTGAAACCTTGATAGAAGTTTGTTTCACATGATTCTGAACAACTTTGGTCTTTTCGACCAATTTGGTCAGTTGAGTCGTTGGGGGGGGGGGGGGCGGTTTTCTCCTCACGGACCCATTCCTCCCAACACATCCTTGGCCATCTCCCTCACACTGCATTTCACATCATTTCACATTTTGTCCTTGCGGCCGCCTGATGACTCATCACTGCACCGCACTGTCCTTGATTTTGCCATGACTCATCACTGCACCGCACTGTCCTTGCGTCTGGGATGTGCTTACTACTATATATATATATATATATATATATATATATTTATTGACATATTGACCGAAAGTCCTATTATTCTAATAAGTTTTTTTACATTGAATTGTTTGTTGGGACACTAGATCACGGAGATAAATTGCTTTGTCTGCGTTTTCGGATGTAGATATGACTTTCCTCAATACTGATGGTCACGGCCTGAACTAGTCTCGAGGTGCAAGAGGATCAATATTCCATTGACGTAATGCAAATTCAAGCATGAATTCTGACGAATCAGAATATTGCACCACACTAAATGTATACAGTCAGTAAATTTAGATCGTGTAGAGTCGAACGGTGTGAATAATATTTTCATTTGACGAATATATCACTTAGAAAAATTTAGTTAAAGACATGCACTTTCACTTCACATGACCGTTGAGGTTCGTGTGTTCGCTGATGCAAGCTACTTCTGCATTGTGCGTGCTTGACCAATCACGTGCGCCAAAGAGAGACGAATACCTATGTCAATCTCTATCGCTTGCTGCCATTGCATGCTATAGCTGAGATAGAATTGTGTCCTCTCTAGACTAATCCAAACGCAAATGAATCTATCTCTGTGCATCAGATCAACTGTTGACGTCAAATGCACTAGTATTCACATGCCCCACGTCAAGGAAAGGAAATGAGTGATTTGTTCATAAAGATAGCGCTATTACTGTGAGCCTTGTCATTTATTGGCAGATATATTTGGCTTTCCTTCAGTTCTTGAACTTAGTGTGTGACACTGCCGCAAATTCGATGCTGTGCTGAATATTGTAAGCGTGTTTCATACAATAACATATTTGAATTTCTATCGACAATTCCTTGGAGATGGACTATGGATATACATGTACATGCCTTCTAGAGCGCACGAATGGACAAATGGACAATTAATTCGATAGGTTGTCACATAATACCTTAATTGATGGAATCTGCTTTGGTCAAGTCGTCATAATGAATTTATGATGCATGCAACAACGAAAAACATTGTGAAAAACATTGAAGAGATGATGTATTTCAGGTGCAGAGGCTGATGCCAGTAGCACAACAGACTACTATTTTGCTTCCTATAAGAATAATTACTTGACTTGCTATAGTTCGCAGACGAAAGTGTTGAATTTGCATATTATGAATCTGGTGTTTGATTGTTTTTTTTCAAAGAAAGACTTTACGAACACAAGCATCAATATTGATCTATTATTTCGACTTAATGTAGATGAAATAATATAAATATGCATATGTTCAAAGACTTGGGAAGATATAAAGAAATTTCTGACAAAAGAAATGCTCTCAGCAACAAATCAACAATTGGAGTGGATCGCAAATTTTCAAATAAGTGTTGCGCGTTATTTAGTTAATATACATGTAATTATAATTACTTTACTACAATTGTTAATCAACATCAAAGAGTAGGGGCCTACGAATGAAAATTAGCATTAACCTTTTCACTACGACAAGAAGAGGCGATCATTGCCGTTCAAAACGGAGGGCATACCAGGTACGCCCAATGACTGATTTTCTATATAATACGGACGGCATACCGTGTATGCCCGAAACTATTTGACTGTATAATACGATAATGGCATAGGGCCTACCGTGTATGCCATGAGTGGTAATATATGAAACGTATCAAATATAACTTTTTTGATGAGCATAACATTCATTTGAAGGCTCTACGATGACATAAAGTACTGAATTGATACAGACGTCTGCTTCTTTTCAGCATACATAACTGAAGATCTATGCTTCATATTATTAGTTATCGTAGCTTTTAAAAAATAACTTCATCTAGAAATTGCTATTTGTTGCTTCCAGTCTCATGTCTCTAAAATGTTCGAACAATAGCGCGTCTCATAATGTTAGATATGAATGACATTGTGCATTCAGCGAAGGTCAAAGTCTGGAAGATGTAAACAGACTGTAAAATCGAATGAAATTTGGAATCCTGAAAAATCTATGATTAGCAGAATCTATCTGCGGCAATCATAGAAGTAGATAATAGTACACTAGAATGGAAGTTTGATATCTTGCCTATGTGCAATGATGGCACATGGAAAAATGTATGGTCCGCAGATCAGATTCGATCTTAAACATTGTATCATAGTCAAAGTATTTGCCAAGTTGGTTGTGGAAGTTGTTGACAGCAAATTACAGGATTTTCATGAAGAGAATTTTAAGTGAGATGGCGGCATTGTTTCATGTGAAATAGCCTACTATTCCATGGTTTAATATACTGTATCCATTTGTAGCAGTCAATGACAACTATTTTCCAATTTTTCAATGCTGGAATGCGAATCAAAAATTGGTTCAGAGTGGTTGGTGTGAGGTTTGTGAGAACATGCCAAGAATTCAAAGATAAAATTTCTAATTATTGGATAATTTCTCCTTCTAGCGGTTGAGAAACCTAGCGCTTTCTGGAATAAAGCGAAAATTTCTCAGATAAATGGAATGTCGCTGGATCCTTTCAATCAATCAGTAAATAGCTTATGTGATATAGTGTGATGATATTTTGGAAGCTGATATTCGAAGGCATGCAAAGGTTTTGAAAATTGCTAAAATATATTGAACAGGGGAACCCTTTTTAGTAAAATGAATACTCTGAGATTTCTTGGCCTCTGATTTCAAACTGGAGCAATGCATGTTCTGTAGATCGACATTACAAGTTGCACATGTGTCTGATTATACTCTTGATTGATTATAGGAGCGATATTTCAAAATGGTGAACGTACAGAACGTTTTACAGGATTTCCCACTTTGTCATCCTGTCGCTGCAGTATTTTGTAATTTCACTATTGCTTTTTATGTACATGATCTTTGGACTAGGGGCAACAATCCAGATCGCAAATTGACTTGATAATTAAAAATGCCAACCCGAAAACAAGAGAGCCAGCTCGCACAATTTGCGTTTTGGCCCAACTTAGCTCCCCCGGCGTGTGCCATAATTTTCATGCAATTTCCATTCTAGGACTTTCTATGGTATTATTAATTTCTATGGCGGCAATGTATTCAAATTGTCAGATTTCTTCATTCAGTTCACTGAAGCTGCTTCCAAAAGTCTAACAGGGAAGTTTACAGTTTTTGAAAGGTTTAATTGAAGGTCATAGGTGAAGACTATGAATTTTATGTACAATCAGCGAGGAATAGCAATCAAAATCAATACTATCATTCCGTTCAAATTTTAGGTTAGGCTTCTACTTCATGTGCACATAGTAATGCAAAGATAAAATTGATTTCATGATGAGTCGACACGCTGCAAAGACCGCTGCTATCAACAGCCTATTTAACGTGAGCCCAATCAACTCCGATGAAAGTGAATGTGAGAACTTTAGTACCGACTCGTCATTAGACAGCGATGATGATAACACCGGCACACTGATGGACACTTTCACAGATGGTTGGCGATTTGTGAGTGACACAGAGGACCAAAGACCGGAAGACAAGCCGGAATTTCTGGGGACTCCAGGTGTATCCCCTAGCTTGAACTTGCCGGAAAATCCAGAAGAACACATCGAATATTTCATTGACCTATTTTTAACACCAAGACTATTAGATCAATTGCAAAATGGACAAACACTCGCTATAAAGTTTACTACGACTCGATAGTACATGAAAAGACTGAAAGTGAATGCTCAAAAATTCGAAACTCTTGGTCCAGTGTCACAGAGGATGATATTCGGAAGTATTTTGGAATATCTCTCTTGATGGGCGTAAATCGAAAGCCCGAGATGCACCTCTACTGGAGTCGCGACGAACTGCATTACTATCCCTTCTTTTCGAATGCGTGCTGTCTCACACGTGATCGATATTTCGCTATCACTAAATTCATTCGTTTTTGTGATTATCGATCTTTACTTGAGAACCCTCAAAGTGAACACAAGGTCCAACCGTTCTGTGATTTAGTGAAAGACATTACGATGAACACGTACTTACCAGAACGATGTATTTCCATCGACGAAACAGTGCTACTATACAAAGGGCGATTACATTCTAGACAATATTTGCCTAATAAGCGTGCGAGGTATGGCATTAAAACGTTTGCACTGTGCGAATCCGAGACGGGTTACACGTGGAATTTCCATCTGTATAGTGGTAAGGATACATGGCTTCAGTTCTCGCATGTTGATGGATGGGAACGTTTGTCAATTTCCGAAAGATCTGTGGTGTCTCTTTTATATCCCCTATTTGAATTGGGGTATCATGTCTTCATTGACAATTGGTTTTCATCGCTAAAACTGGCCCAGTTTCTTTTGGAAAATAATACCCTTCTGACTGGAACCATACGTATGTGCCGTGGAGTACCTGCGCAGCTGCGGAATGCAAGATTTTCTGAACATCAATCTTTGTTCATGCAGCATGACAACATTCTCATGATCCGTTTTGATGACAGAAAAGCTAGTGGAAAAAAAGCAAATTTATCTTGTCGACTCTGCAAATCATGCTATGACCGTTGATACCCAGTCGGAGGAAGGGAAACGCCACTGACAGCATGATTAGAAAGCCAAGATCAATTGTCATGTGTAACCGCCACATGGGAGAAGTCGATTTGACAGATAGATGCCTGGAACCTTACGCGTCGACACGTAAGACATACAAATGGTTTGTTAAATACGGACTCCATCTCGTTCAAGTCCCCCTTAGAAACGCATTTATCATTTATCAAAAATCTGGCAGAATGAAACCGTACCTACAGTTTCATGAAGAAACTATCAGGTACTTGGTTCTTACGACTGGTCAGGTACGCCAGCGACAGTCCATTTGTGCGAGTATCAAGACCAATGTTGATTTCACTTCGAAATTATCACAACATGTGATGAGAAAAATTCCGCATACGCAAAGAAACAGTAGACCACAAAAGCGCTGCAGAGTCTGAATGAAAAGGAAAATTCGTAAGATGTCGAGATACGAGTGCTCCAAGTGCCCTGGCAACCCAGGTCTGTGTGCAACCGTCAATTGTTTTGCCTCTTCTTATCACAGTTCATAAATTAGATCCTACGCGTACTGTTTGCTGCTAAACACTTTTAATGTTGAAATGTTTAACATTACTTTTATAGAGTTATAATATTGCACGGCCCGTGTAGCATAACACAGTTGTTTTGGTCTTTTGAAGGAAGTCTTCTGGGAAATGTAGTCAACGTGCTTATATTGTTTTATAAGTAAATTACATGTGACAAGAATTCACTCCGGAGACATATGTGCATGTAAATCAGACAGTCTGCAGAATGCCGTCAAAGTCTTCGTTATGTTTATAACCAATCGATCTATATTTAGCTTGATAATGGATTTAGTGTATTTTAGGCATCATGAACCGGGCATAGGTTTGGTTTACCGGGATATTGATATCTAGATCTTGATATAGGCTAACAGTTAATTGTAAACATGTAGGCTATCTCCTTGACAGGTTTGATCACCAAATTCATCATTCTCATAAATCAGGGCATACATGGTATGCCATATCACTATCGTAATATAGAGACATGAAATATTCAAATGTCTCGTATTGATGGGTGATTAAATATCTACATTTTTGAGATTCTACCGTGTCACAGCATGATGATTAGTAAGGCATACACGGTATGCCTTCCGTAGTGAAAAGGTTAAACATTTTATGCCATAAATTTTCTCGTGACTGGTAGTACCAGTCATCGGCACTTAGGTTGTGATCACCATGATTGGTATTGTGAGTCATGGGATTATTGCGCTGTTACAAGTAAATACAATGCGGGAGATCGAGGCATCACCTCGTGACTGGTAGCAGCAGCGATGAAAAAAAAATGGGAGGAAGCCAAAAAGATATATGCAAGAGATTAGAATGTTTGTCTAAACTATAGATTAGTGTTCGGCATTGCTCGAATGACCACTACTCAATTATTACTCGACCACTCGAATGAAGTATCAGTGTATTTAAAGGGCATCATATATCATGTAATGCTATAGTATGCCGTCTAATTCAATGTAGGCTACTACTTGCAGCTATGCAAAAAAAGTACATAATTACATATTCTTAAAATTCATAATATACGGAGACTTACTTTTTCATGCTATCCTGTAAGATCGACTATAGAAGGCCTATCAACGTTTTACGCGCTTTTACAAAATCGGCCTTACAAGAAGCGGGAAGTTTTTCCTTTTAATTGTATTGCTGTTATCATAAAATGATTTCTTGCCAATTGGTCTACTACAGATTTTGTTTTGGCAAATTTAGTGCTCAAAAATAATTCATTGAGATAGCTAGACTAGAGTTTTATCTGAAATAATAAAAAATGAATAATCTACTGTATGCATGCTCATTTTCTTCTGAGATGAAATCAGCGAAGCTTCATAACTTCATGGATCTATGTATACTGTACTTGAGAATGTATCCCCATGGTATTCATGCCCATTCAAAAACTTAAAAATGAAATTACTTTCTCCATTTTCTAATTTTGTTGCATGAATTTTTATAGAACATGCCACTACATGCTTGTATATAATTGTATATCAGCAATATCTGCTATTATGGACACTGATTGAACAATGTATGACTTGTGATAAGGCGCGGTAAGTGCAAACCAAACCACATGCGGAATTTTATTCACCACTGAAGGCGAGCTTCAATTTTACATATTATGAAGTTTACTTGGTGAGATCATAACATCTACGTCTCCCCTCACAACTGACATATTTTCTCTTGCTACTTAATAAGTTTTGTCTTTGCGTTTTAAGATGTCTTATTGAGATATTTAATGGCAGCCTATTTAACGAATAATTTCATCTAAACAATCGGTGCTTTCAGTCATATTATCTTATATTGAATGCTTCAATGCAACGAAATATGTAATCATCGATCTGAATAATAGTGTATACAAATCTTCACACTTTCTAATCGGCATGATCTTGTAGGCTACAAATATTTATAGGTTGCTATGCGGTACTTTAGACCTACGAATCATCACTTTTAATGAAGAAAATAATGATGTAAATTGAAGAAGACTTATTACTTATTCCTGGCAAAGCAATGAGTTGTGCAAACTATCATATAATTATTTTGTTTCGAGTACTCGGAATCACTACTCGAGCAACACTTTGAGAGTGAGTAAGCCTACTCGAGTACTCGCGCTTAACACTATTACCCTGGTCTGTATGTCGTAAAGATTGTAATGGTTTGAGCTTCTTGGTATGGAAAATTTGTTTGAGTATGTGGCCTGCTCCAACATTCTTGCCCCCCTTGCCCTAAATTCGTTCCGGCATAGCACCAGTCATCCGCGCATTGTCAATTTTTAAGTCGTCGCGAAAGGGTCAAGAGTGACTAATTAATTCTGAAAAGGAGAGGGGAAGTAAATAGAATCAACAATGAATCAAACACATTCGCTTAGTGCATTTATATCAAACACAATGGCAAGTTTCTATAGACAATTTCATGATAACAATGTTTAGCAGAATTTCTATTTTTCAAACAATCGATTATTATCGACAGCTGCTGGTTGGATAGCAAGCTGCAGAATTCCTGGCGTAGCAAGGTTTCTGATAATTACAACCTCGTAGTCATGAATATGTTGGATTTCTTACTCTATTATGAGAACTCTACCGGAGGTTTCTACTAATTTCGAAGTTCATGTATCAGGTCTACGTATGGCCTAATTGTAGATCTTGAATGATCAAATCCGAAAATCAAATTCTAAAACCAAATTCTAAAGAACAGGAAGAAGCTATAAATCGAAGAAAATTAAAAGCAGTTGAAATAATTTTTAGTCAGCCGACGCGGACCGATTCGAAATTTTATCGAATCGTAATTTCCAATCGAATCTCGAATCTGATCGAATCTCGAAGCTTCTCAGGTCCCTATTTGTAGTTAATTTTGCATTTATCCCAATTCAGCCTATATTTCTCATAAATTTTCTAGCTTAATGAAAACCAAAATAGTACACATACGTGCATATCACATGACTTTAATATTGCTTGAATAGGCATAAGGTTTACCAGGTGTCGGTATTACATACTCATATATGTTATCCATGTAGACAAGATGGGATTATATGCCAATTAAGCTTAACATGTTATGGTTAATTAATTCGATTACTCATTTATTTCATTTAGACTGTTTTGACTGTTCAAGTAGCGAATTCTAACTACTTTCTATTTGATATTCCACCCAGTTTTTGTGCTTAGATTAGTAGGAATCTTTTCACTCGATATATGTACATTTTTATATATTTTCCCCAAGTTAAAAATTTTGGAAACATCATTCTTATCATAATCACGGAAATTAGGATCGCTCATCCTGATTAACCGTAAATGAAATATTTCTGCGATCATGAATATAGACGACGGAATTGCGAAATTAATTCGGCCCCTGTCAGACGAGAGGATGTTTTTGATTCTCTGTCATGTATTGCATTTTTAAACAATCTTCTTGCGATCACATTCTAGCGCCGACTATGTCGGACGATGACGAACACGATGCCTTGACATTCCTATGTGACCATCATACTTGACTGTCAACAGTAAAATCTAGGTGTGGCACCATTCAACAAATGTTTGATTTCTACAAAAAAGTACTAATTATATTGATAGCGCAATGCCTATGTAAAGAAAATTAACAATTCGATAACCTTATCATGTTAGTCTTGTATGACTTCGCTGCGACAGGAAACAATTCTTAGCTGCGAGGATGCATTGTTAGCATGTAGCATGGACGGCGCTGTTAATCGATTTCACTCGAATTATCGTGCGATGGAATGAATCACGCGATTCCTGAATGTCCAGAAATCAGGTGACTCTTTTGCTAAGACTGTGCTTAATGTGCTTAAAAAATGTGCTTAATGTGGAAAAAAAGTCTATTTTCCTCTTCACTTATTCAACATTTCAGATAATTGCACTGAATAGATGTAACACCTATACGCAGATGCTCGCACCTTGAGATCATGGATGGATGCAGGACAGAGCTGCCGTGTGACTCGACTGTTTTAGTCCCGCACCACACTAAACCTCTATGGGAATGCTGTGGGAATTCCCACAAATCGCAGGAATGCATCATTCTATGCAAAATCGTGCTATCGTAGTGCACGATTTATACAATCATGGATATTGTCAGGCAAGAGGTCCCTTTGATATTATCCTCCTGCATTGAAGGCATGTAAAGCTATTGGATGCTTGATTTTGCATTCAAAATACGCTGTGAACCACCTTTTCAATCTCAAGTTCAGACGTTTTAATGTGAAATTCAGAAATTTATAAATCTATTTCAGAAGATTTTTTACATGAAAACTCTCTATTCCCAGTAACTAAACACTGACGAATCTCTTCAGCCGCTTGTTAACGTTTACATTGCTTCAACTGCAATTGTCCACGCTTGCATTTCAACAAAAAGACACATTTTTTGTAATTTTACTGGCCAACTTCCATGTCTTCCCTGGCTTGTGCAGCGGCAAAGAAAGTCTGATTGTGTTGGTAGCAGTCCTGAGCAGTAATGCTGTGGATTGCATTTTTTATTCTTGTCTCCACATATTGCAGTCGTTGTTCTCCAAGATTGTCGCCAGCTGAGGTAGGCAGACATATTTCGTTTTACATTTGACTTCAATTTCGACCAAATTTGCTCATTGGGATTGATCATCGGTGAGCACATGGTGACCATGGTCCAATCTCAAAAGGGGGAGTCCACGATTCGTTTTAATGCACTACTCCAAGCGCGAGTGACACGGTGCGGTGACAGGAAGAACGCTCACTGGTAACTGTTCGAGCATCAAATTGACCTGCTCAACGGCGTTCTCCGAATTGAAAGTTCTACGTCTATGTAATGGCACCGATGGCGGATATTTCTGCACTTCAATGTTGTTGCCAGAACAACTGCTCTGTCACCTTATCGGTGCAGTTACTTGGACCTCGACTTGTGATCCAACCTCATCCTTCAACTCCCTCAAGGTAATTTGGGGACGATTTTCAATGATTTCACACAAATAGTCGATCTGAGTTTCGCTTATCTCCTTGGAACTTCCTCTTCCTTGAGGGAGCATTTGCATTTTCGTCCGTGATCTCAGCCTGTCTTATTCAGTATTTTGCGGTTGTATACTTCACTCAGATGCTTTCTGTTAACAGTCATGGTCATCTTCTGCGCCCTTGATAATCCTTTGTCTATCAGTTTCGTTTCCTTTATTGTATTTTCATCGATGAGACATTACGATGCCGTTGTTCGAAGAGGTACAAGCAAGCTGATAACTACGAAAGAGAACGCAATGATACCTCCATTCAACCATTCATTGGCAAATCGATCATTTGAATTGTACCATAGGAATTTGTGGTTAAAGCTTTTGCGATGAGACAATGAATGCACAGCTGATTGAATGAATGACTTATCTAAATATCAAGGTTGCCTTGTTTTACATTGAAAGCAGCGCAAAGACGCGAAATATAAAACGAAACATGTCTGTGTCTGCCTACCTCAGCTGGCGACAATCTTGGAAAACAACGACTGCAATATGTGGAGACAAGAATAAAAAATGCAATCCACAGCATTACTGCTCAGGACTGCTACCAACACAATCAGACTTTCTTTGCCGCTGCACAAGCCAGGGAAGACATGGAAGTTGGCCAGTAAAATTACAAAAAATGTGTCTTTTTGTTGAAATGCAAGCGTGGACAATTGCAGTTGAAGCAATGTAAACGTTAACAAGCGGCTGAAGAGATTCGTCAGTGTTTAGTTACTGGGAATAGAGAGTTTTCATGTAAAAAATCTTCTGAAATAGATTTTAAAATTTCTGAATTTCATTATGATATTTCTGAACTTGAGATTAAAAAGCCAGTAACAATTACACTCTCTTGTAGCCTAAGCTTTGCTAGTACGTGTACTTTTCAAAATTTCAAGGTTAAAAAGTTTCAACTTATTGATGCATAATTGAGACTTACTACAAGATTGATGGAAGAAGTGGTATATGTCTCTGCTAAGTATGTTCGACAAAATATGGTTGATAAAAACAAAAAAGAATCAAAATTGTGAGATGCATCAGATAGCAAAAAACGTCCTCGTCTCAACATAACATCGAACTTGAGTAGGCTGCACAAAAGTCGAATTGAAAGGCAAGGGATATGTGGCGCCCATGAACCTTCTTCGAAGGTGTGATATAAAGTGAGGTAGGCCTATCATCGTAGAGTAGTACATCATTGTAGATTTGCAGTAGATTCTTAATAGTAGATTTTCAGGACTCTTAATGCCCTGTTTGCGACTTTTTCAGTCAGTATTCTGATTTGTAATGCTGTACTCTCAAATATCTACAAATAACAAATCGAATTAATTGTGTAGAAACAATTTTAATATCTAGGCTAAATGTCTGATAGTCTCAATTTTTGATGGAAAATTTTCGAATTTATAATGAAACTCGCGGTCTATAGATGAAAGAAAACGTGTCGGTCAAACTAACTGAATGAAAACTTTCAACCACTGAATTTGAGAAAATCTCAAAATATTCAGAATCGCTCGATTTTTTATTAATCGTGCATTGGGTCACACGATTCGAAATCGCGCCTGCCACTGACATGTAGGCCTACTTATATGCTGTATTATTAGCAGTAATTGTAAGGCATCATCGACGAGGATCGAGTAATTCATACTGCATGCTAAGTGAATTATTTAACAGTGCTTACTGCAAAGTGGCACCAATTACATCTCAATTACTCGTATATGGTTAAAAATGTTATTGATTACAATTACAAATTACTCATCAGAAAATGTGATTGATTGCAATAACTAATCACAGAAATTTTAATTGCAATTACAACACAATTCTGACAATTACATAAAATATTAAATGCATAGTGTTTGGCTGTTTTACAAAAGAAATATCATATATTTGTCAAATCTATCACCATGAACTAAATATTAGACAAATTATCTCGGTTTCTTTCAGTCCAGATATTTCAGTGAAGAGGATGTCACTCTTCCGGCATTTTAATTTGAATCACACGATATTGCTAATAAATTGAAAGCACATTTCAACGCTAAAAAAATTGTAGAAGATGGCTATATGTCTGTTGTTCAAGTAATAATGTTCATGCGCTTATGCTCCCATTACAAGGGGGAAATTATGGTTTAAGGTCATTAGTCACCCTTACTGGAGGCTTAGACGGTGTTGATATAGTCAGACTTTAATCTGGAGCGTTGAGATATTTCAGTCCGGATGCCCTTCCTGACGACTTCCAATTACAGTTTCTGGGTTCGACTTCTGCACCGAAAGATCTAGAGGCCAAGCACCTAGCTACTGTGCCACAGAGACCATTGCAAGTTCGAAAGCTAACAGTAAAGTTCTTGACAGTTTTCCAAAATGCATCAAGTGAAGTCAGTCGAAAATAATATCTCTCGGTCAATTGCTGTAATGTACATGTACTTCCACTTTGTTATGGTTCATATGACCTTGTAGGAGATTAGAGAAAAGTACTCGAACCACCAACTGCCATGGCAAAGCTCGAAATGAACACCCTTCAGTGATGCATCTTATGGTGATATTTTCTGATGAATCTGCAAATAATTCGATTTAAATGCGTTCATATTTGGGTTTTAAGAGTGTATACTATTTTCCACGAGCTGTAGATACTTCTTCATATGACATCTTGACAATAAAATCTTTTGTCGAGAAAACCCAAATTTATTGGTAGCTCCGTACGTATTTATATTTTGATCTCAGTAAAATACAATCCTTAAAAATATATTTACATGTATATGCACTGATCTTCGGCCTTGTGCCCTCGTGGTGCGTTGTTGAGACAAACCGATCGTTGCATACGCTTGCTGTAAATAGGTAGCTTCCACAACTAGACATCAGAAAGTGAACACACTTAAATGCTCAGAACATTCCTTTGACCAGCGGATAGTTAGTTAATTCCGAGTTTCTATTTATCTCAGGTTTCCGTTCTCACATGTACTTACTTTCCTCTATAGCAACATCACGACTGTTTATTTTTTCGACAGAATTTGAATGGAGAAATCCTCAATACCGCTGATCTGGTGTTTGCGATCGTGCTGGGCTAGGGCACTGGAAGCCGTTTCATTTTTCACACTACTTTTATGTTGTTTAGTCTCATTTCAAAAGGTCTAGATGACTCACCAATGTAATTTTCCTAACAAATTTTACAAGTGTATTGATACACCAAATTTCTGTCTTGACAGTGGTATTTTGGACCAATTCCTTTGCACATGTAACACGTGCAGGTATTAGAGACAGACAAGTTTTTCTTTTTAGTAAATTGATCCAAAGTTACGTTCGGTTTCGTCACTAATAAAATCTTTCAGCAGATCTCAGAAATTGGCGATCGCTGTGGAGGCATCGGAAAAATTATCCCATTCCCTCGTGATATTTAATTATAAAGCATCATAGCAAGATGATGCTACATAATTTATATCATAGAGAAAGTATATAGTAGTTAGAATGTCGAATCAAAAAATGTCAGCATACAGTGAAAAATTTTATATCAAAAGGCTCAGTTTTTTGCGGAGATTACGTTCCTGAGGTCCAAAGAAAACATTTGATCACTTTTTAAGAAGCTAAATTTTTGCAAATTCTTCCTGTGTTTATCTACTAGGGATTTGGTACCTCTCTATGTAAGTAGTATGAAACTTTCAAGATATCAAAAAATGAGCATTTACTAACCGGCATCTTATATAAGCGGAAATTAAGAAAATTCATCAAAGAATCATTTATCATTTTCATTTATCAAAGAAAATTTATGAAATGCATTATAATGCTAATCTTCATGCAAAAGATGAGATCTTGTTGTGCCTCTATACTAAATTCATGCTTCATTTCTTGTTTGAATGTGGAACCAATTACATATTTTAAAGCAAATTATTATCATTGTCTTAAATTGTGACAC
This sequence comes from Prostheceraeus crozeri, assembly GCA_907163375.1. Lineage (NCBI taxonomy): Eukaryota > Metazoa > Platyhelminthes > Polycladida > Euryleptidae > Prostheceraeus > Prostheceraeus crozeri. The sequence goes on from CAJQUW010000745.1 coordinate 14,469, forward strand.
TCTGCTATTTCAGTGGCAAGTAGTTCGTGATATAATCACGCTTAAAAAAATACTCATAAGGCTGAGCATCGAAGGATTCCTCACATACAGTTCATATTATAGCTTCATGAAAACCCCGTCATATTAAAAGCACTCGCCGCTAATGTAAAAACGTGACAATGGAATATTGCAGCAGCAACTGAACTGGATGTACAGTAACGAATTCATTGATCAAATGCATTCCATTGGCATCGATTTGCTCCTTATCTCTTATTCCTCTATTTTCTTAGTATCAAAGAAAGTCAAAAGAAGCATCATAGACTCCTAAATATACTACGTGGACTGATGGCAAAATTTTAGTCTGTACATCATAGGATCTTGAGTTTGCATTTTTTGATTAGTGAACATTGATTAAGTTTGCATCCTGACGTTCGTATATTTGGCGGAGACATGCTTGGATCTGATCGAAATAATAATATAACTACGTCTCTTTCCATTTAAAATTCACATTTCTTATTTTTATCCTTTATGTGAACTTTCTGGATAAGTTTTAATATTAGTTTTCATGTACGATTTTACTCTAAGCTATTTCCATAACTTGGTTTTATTTCCTGTAAAATATGTACAATAAGCAGTATTGCATATGCGCAATATTGTTATCTCTAACAATTAATAAACCCCAATCAACTCAAAAGCAGAAGATGCAAAAATAGCGGTGTTAAGAACAGATTTTTAATAGTGAAGCAATTTCACTAACTCAAATCAAAGATCTACATATACGAGCACATGTAGCTAACAGACTGATTTTTGTAAGAATAACAGAATCTGTAGATCTATAAGTCAAAATACCACAATTCGACTATACATTAAATAGATTCATCGAAAGAACAAGTATCAAGTAGGCCCACAATAATCAGTTTTTCGACGATCTCAATTTTGCGATTTTGTGACTTGAAGCCTTTGGCTTGACAAAAGTAGTCATGAGATTTTTAGCGAACATGTTAAACAATGAACGTGCAGACGTGCGCAACAACTTATTAATGTTATGGCCATTACTGCATTCGATTTCTTCTGCACAAACAGCGGTACAAAAAATTTTTGCGGGATATGGATGCAATAAAAATTGATTGAACTCGTCACTGTTTCGTAAACGACAATAAACGCGATACACTTTACAGCAAAAATTGAAGAAGAATGCGGAAGGGTACTTCAAACCCCCACGATTACAAATATTGAGAAATTCGCTCTCTTCCTCAAATTCTATCATTGGCATGTTCCTTGTCGATACATCGTCACACAAAGTGGTCAAACAACAATGTGGATGAGAGCGCTTCTGAAAACAATGTATAATGTACCCGGCTACATAAAAAATTGTGTTGAGCTCATTGTCTTCCAAAGCAATGTGAAAGTCATCCGTTGAAATGTCTCTGAGATATTCAAAAATGATATCACTAAACATTTGCGAATCAGATTCAGTATCATCATTCAAATCATGTTGTCTAAAAATGGATAAATCGCTAACAGACATGTTACAATGAGTCAAAAAGCTGTGTATCTTTAATTTCTTTTCACTTTCCAATATTTGACGAACACTAATAAAATAGTTACTGCCACTCATTTGTCGATATCGTCCGAATCTCTTTTCAATTATGTCGCTTTGTATTTTACCTAACAGTACATACGAAAAATTGCACTCAGTCAACAAGTGTCTCGAAATGTTAACTAAAGATTCACACATCAGTCGGCAAGCCGCTGAAGTTGGCATTGTAAGACCTTTCTTTTTTGAGATCTCCCAACATTTGAAAAATTCAAGGAATTTGGCAAGTCGCATTATGTTAACACAATTGACATTATCAACTGGTTCACGATAATCATCACGCTTTTGGTATCCAATATGAGGCGTTTTGACATTTATAATACAAAAAAGATCATGAATCAGTTTCACAAATACATATGTCCCGTGCCATTCTGGATGACCGTTTTCCATGAAGAATTCTAGGGCATGAACGGTAGATTTGTGGAATATGGCGGCAAAATGCTTAAATGATGATCGCTGTATGTTAGAAGGATCAAGAGAATCACTTTTCAATTTGTGAGCAAGTTTAACGGGTAAATTTGCTTCCAATGAAAAAAGTTCCCTGATATGAGAAAATCGAGCTTCTAAGAAGCCACCATCAAATGGAAACTCGAATTTTGCGGCACGTTGAAAATTGTTATAAATATTCTTGAGCGTGTGAATTGGATCAATTACCACGAAGACAGTAGTTCCGGAGTTAATAGGATATTCCACTTCCGACTGAAGAGTTCCACTTCCCAAGGAAACAAAAAAACTTCTATTCACGGCGTGATTATCTGAACATAACCCAATCACGTTGAAATTTGTTCTCAAGACAATGTCATACACGTATATCTTCTCACATGAATACTTCAGAATGTCCGTGGTTAATCCAGTCAAAGGTATCATTCCAATGACGTCATTGTATGACGATGATAAAGAGGATATGAGAAAAACTAAAACAGTCGTTGCAGGTTTATTATTTTCCGTTGTTAATCCATGAAAACGACCATTATGGTAATCAGGGCGTTGAAACACATATATTTCATCGAAAACGATGAGTACGTTGGATTCCATATCAGAGAGTTGATTTCGGCGTTTTATTAGGTACTCACGAATCGTAGCATCATTGTGCTGAAATGCCGATGAAAGAGTCCGAAGTGTGCCAATAGATGGAAGAGTGAGGCATTCAGATTCAATTAGAGATCGATAACACGAGGTACTGCCTGATTGCCACAATAGAGACTTTATCAAACAGTTAGATGAATATCGCCTCCGATTGACTGGTTTCTCGACTAAACTCAACTGCTCAATTAAAAAATGATATTTATTGCGATGAATTTCACTTAAAGAATCATTCTTTTCGACGTAATTTTTGATCTCGTCGCACACTTCAGCAATAGTCACAGAATCCACGTTGTAATTAGCAACAAATGAAAGGAGATTCTCCAAATCAGAAAAACGAATCAATTGTTTAGTATATTGCATGCATGTCAGATGTTTTGATTCAATTTCTGATCCATTTCGACTCGCTGAAAAATGAAGATTTTCGTTGACACAAATACATGCTGAGATAGACAAACGTGTGTCGCTGAAATTATAGCTGACAATATACAAGACGGAATCATTCCTCACTGCGTAGAATATGGTCTTAGACTTCAGCTGATTCAAAACGTAGGCCTGAATGTCATCCAAACTTTTTATGATATCCGACTTCTGAAAATCAGCTATTTGTTGAGGTAATAGTTGATTTTCGGTTTCCAATCTGGCATTAGACGTGGCACGGGCAGTTCTCACTTGAACAGGTTGAGTCGAGAGATAAGTTGGTAAATTTGGTAAAACTGAAGGATATGCCGATGAGCTCAAATAGCGTCTCTGTAAAGATTGATGAGAGCGCTTCCTTCTCTCATTTCCATCTGAGCTGCAGGTCTTGAAGTCTGATTCGACGAAGTGTAGAGAACAAACACGATGTGAATCACTAGGAGTAAAGTCACGATGAATTCTTCGAAGCCACAATTTACGCCGTTCATCATCGGCAGGAAACTTATGAAATGTAACTCCATGTAATCGAGGTTGAGATGGATATCCGGATGTGCAACGAGGCACGCAACACGTTGGCATGGTCTCAATAAGCTGTCTGCATGCGAAAATAACAACGGCGCGTGCCACTGCGGTATTTCTAGCCGGCGTCAGACCTTTGAGTCATGTGAAAGGGAAAATATTAAAGCGCGCAGCCGAACCTGGTAAGTTAGCGTGCACTTGGCTGGCGTCCCTGCCTCTGCGTCATCATTTGGTGAATAAGACTCTGACCTTGAAAGGATCTACATGTATTTGCAAACTTTATGAATAACATTTTCACATTGAAATAGTATTTTAAATTCTGAATTTAGTTTTAAAGTATAAAATATGTCAAATAATTGTTCTTAGGTAGATTTCATAAAAACATAAATGTGTAACTTTAGATCTTATGTTGTACAGCACGCACGCGCACATTTCTTCCGTCAGCAGTCCACGCCATAGTATATTTAGGAGTCTATGAGAAGCATATTTTAGAAATTTATTGGCACTTACTGGCACTCAAATATAATAATAATAATAATCGTATATTTTCATAGAATGCCACAATAATGAAAATCGTGTGGCCACAAAATTACAAAGTGAAAAGCGATACGAGAAGACATCATCATAAACAAAAGAAACAAACAAAAAAATTATCACATTAAAAACCGCTATTCGCCAGTTGAATCATGTTGACAACTATAATATGTACAGATTATACTTTTATCTGATTCAAAATTGGTAAGGACTACAAAATATGAAGCTGCCTAGTTGTGAGCTTAAAATTGTGAAATGGCTAAGTCCACATAATTAGTAAACACTCTTTACTTACTTGTATAATTTCAGCCATGTACATGTACATTGTGGCTAAATGAATGTTTAGTCGGTTAGCAAAGTTCATGATTTATTGCATAAGCATTTGATGTGGAAGACGTTCTGTTACACGAAATGATCATGGGCGTGCTTCATGTTCACTATGCATGTTATTTTCTATTTCTACAAAGGAGGATCGAGCTGCACAATCTACACTTTGATAAACCGAAATGTTGCTTAACTAATGAATTTATTGAATAACCCGTATACAAAACACAAACAATCTTCTAGCTGAGCCCGAGGCCTTCCTGATATGCCAGTTTGACTTTGCAAAACATCGAAACCAAAGTTGAGGACCGACCCGACAGTGAATAAATGAACATACGAACTGAGACGCACGCGTACGAAGCACTGAACGCCTTTTGAATGAATTACTTGCAACACGAATCTTGAAGCCACATAGTCCGCAGTCTTGATCACAAGGCATGTTTTGTTCGCTTCGTGACCTCATACCATTCACCTCTAAGCCATTGTCTACGCCTAATGAGGCTACAACTCGTCTCATTGGAAAATAAGTGGATATTAAATGTACAAGGAAAGATCAATGCATATGATATTAGAAACTAATACAATGACATGGAGTGATTAGTTCTGATCAATGACTTAATTGATGTTTTCCTGAATATAGTGAGATGATAAATAGTCCAGCTGCGACAATACCAGATTCTGGGAATTCAAGACCATAGGAATTGGAGTGACACACTGTCACTGGTCAGCAATGCAGAAGAAAAAAGCATGCAAAAATCGATGGTAAGTCATGATAGCAATAATTCTATGCCGTAAAATTAAATTCTAAGTAGAATGAGAAAAATTAATAAAAAATTCATTACAAGCTGACAGATCTTAAATTTGTATTATTTCAGTAAAAAGTTCACCAAATATATATTTTGACAAAATAACTGATTCAAGGTCAAAGTGGTATTAAAGCACAATTATGTGTAAAGGCCTTTTTCTTGTAGCAAGCTACCGACTTGTATAAGAATAGACCCATCTTCACAATCTCTAAATATTTCTAGATCCAGGCTGTTCCCAAAATTAGCTGTCACCCAGACCCAGTACCGACACTCGTTTAATGCGCACAGACTATTTGGTCTAATGATTGGTTTGAAGAATTCAAAACTCCATGCACATTGGAATATTAATTAAAGCTGATTTGTCACTCTACCTATAGCACTCAGTCCATGATTTATATATTTCTTCTGCAGACCTGGTTAAAGCCATTATTTTTATGATGCCGAGATTGATCTTCATGCAAATAAAGGTACGTTGCATAAATTCGTAGGTTACATCAAATATGAACAAATTTAGGGCCGTTCAACGCAATGTAATAATGTGTAACCTACAAACTTACCATGCATGTAAGTGCCGTTGAAAACAATACTTGTACCATAGAGTAGGGCTCTATGGCTTGTACTAAATCGGAATTTGTTTAAAATTTGGAATTTACAAATAGATTTTTTCACAGCTGTCTGAGCTATTTAGATTTTTATGATTTTTCTTAGCAACCTCGCAATTTCGGTATGCTAGCAAAAATATCCGTAATCATTATTTTGTTAACATTCTTTTCTTACTCTGAGGTAAGCTATGAATCTTTCCAATCATATTTCGCATAACTGATGTACTTGATTGATAAATTTCCTTTGCTAGAGATGTGACAACGATAAGTTACGGCATATGGATTTGGAGGTTGATGATATCGAAATGTGTATATGCTAGTACTAACTAGGACGAACCACAGTTGATAATCATTTCTATTTTACATGGAAACCACCATCTACATTTGGTGGTTTGCCATGATTCTTCGAATTGATTCAAGGTCTAACTTTGATATTGCTGGAAACACACAGGGAGGAGATTACCATTTCTTCGCAGGACAACATTTAGTAGGCGATTTGTCTGCACTTGTGCTGTAGTGCTGCTTGTGCAACTTATCTTCCACGTATGCATGTGAGCAAAGTTAGATTGGTCTATAGGCTATGTAGATTCAATAGAGACTTATTGTCTTTAATGTAGCTTTGAAATTTTCAAACAAGTTGTAAAACAATTTCATTTAAAGAGTAAATATTTTTATTTTACTTTCAGGCGCAATATGAAGACGTTCGATGTAAATGCATTTGTGAAGGTAGAAGATCAGACAACAAAACAGAAGTACCGCGGCTTCTTATAAAACGGTTGGACTTTGATCAATGGTAAGTTATGGCAATTAGTAAGTTCTGCTTTATGAAATAATTCCATAAAGACAACTGACTACATTGGAAACCATAGTCCAAACTTACACCACTTTGGCATTGATGAACAATGCCTGGAAATTTCAGCATTAAGACGGCATCCTATTTTCCGTAAATTTCGGAAGTCGGTCAAAAGTTTCTTTGTGTCCCCTCTCTACTAATAATAGTGCAATGAAAAAGTAGTCGAAGTACTCTAATTTCATAATAACCTGGCCATTTTTTTCTCATACACATTGTTTCTCTCTCCTTTTTAACGCAGCGCATCAATGTTGTTAAGTTGAATGACAAATCAATTTCAAATACTTATGTATTCTCATATGATGATGAAAATCATCCCAGCTGCCATTTATAATAGAATAGAATGCTTACTAATTCAAATTATTAACTGAAGCAGTCCTAATGAGGACTGATGGCGTTCTGCAATCTTTAAGTGTACAGATGCAATGCTACTGTAAGCATTGGATCAATGAGTTCTCAAAAGAACTCAATGTAGCTTTCTCGTGTCAACGAATGAAAATTGATCAGCTTTGGCCCAATATCTGGTAAAAATGGAAATCTTAAGACTTGTAACACTACTCATTCTTACTGTTTTATTTAAAGGCATGCATGCGATTCTACAGTAGATGTTGGTTATACATGTAATTTGAATGATGAATGAATTCAAATTGAGAGCATTAATTGTATTTTGTCTGCGTTGTGAGATGATGTGGTTGGTAAAATTTCATGCCTTTCTCTTCAGTTGAATTTAGTCTGCTGATCCAGTGCCTGATAGATCCATTGATTCATAATAATAGATCCATGACCATTTATTGCTCCATGATTAACATTTTATGATAATGGATTTACTGATGAAAGAAACTTTCCAAATGTTCAGATTGGGACAAATAAGCAGATCTGACAACTCATTGATGTGGAGATCAAGAAAGTTCTTTTTCGCTTATCTCAAGCTTGTAATGTTCATGTTATAATGCAGTAATACATAATAGAAACTATTTTAAGAACGAATGACATTATTTCGAAATTCAGCAAGCTTACGAAAGTGAAAATTACTTTTTTAGAATTAAAATGTGTCTAGATGAGTGTGCTGTCACAGACTTGGTGTTTTATTACAAACCCATTGTGATTCAATGAATTTAATGAGAATCTTAGAACTAGAGACCTTAATATTAACTGAAACATTAATGTACATGCATTTTCTTTTCTTGAAAAGAGCAATGATGTGATTTTTCTTCCATAGATTTGTTTTATTTATTTCAAACACCATCACCCTCCATCTGCATCTGCCATCCAGTGAGGACGCTGCAAATTTCTGTCGTCAACACAAAAGTGTTTGAAATTCACACTTGATTTGCAGTTCGTAGAAATTATAAATATCACTTTCTAACATTCAACAAACCTGTGAGAACTCAGCAATTTCAATAATTATTCTGTCAAATCACAAAGACCATCAATCTACGACAAATCGTAAACGAAATATCTTAATGCGTTACTGGCTGATTAAGAAAATGTATCCTTTTCCTTCTAGTACTTGTGATAAAGTCGTCGACAGGGCACAATGTCCTCAATGTCAATGTCGCTATGAAAGTCGAAAAACTCAAGTCATCAAGGTAAGCTCATCCTTTTATGGAGATGTTCGGTGATCTCTTGGAATTCATTGGAAATTTAGAAATTATGCATCGTGAATCAACCAATTCATGATTTGTGATTAGATAGATGATGCCTAAATTTCATGAATCTTCGTTGTTTCTTTTACTTTAAGTCAGGTTGCTGGTCCTTCAGAATTGATTGATTGTACAGACCGAAGGTACCCCACGTACTTGGAATGTGTTGAAACAAAATGATCAGTTTTATTTGTTATTTTTTCTGCACCTTTGCTACAGTCCATTTTTCAGTGTCCTTTGGTTGGAGGAATCCCATGTCCTGATGTTAAGAAAAACGATCTTTTTGTGCGCGAGTTCTTTCTTTGGTCACCGACCGAACATATTCATGTGAAAGAATAACAATGAATCCAGAGAGACAGAAGACAGATTGTGGACTAATGCAATGCACTGATCACGCTCGGTACATAGAAAGCTAGCAATATTTTTTGATGTTTACAATAATAGTGAATATAGAAGTAAAGTAGTGTGTAGCCAAAAATGGTGGGAGAAAACAACAGACAGCAGTACAAGTAAAATATCAAAATCCGAGAGAAAATAATACTTATTGAAAATAAATAAGTAAATCAACTAAACTTTTAAAGGTTACCCAAATCAATTTTGGTATTATTAGAAGAAGTCAATTTTTTAGTTCAAAAAATTGAAACGACAGTTTTTTCTTTAACATTAGGACATGGGATCCCTTCAACCAAATGACTCTGACCAAAGATCCTCACTTTTCAAAGTCCATTTTTCATTGAGTTTTATTCTTCTGCTGTCACCGAATGATCCAGGGTTGCATAATCGACCAAGACTGCGGTTAACTCATCTCTACTGTCGCAGACGAAATTGTGGACTACACGGCCACAGGTGTTGGCTCACGAGTAATATTTGAAAGTGACCGGTCAGTGGTTTGGCATGTGTGGGGAGCATATGGTTCTGTTTTATTCGGTACTACCAATCAATAGTGGTGTAAGGTCGCTAGAGATGGGAGTCCATAATAAATGCAGCGCCGACCATTTTTTGACGTATAAACTTAATAACCATCAGCTGAAAACTGTTCAGGAGATTGTTGAAACAATTTACAAAGGATTTTGAAAAGTCCTAGCGAAAGCACTGTTTACGTTGATAGGGCTCTTCTTAATGAAGTAGTCTTCCATTAACAACTTTTTCAAACCGTTCAAGACACATTTGTAAATTATCAAATTTCAGTGAGAGGTGCATGCAACTGTTCCCGAGAGAACTTAACATATCGCAATTTATAGTAGACGATATCACAACTAATAGTTAGGCATGCTTCTTTATCATTTAGAACCGTTCAACCATTTTCATTGATAGAATGTAGGGAGAATTCTCAGTTTACTACACATTTTATTAATGCCTTGTTAACCAGAATTCTTCCATGCGAACTGTAGAGAGGCATTTTGAATGGTGGTAAAATGTGTTAGGAGATGCTTACATCATAACCGCCGACAGAGTTCAGCATGTTTTCTGGGGCGAGAAATTGCCCTCCGAAGTCCCCATGAAGTTACTGACGTCACCAATGTACCCGAAACATGCACGAATTTTATTTTCTGACTTGTGTGGCAACCATTTTGTGTAATAAATTATCCGAGTTATCCGATATATGGGATTCAGGAAATTGCGTAAAAAATTTTTGGCCTGCGTCTTTTACTATCGAGCCGTTGGCAACACTGAGCTCCGATCTATTTGACATCAGATCTCTAAAGCAACTTTACTTGCTTACTTTTACTTTAAAACAAACATATTATAACACATTCAGTGCGATTACTATCCTTTTCATTTTGTTCCTAACTTAGGTATAAGACATACATAACCTTGAAGATGATATTTTCAACAATAACAACTGCTCTTCAAATTCATAATGTGATCACCTTCATGTAAAAGAGGATAAATGACAGCTATTCAAAATAGACAAGCATTCGACGGACTGATTGACTCCACTGTATTCAAGGATCATCTCGAACCCTAACAGAAAACTCATTTTAGTTCATTCAAAAAATCAACATTAATAAAATGTGAAGCACGGAATTTTAAAATGTGTCTTTCATAAGTTCCCTGAATCAGTGCTGCCAGACCTGCGCAATTTTTGCGGTGCTTGCGCAGTTGCGCAATAAAGATGATTTCATGCCCCTTCCTGCGCAATAAACTTATTGAATTAGTTGCATATTCAATCACTTGTTCGTGTGTTAAACTGGTGCAGATTGTCCAATTCATCTCTTCTCTCTTCTCACGAAAAACCATATGTTGTGAAAGGATATAAAGTCGCATCAAATTTCTATCACCCCATAACTCATGCCGGAATGTGTGAAGCTAGATGTAAGGAAAAAGATGCAGTGGAAGAAATAATATGAAAGAATAAAGCCGAAAAAAGATTGCGAGCTGAAATCTCGTTGGAGGAAAAGACTAGTCGTGATCTTCAGAAGCTTTTGTCAAAGGAAGATGAGCTCCTGACCGAGAAAAATGCCCATGATACAAGAAGACAACGAGCTGAAGAACACATGAAACAAACTTAAGACACTATATCAGAATCTTCCGTGGCTATGTGCTCGGTAGATGCGGAACTTGACAAAGTTTGTGGTCAAAATGAAAAAAACAAGTGATCGTAGACAACGTGGTGAAGCGAACACTAAGTGCAGGCATCGAAGACTTAGTGATTCCTAAAAGACCAAGGATTGAATGAAGTTATCTAGATGTGAATTGTGACTTAGTTTAAAGTGTAATCATCAACATTAGAATAAAATAATGTAATCCTTAATACTAGATGGTAAAAATTTTGAAGACTGGACATTTTTTTATGCCACTACTTCTGACTGAGTTGATGTGACAGTTAGCTGACGTCAAATCAAGATTAGACATTTCTAGTCAAATCAAGATGAGATGGTTCTAGTCCAATTAATATTTTGTACATATTACATGTTATTTGTGTGTGATGATACTGCTCACGTCACCTGTCTGACCGCAATTCGTCCGACCAGAATTCGAGCACAAGTCAGCTAGAAAGCTAGGCACGTTTAGGCAACTTTGTAATACTTGCCTGGTAAAACGGGTTGAATTATAACATTTTGTTTAACAGAGGCACTAATGTGAAAAGAGTACTTGCTTAGAACTTGTGTACGAAGCTCGATTCCAAGTTACACAAGTTGCAGTCAGGAAGAAAGGGAGTTTGTGTCCTTATGAACTTATTTTGTGTGGCTCTATTTTGCCGGTAGGCCTATGTATAACATGTTGACAACGTGATGAATTGAGCTCTAGGGAATCTCAGCAGAAAATTGTTGTGCTCTCTACAGCTTATGTTATAACGGGATTTATTATTACATTTTTCTTTGACTTCGCTGAAATTCAACGTGATTTTCTGTTTGGATCATTCAAACAACATTTATGACTTCCTGAAAGCCATTTTATACAAAGTCAGCGAAACTAGATGATAGTTTTTAGTAGATACGCCTTTCTATAAGATTTATTTAGTTTTAAAATCTGATCGCACATTTTACACTTTTTTTATTGTTATAGTCCCTTCAATATGAACCATTTATAATTTTTCGCCACATAGTTGTGTTTATAATCTGCTGGACCAATATATGAAAGTTTTCATATATTCATTGACCAATAAGATAAAATTGTTAATGTAAATTTTTCTGTGCAGTCTGATCCTGTTTTGAATTGTTTATATTTTTCAAGTTTAAATCAGGGACCTGCGAATCGGAAATTTTTTAGTCGAATCGAATCGGGTCGTGATTCGCGAATAGAATCGAATCATAGAAAACTTAAACAGGCCTACTTGAGCTTATTTCTGTGTACCGATGGCCCTTCAGAAAATGAGCCTATCAAATAACACCTAGTAATCATGCAATTTTGAAAGATGCAGTGACACCTTGGCACTCATAATGAAACAAGCAGTCAAATTAAAATGTCTCTTTTTTTATGAGAAAATCAAAATCTACTACGCTTTGTAACTACAGCCTCATTGGAATTAATTTGACAGCATGTCTTGAAATGCCCACTGCCCTTGCTTTGCCGAATTTCACGTAGATAGCTTGATGATAAGCACTATGTTTATGACCTCAGGTTTATAGAAAAGTTATTCGAATCTCATGAGGAACTGGAAGTGTAACCTCCATCAATTGTCCCTGTACTGAAATCCTGAGCCCGCGAAAGCAGTACCAATTTTCATGAACAAGCAGTCAATAGATTCTATAATTTTGATCGCAATTTCCTGATCAGAATTCAATAATGGAATTTCGGCAACAATCTATTGATGCCTTCAACTTCTCATGTCATTTCTGTCCGTAATGACTATCTAAGTTATTCAGGACGAATTCAAAATAAATTAATGAATAGGCTTTATAGACTTCTACGTAAATTTTCACATAAACTCATGCAACCAAAGGATTACAGAGGACTTTGAGCACTTTGATGTATAACTAATTATTGTAATCTTGGACCTGCCAGCTTGCAAATGGAAAATCAGTGAATTAAGGAAATCCAGTAGCTATCCGTAGCCTACGGGAAAATCATTAAATCAACGACCATAAACCGACAATAAGCCATATTTTATACTTGAACTCATTTAACTTTGTGCTAAACGTATGATAAATTTCATCTCTTAGATGCGGATGATTCAGGAAAAGAGGAAGTTTTCGTCTCGATCAACCAGAGACCAAATCTCAACAGGAAACAGCACGTGCACCAAATTAGTCCGTCACTAAAATGAGCAAATTTCACTGATTTATAGAGATGATTAAAATGTGGTGCGCTGACTAGATTTTTTCTGGCTGTAATTGGCCTTATACAGTCCAGATAAAATGCCCCCTTTCCTTGAATCTTCTGTAGGCCTACCTCAAAGATTGCATGTCATCTGGTGGTTCAAAAGTTACATGAGTTAAGTGCAAAAAACCTCATTAAGCAAAGTCATTTGAGGGACCTCATAAAAAGAACTCTAAGGAGCACTGTCAAAGATCGGAAAGTATACTGATTCATAAAGTAATCCTTTCTTATTATTAGATCTCCTGTTTGAGTTTTGCTTCCTTCCGTCATGCCCTACTTTAAGCAAGAGTTCGTGTTTTAGCACATGTAGTATAATTCACTGTTTTATAGCAAGCCACGTGTTGGACCTAGAAGAGTCCTGACGAAAGACAGTCTGTAAAGTATGTGTCTTCTAGCCTGCAAGATAGAAGCTCACGGACCTGCTAATAGGCCATTTACAATTCTGCTTTAAATCAGTTGGTTAATTGTGAAGTTTATAAGACTCAGTCATAAAAGTCGACCGAGTCCAAAGCCCTGATTTTAGCATCATGCAGCACATGAAACAGCTGTTAATTCAATAGTATAATTATTATTAGTCGGCGATAGACGCTTTTAGCCACTATCAGTGAGACTCCAGCATCTCAGACATATTGCAATGTCACTTTCAAGTATTAACGAACGGGAGAAGGCTATAAATCAAGGCTTTCCCAGTTCGACAGCAGATACGTCGTTTTCAATTAAATTATTCAGTCTGCAATCCTTTCAGAAATTATTTCTTGCACTAAATAATGAATAAAAAACTTTGTCAGAGTGAAGCTGCAAAAGTGTACTTAAAGTGTAACTTAAATTAAGTGTATTAAATAGATCGATTAAATGTACTGAAAAATAAATTAAGACGATGAAAGTAATACAAACATGAACTGGCAAATAGAGCATCTTTAAAATGGATGTAAATTCTGAAACAGAAAATGGAAGATGTCCATAAAGTGTGTACTTCTTGTGTTGCAATTCTTTCCGGGCTTCGCAAAAAAACGAAATTTGGGTCTGGCAACGCTGCCCTGAATCACCTAAGTAATTATTTCATTCTATTTATAATTAGAAAATATCTACTATAGAACTACAACTGAGTTGTCACTATCAGACATGTTGTTGGTGGTAAAGTCAGAGGCTAATTCTATACGTATTTACAGCAACTGCTTTACGCGCACGACATATCATTAAATATGCTATCAAACTTTATGCCTTAAAATAGAGTCTTGCAGGTGGACAATTTTTCCTACCTGTACCTCTTCGGTGTGCGAATCCGACCCGATCCGAATCATTTTCGGGTTCGACTTGATTATAAAATATTCGGGTTGTGAATTTAGGGCCTATGATGCTGAGAAATTTACAAGCATGCTCATAGATAGATGAAATGGCAAGCTTTTCACAAGTGAACTATCATAGTGGCATGACTCTACAAACAAAATAGTAAGCATTATGGCCCATCTAAATTTTCCGCTCTTATTAGGACACTCTGTATAAGGTAGAATTTGCTACAGAACGACTACAAATAATTATTCTCAGAGGCAAAAATGTTTCGGAGTTGATCTTTTAACCATTATCTTTGTTTAAGATCCTCCTCTAAAGAACTTTGAAATCAAAAAGTCGTTCCCGGCAGTCACACGCATATTTCTGTTACTTCAATCTGAAACCGGTTGTCATTTACATATCAGGAGTTAGGAGATTGTTATACATGAAATTTATGGATTTGTCAGATTCTCGGAGATACTCCAGTCTTATCGCGGAGATACTGCAGTTGTAAATGTTTGTAGCTTTAGTTCTCCACAAGCTTTGGGTGACTAAATTGTGCATAATAATAGTATATGACATAAATAGAATATGACATTCCTGCTTGACAGAGAGCGAAATTTACCGAAGACGGATGAAGAAAATCTGTGGGGTTTTGCGACAGACAAAAAAATTTGCAAGCTTTTTTTAATTCGGTGTCTTCAAGAAACGATGCATTCACTTTTTCTCGTGTTATGCGTATCGTAATTGAAAAAGATGACGAGTGCGATGCAGTACTCAGTCAAGGAAATCGACTCCATGGATTGCTGTTCCAACCTGATTCCTTCACATTTATTAGATAGGTCAATAATCTGTGATTTGACAGGAATCGGTTCCATTGCTGTGACTGACAGTGCCAGTAAAATTGTTTTAACATCATCGATGCAACATAATTATATGACATTATGAACTCTTAGAAATAGACGAGCGAACTTCTATAACCTCATGAATAGGATATTTATCTCGTAAAAATCAAGATAACGTGTTGCAAGGAGAAAGCTTGCGATAGATGTTCCTTCGCTAAGTGCGTTGAACATGCTCCACTTCTATCGGTAGAATTTCAGGGATTATTTTTACTTTAATTGTAGTGACGACTAACTACAGAATCTATTACAAAATTTTCCTTGAATTTTCCTGATTAAATAGACTTCGCTTAATGCGATAAAATTTAGTTTTAGAATGGAAATGCGTGTCAGGTATTATGCGTATTATGTATGCGTTGTCTGTATTACGTTGTGTTAAATCTTCGCTTTTCTGATATCCGCTTGCGATAAATATATCCGTATGTTAAAATTCAGCATTTGCGTTATCTGATAATCCGATTACAACACGAATCTGACTGAATTGCTCTCGTGAAATCTATCTGGAAAACAACTAGGAATATATTTTCATCCTACTTCTTTCATTAAAATTCAGTAGACGTATAAACCATATAAAATATATGAAGGAACATGAGTTTTATCAAGAGTGACTTCCAGATGCACACCCTCCTATTTCCATACGCCTATTCTGAATAATAAACATTATATGGATCCAAGGACTTCTATAAATAATACTATGGCCAGGACGTTCGGTAGCGATTCAGTAGGGAAATTAATGTAGGCTGGTTATCGGAAGTTCCGGTACTCCGTGTTGATTAAGAATTGCTCCTATTAAGTACATTGATTAAGTTACACGACAGGAATGGTGACAAATTTCTATCAAAAGACGTTGCCTGTTGCGTTGTTATCAATTAAGACTATGAATTGATTGTCTTTGATTGTTATTGTTAATTCCCCCCCAACATGTTGAAACTTTCCAGTTTCAAAATTCTTAAAATTCGAGCTGTGCTTTATTCTTTTGTGCCTTATTCAGAAGTTATTCTTCCCTAAGATTCAACTGAAGCTGTCGAGGTCGATGATTTCTAGGAGACTTTATTTGTTTTGCACTTAGTCATCTGCTAATACCGGTATCGATGTTGCGGCTTTCACTAGTCGAATGGCGGATATCTGCCAGTCTCCTAAGGTAACTGGTATGAGATTTTCTCTTACCCCTGAAGTATTGATTAGATTGAAAAGAAAATTTAACTGAATACAGTCCATACCCATATCTATCTTATCGTACAATTTCAAAGTCATTAGTTAAATTTAGCGTTTTCTAGAGCTCTTTGAATTTGTGGGGGAGGAGAATAGAAGTACCGTTGTTTCTCCTTTAGTATAAATTATCGGTTAATTAGAGCTATAAGCCCTATATAAAATAAGTTTACACAAAACCCAAAATCCAATCGACATACTGTCAGTTTATAGTACCTACATACAGCCCTATTTTTCGAATAAAAGAACAACAGAAGTGGTCAATGAGGTTGTTATTTTTTCAAAAAATGCACTATTGGCATAAAAGTTCAAACAGCAGTGTCATAACACATAGAAATACAAATAAAATTGTGATGACAGTCATTATTCTGTGAATTTCCGTTTCCGATTGCGATGTTTTTCCGAATTCAAGATATCAGTTTTCATACTGACAAAACCTTTGAAAAATATATTTGCTAATCTCTTACAGACAGAATATGAAGAAGAAATGGGGTTGCTGTAATGAAAGAGATCATGTAACACCTGAAATATTTTTGTTGTCCTAATCGCGCAAGTTCGTTTGTATTTTTTATAAAATGAAAAACATAACAAAGAAAATTCAAATAAATTCTCCGACGGAAATTTAAGCTTCCCTCTACTAACTAAATGAGTAAAGCATGAGCTGTTGCTGTAGTCTGCGCTTACTGTAGGAAATGTATCCGATGACGATTGATTTTCTTGCTCACCTTCTTTAAATTCCACGTATCCGCAAATGTAGAATAAAGACGTCTTTTCATCTACCGTCAGTGCTTCTGCATGAATGAATATTTCATCTATAGTCTCAAGCTCTTCGTCGCTTACATCGGACTGACAGCAGTCAGAATGGATATGTTCCGTTTGCACAGTCTCAGTAATGGCGTACTTTGAGAAGAGTGCCAATCTGCGAAGTTCAGCAGTGTTGAGAATCTGCTCAAACCCAATAAGAAAGTTGCCGCCGCTGGCCTGACGGTATATCCCAAATTCACTTTCTAAGGGATCTGTTTGGAACATTCCCATCAATACGAATCTACATGCATTGTCATTCAATAATTTTTTGGTCATTGTCACAAGAGCATGAATTGTCTGACAAAGAGCATCACGCGTAATGGTGGTAAGTGATTTAATACGGCCAACAGCGCTATTTCCTGGCATTTTGGAAATTGAATTGGCAAAGTTCTCCAAGAATTCTAACCTTGGATCAGAAGGTTCACTGAAAGGTTTACGATCAGGATCGTTGAGAAATGTATGCGTCTCGGGGTTCTTGACGTTAACTATTTTCCAGAAACGCAACACCAAGGACACGAATTTTGCTGTGTCCTGTTTCCCGTCTTCGACTAATGCCGCAACGGTTTTATCATGAAAAACGTTAACAGCTAGTGAAACTTTCTGTAGATCAAATGATGAAGGGAAACAAGAATCACGACTCAACTTTGTGCGGCGTACAATATTGCATGACTCTTTTTTGTAGATGCCAACGACATCTGACCACTTGGCTTTAATATCTTCAGAATCTGGTGATTGGATGCGAATTTCCTTCATTTTTTCGGATATCCAGTTATTTCGTATGGACTTGAGTAAATGAAACGCTATCGAATAACAAAAAGAAGTCTTTGTCAAGGGACGAATGGTGACCAAGCCAAGGTTCATCGTCAGATTTTCTAAGAGACTGAAAAACTTTTCGAATAGTTGAATGACAATCACAAATCAATGCGAAGACTTCGCTGTCACATTCTGAGATTATCTTGAATATGTCCAATAATATTTTGAGCAAAAATTCTGATGTCAAGCAATGAATAGGCACCAATCTGATAACGAAACTTTCTTTGGTCATCAGTAGTTTTGCCATGACTGCTAGCACTGTCTTCGCGACTTTTGTATTATCATCTTCGGCCCAACCGATGACATGTTTATTTCTTTATCTTACAGAAGGTTTTATGTAAACCTCGTCATATAACAAACATAGTTTGCGTTGTAAACCTGTGAAGCCTGATAAAACAGTTTGCAAAGTTTCTTTCGCAGCCTCAATAGTTCCAATCTTGGTGGAGCAATGGATATGACCTTTAACAGTATTTCTACTCGGTAATGTTAATATATTACGAAATGATTCGTACGTCTTTCTTCCATTTAGCATTAGTTCAGTTGAAAGTTTTAAAGTAGATGAAGAGTATTCATGCGATTTCACAACAGTATACAATAACTGTCTCAATAAAAACCGTTGCTTATCACTACACTCTGCATTATCACATAGTTCTATAATAGATTCTGCATCTCGAACTGTATGTTTTAACAAAGAATCAACACCAAGAGAAACATTTTGTGCTCGAGCAACTATGGCTTCAATTTGTGAATAGCTATTTACCTTACATTGAAATCCTAAA
Source organism: Prostheceraeus crozeri (assembly GCA_907163375.1). Lineage (NCBI taxonomy): Eukaryota > Metazoa > Platyhelminthes > Polycladida > Euryleptidae > Prostheceraeus > Prostheceraeus crozeri. Next base: position 33,363 of record CAJQUW010000745.1, read on the forward strand.
ACATCACGGATGTCAATTTGATTGCGGAAATGAAAGGCTCTAGTATGAAAATTAGAAGAAATACGGATCGACAAATCTGCTAGATCACCAATTAGACGAGATAGAATGATGAAAGAGTCATCAGGACTTACTGTCACACACAATTTGTTCACTTTCACGAAGTCAGATGTCTGAATGGATAATGTGAAATCATTCCATGCCGGTAACTTATCCCGCTTTTGAAACTCTTCCCATTCGTCAGGAATTGTTCCTCTGATGGTCAGACTAACCTTTCGCGACTCAATATTCCGGGAGGAAGGAGCACTCCGTAAAACTGATGGCGGGCAATTGAGAAAAATCGACGGTGGATCTCGGGGACGTGAAAAGCTAGTTGTCTGCACCATCTCCGCATTTGATGACCAGTGCTTGGCACACACACCAATATTTCTGGTTACTTTCGTGACTCGATTCGGTAGAGCGTCAAGCCATCTCTGTCGCTCAGCTTCATCGGGTGGGAAACCGAAGACAGTCACTTTTTCGCTAGTGGAGTCATAATTGGACTTACAATATCCAACTGTACATTTACGTGGCATTACGTCGGTCGAAATGCAGTAGAATATGCAGTAGAAAAATGCAATGGAATATGACGAAGACACAGTCAGCTAGATGGACAAGCTATAGTCGACACAACACGATTAACTCCATCGAATGACTGCTGAGAGTAAGACGGGGTCAAGTTACGGCGCAGCATCAACTCGGTGATACGTGCACTGCGAAGCGTCGGTGAGGAAATCGATAACAATAACCTTCCTCAATCCTCGTGTAGAGAACAATAACAACGCAACAGGCAACGTCTTATGATAGAAATTTGTCACCATTCCTGTCGTGTAACTTAACCAATGTACTTAATAGGAGCAATTCTTAATCAACACGGAGTATCGGAACTTCAGATAACCAGCCTACATTAATTTCCCTACTGAATCGCTACCGAACGTCCTGGCCATAGTATTATTTATAGAAGTCCTTGATGGATCATAATTAAGTAGTGTTTGTCGACGTTTCTTTCAATCATCATCAAATACAAATGGTAGTTCAAATATAATTCAATTGTTATATCTGGCATGGATTGCAATTTTATAAAAGTGACATAGATGATAGAATCAATAAGCTCTACTCTTTTCAAACATTCAACTCTATTCATTATAGTCGATACAAAGCTATCAATAAGAACGACTGGTCAATCAATATGCAGTGCATCGTCACTCGTAATTGAGCAATCTCCGGGATACTGCACATTTTCCAATGAAAGTCATTTTGACTGAAAACTCAAGGGAAAACAGAAATTTTCAGTCATTTTAAAGCATTTTGTTGTAAAAACCTCGACGGGCTTTCGGTGCCCTGTGACTTCTGAGGTAGATTTTAGCGTCAGCAACCTTTGTGTGAAGGTGTTTATAAAGAGACATGAGTGCTATTAAGAAGTGTGTTGCTTGTCCAATGTGAGGTGATCGAAATGAGAAGTCAGACCGTAGAAAGGTAATGCATGTTTCTTACTGATTGTAGGCTTAAGCTGTCTGATTGCTTTTTGCTTCACTGACTGTTGTGTCTCGAGTGTTTGTGAATTCATCAATGAAATCAACCCGGTAATCTCCGATGCCACCTATACTGTTGTGCTTTTGTGCCAAATGTTAATATAAAGCTTATGGCTCTCTTGTGTTCGAGATCATGAGATGCCTCCTAATAAGTTTGCGGGCCGTCATATCAGTATAAAATGCCTCACAAATGCACTTATCGTTACAGTTAATTTTGTTTGCGCTGCTGCAAATTTCGCTATCTTTATGAACACCTTCACACAAAGGTTTTTGACGCTAGCATGGACCTCAGAAGGCGCAGGACGCCGAATGGCCGTCGTGGTTTTTTATAATAATATTTTTTAACGCATAGGCCTAGAGACCAAAAATTTTCTGTTTTCCCGGAAGTTTTCGGTCAAAATGATCATCAGTCTTAATAAGCTTCTAGTTCTGCGTCGTTCAAATATTACATCTCGAGTTCTTCGTCACTGTCGTAATCATGTTTCTCTTTTATTTCTTCCCTTCCGTATTCCGCCTCATCATCAATGTATATGTTAACAATTAATCAGTGAAAAATGGTTTAAAAAAAAGTTTTATCTCAAAATCGAAAATTCATTAATACAACCCTCCCTCAAATGGAGCCCTACCTAAATTGCAACAAACTTAACTCGCGGGTATGTTCGAGAAAATATAGTAATGGCGAAAAATTGATACGACGAAATAGACACTTAGAGGAATAAATTGGGACGTTGCCAGTTGATATGCTAGAGCCATTGAAGACTGGAAAGTGCGTCATTTCTTAAGTGACTTAGTAACGAAGAGTAAAACTTCGAAAGATGACTATATGCTGCAGGTCTAAGTTGAATAAGAGGTCTCAGAATCATGATTGATGGTAATTTTGTTAGCTATATAATTACTTGGCAATCATCAGTCCGATTTCCATTGAAGCTTATGGGTTAGCATGTCATTAAAACTATTGGTAAGCGTATATTATCGCTAGATGAAGATTGAATAGACATAAAAAAATTTAACTGGTACAAGTCTCTTAAGATGATCGGGTACCTGGAGGAGGGAAGGCAATAAAGAGTCAATTTAAATACGTAAAGCATGGCTAAATGATAATATAGGTAAGCTTATCCTATCAAATGCCGATCTCCGTGTAAATTCGTCGACTTATCAGATTATTAAAAGTACATCATTTCATAATTTAGCAGCAATTATATCGCCAATTTTGGGATAAAATATGTTACACAGCCATTTGAAAACATACGGAAATGAAATTTGCTTGTCACTTCATAATTCAGCAATATATGGAAAAATACATTTTGCCCATGGGTTGCCAACCCTGCATGCATCGGCATGGTTTGGTCCTGCAAGCAATTGTGGAAGTAGTCTCGGATCCAGTTACACCAGCTACATGTATGTAAAAGGAATTGACTTTGTGTTGCGTAGTCAAACAAGGAGATGATAGTCTCCTCGTTTGTCCCGATCTGTTCCGCTGAAGTGGGAGGTTCGCATGGAAAGACATCTGCCAGGTGAATTATCGCTATCTGACCAGCGTCCTGATATAGTGTTGATCGACGTGATTAAAAAGAGAATGATTATGGGCGAAATAACCGCTCCCTTGGAAGAGAACGTTGAGGATGCCCACAAGAGGAAAGCTGCCGAAGGATGGAAATGTGAGCTCATGCGTTTTGAAGTTGGATGCCGCGGTTTTGTTGCTCCATCGGTAGGGAAATTTCTTGTTAAAGTCAATTTTAAAAGTTTTAATTTTAATTTTTTTTATTCTACATAATTTTAATTTTTACACCTTTAATTCTAAAAGTTAATTTTACCAAGAAGTTGAGTGCAAAGGCGAAATAAGGTGGTAAGGACTTGAGCGCAACGAGTTGCCACGGGACCACCATCTTGAGAGATACTGAGCTTAATGGGTCGAAATCTCGTTGACAGATGGCGGGAACTTTAGGGTACTTCAGGTTCTTTAGGGTGCAGTATTTGCTGCTTCACATAACTCACACCTGCGAGGATGTGTTTGGAATTATCTGTACTTTTTCTGTCAGCATTTACGAAGCCTGCTTTTGCTTCGTTGTGGCAGGAATGCTTGCTGCTTGCTGTTGCCAATGAATAGAATGTCCTGATCAATTGATTACAGCATTAGAAGTACGATGAAATTACTGTGACCTAGAAAGAGGTAATATTCATGAGAAGTAAAAACAACAGAAAACTTAGCACACAAATCTACATCGGTGGTGTCGCTCGTAATGAATTCCAGCTTTCCCGTATAGTAGAAGGTTATGGTTGTCCACGGAAGACACCTAAACTTAGATGTCGGTTAATCATGAGACTTGTGAAAGTTGATCCAAGTCTGCGGTTCTTTATTCATCAATATCCAAATCAGCAAGTCTACGAAGATTAATTGAATCAGCATTTGAGAGCCGTAAGCGACCATCTTATGTTGAATTTTGTTAATTTGTTTAAGTCTCAAATAGGTATTCGAACGAATCACAAAATATTAGATTAGGGATTGGGTATTTTATTTATTTCGTTTATTACTTGTTTCATCAAAATATTTCACTATAACTACTAGTGATGGTATTGATCTATTTAATATAAGGACTGTTAAGCAACTTTTCATGCTTAAATACAAGCTTCTCGCGGCCACTTTTCTTAATCTAACTTAAAAATACATTTATTTGAAACAAGCAGGAAGATGGTCCATTTTGATGAAACGCTCAGTTGTAAGTTTGTCCTCCTATTTTTGCATGCTTACTTGCCGTAGGGCCTGTAATACAAATCTGTCCGGTCAATCTGAATGTTTCTTATCTAATTCTCATACGATGATGAAAGTCATCCCAGTAGCCATTTATAATAGAATATAATGCTTACTAATTTAAATTATTAGTTAAAGTAGTCCTAATGAGGACTGATGGCGTTCTCCAATCCGCAAGTGTACAAAGGCAATGCTAGTGTAACCATTGGATTAATCAGTTCTTAAAAGAACTCAATGTAGCTTTCTCGTGGCAACGAATTAAAATTGATCAGCTTTGGCCCAATATCTGGTAAAAATGGAAATCTTAAGACTTGTACTAATACCATAGATTCCAAACACTGCCGTATACACGTTCAAAGCAGACGTCTAATATACTGTACCGACTACAGATGCTGATAGTGGAAATAGAATAAGACAATGGTCACCGTAGGTTAAGGAAATTAAAAATGGATATTATAAAACAACAGGAAACCGATGAATAGAAATTGGAAAAGTGGAGGTAAAATATGGAAATACAACGATGCTACTACACCGATTACAATTGAACTATATCTGACACTACACAAAGTGGATAATGATAAGAGTGGATAAGTGGAAAGTGGATAATGGAGGTAAACAATAGAACTACAATGACATTCTACTACACCGAAGGCAATGAAACTATACACGCTATACCTAAGACTACACATGGAAAATACTATTTCTTCACTTGAATTTGTTATCGCCAGTTTCTTCATCCGTCTATAGTACTTCATGTAATTCCACATTTCTTCATTTGAATTACAATACATCGACCACTACTTCAGCTACCGATTAAGGGATATAAAACATAATACTGCAGTCCGTCAGTCATCAGCAGGTACTCGTCTAGTTGTGTTTCGACCCCTAACCTGTGCATTGTCGTGCTCCTGCTATGAATCTAAATTTGCATGGAGTTTTGTGAAATTTTGGAATCCAATATAATTTTGGCAATTTTCTGTCTTTTTCACAGACAGCTAGTTTGAACTCGCTTTTCATAATTGTTGTATGTTGCTCAATTACATTCTGCGCTAAAATTTGCTCTGGACCATAGGTATCATTACCCGATATGTTCGACGTGGAAATATCAATTCCCAACTCGGCTAAGAGAATTTGGAGATAAAACTTTTTGCAAATGAAGGCATAATTATTAGATGCTTTATCAACTGGCGTAATTATGACGTCATTCTGCAATTCTTTCAGATTTTTGCCCATTTTGACATTAATCTTGTGTCGATTACTGTGTGCGCGAAATTTATTCGAGGATTTCTTGGCAAGATATATTCGATCTTTAATCAGTGCCATGATTCTTGATTTCCACGCTGAGAATAAAGTAGCCTCAAGCTTCTCTTTCTTACTTATTTTTGTAATATGCTCATCTAATGAATTACTAATTTGAGTTGTTATGGCACTCCAACTAAGGCTTTTGGGGATTCTGTGTTTGGTACCAAAACTGAAGAGTTGACGTAAGTCTTCATCATCCACAATATCCAGATCACCCGTTATTACGTGACCATAATGTGGGTAAACAAAGGATTGTCTCTTGCTACATGAGCATGGATTGTTCATGATGTGCATCACATCCTGAAACTTTAGGTTATTAAAAAAACGCCCATAATTGCAAAACTTCAATGCAGTGGGTTTATCTAATTTATAGAATATTTTCGGTGGATAACGTTCTTGAATTGTGCTTGGAATTAGCTTGCACACACTGTGATCGCAGAATATAGACATGAGATTGAGTGAATCTATTGTCTGAGATTTGAACGGGATGATTATGGTTGCTCGTTCTCTTACATTTTTGTTCTCCGAGTCTAGATTAAGTCTATTTTGAATGTATGCTGTTAGTACAAATGTCATCATGTTTGCCTCATCCCTTGTCTTGCCTAGAATGGCTCTTAGCATAGTTTTAGGATGCTTAAGTAGTATTAGGATGCATATCTAAAGGATGCTTACATCTGAAGTATAAATAAACATGCTATTTACTGAATGTGATTTTGCCGCGAAAGTACAAATTTTCGGTGCCATTTTTTCTGATCAATGCGATTAGCAACCGATAAAAATAGGTACATGCTTTTTGTGAATATTCTTCTATTGATTGCAACGCTATTTCCAGACAAATTACATACGGCTGTCTTTTTTCAGGGCGTCGTCATATTCATCATTTTCGTCGTTGGTGGGTTAGTATTGTATATGATTTTTCTGCAAGCACTGGAACCTTTCCTGACAAAGCGAAGACAAAGATATCAAGCAATGAGTCGCGGAGGCATTGAGGATATACAGCCATTGACTGAATCAGCACCTGTTGTAATGCCGCCATCTCGTCAAAGATCAATTTCGGATCCTGTCAGTCAGGTGGTAACAAAAGCAAAAACTCAGAGAGAGAAATGGAAGGACAATGTGGAAGTTCAACGGACCCATGTGTACGATCATCATCGTCTACTAAATTAAGTGTCCTTTCTCACATTTTTGAGACACCATATCGTCACTGCAATGTATATGAGCCAGAATGTTACAAGGGATTCTCGTTTTTTCACCTTGGAGGGATGTTTTCTGTGTCTATGCTGCTTATGATGACTATGCTTGACGGAAGTGAAATTGGGGATAGTGACTTTCATAAACCATTCAGCTACCTTCAAAAATGACTTCAAATTAATGTAATCTGTAACTTCACTGAACTCATTTTGGGATATTTGCAATTGGTTCCCGTCCGTGTTCTCCAACTGATCTCGATTTGGCAAAGATTCAGTAGATTTGAAATATTTTGTAAGTGTTTGATTATCCAATTAAGTTATGTGTTAATCACATATTAGTATAACCCAACAAGACTTGACAGTTTCATTACTCAAATTGACGATTAATGATTAAGTCTCTGTAAGCAAACTTTCGTGACTAGTCAAACAATAATCATCTGTTTGTCGAATGTCAAATCAGAGAATTCGCAGACTTCAATAGCAAAGTGATTAGAAATACGCTATAACCTAAGGTGTAAAGCTTTTGCCATAAGATCTTTGATAGAATCATCTCTGTCTGTTTTACTGGCATCAAGCAACTTGTCTTCTAGGCGCCCTTTGAAACGGCTTTACATGATTGCGCGAGACATATAGTTGTCATGCGTTTTTACTGTCTTGCCGACGATTATCATTTTATTTGAAATATATTTCGGTTAAGTGACACTTTTAGACAATTCTTCTAACATTTAATAGCTTTTTCACATTCATGTTTAAAATGTGACTTTTACATGCATAGTTTATCGAAGGATAGTCTTTGTCTCATGAAAACTTCCAGTCTATTTGCCAGTGACATTGGTGATTCAACATGAAGCTGCTTGCAGTTTAATTTTTTTGCAACTGACTCTTCTGATTGAAACTGGTTAATGACAAAATGCATGTCAAATAGAGTAGCAGTACACTGCAGTTGTCGACAAAACATATCTGTAGTCACTGATTGCAACTGGAGAGGACCAGACTTCATCCATGGCATGATGTCACATTTCTAATCATGTAAAAATGAAGACTTCGATTTCGCTTTAGCCTCTCAATTCTGTTGAGAAAGCCACACAATTCATTTGAGTAGTCGGTGAGAATGCAATCACAGTTGCAATCAGTTGGGATGCGTAGTTAAGTTGAAATAAGAATTCTCATATTTTCTTGAAACAAATTAAATCCTCGACGCTCGTGCTTTTTGCTGTTGTTTCATGTTTGACTTGATTGTAAATAGGCTACGTGTTATCAAATTGGTGAAACCACCAATCTGTTCACCCACCCCAACTGTACATTCCCGAAAATTCTGTGATTTCTTTGAAAATAAACATGTCTACTTTACTTGCTTTCATTCTGATTAAATTTATTGAACTTTTATAGCTCGCGGCTACTTATAATGTGATCTTTGGTAATGAAAATGACCCTGAGCCATAGACAGTAAGCACACAACTTTCTGAAACCGCACGTCGATTTGTTTAAACATATGCTAGCCTTTTTGATAAATATATTTGGTAGTCATAAGTGACCAGTTATATGTGCACCAAGTTCGAAAAATCGATTGCCAAATTTGCGGAGTTTATGAAAACGCTAGAATTATAACCAGGTAATGTAACTCATCCGCCTTCATGGTATTCGGGATTTTAGGAGGGAGACTTTGTATCAGGGATGCGGAGTCCTATCATTTTGATTGGACTCCGATTCCGGGTGGCCAGTATAAAGCAGGGATGCGGAGTCCTATCATTTTTGCTGGAGTCGGAGTCCTATCAAATGATAGGACTCCGGCCTATAACTATAGACCCGAAATATAATACGAACAAATTATTTATCCTCGTACATAGCTGTCACTGTCTTGATGTCAAATTTCTCCGTCAAACAAAAGTACAGAGACACTGCTGCATGCAAAGCTTATAATAGTTGAGGGAATGAAGAGTGATAGTGGGAAGTTAAGGATTGTCTTTTCACTCGGTGATTCAGTAGAGAAGACAAGCCTTCCTAGCCTCGATCACACCTACATACCAAAGGTCACATCATAAAGACAAAATTGAAATACTAGTTTGTTTGAGAACCTATAGTTTTGAAAAAAGTTTTTACCTACATCATAAGATCATGATAGGCTTACCTGAACTTATCTTTATAGTGATCATTGCTGTATCAATTATCAATAATTTTCAATGAAAGCTTATCAAATGTCGCTTCAAGTTGGATGTATGGGCTCATCCCATCTTGTAATTGATGTGTGCTTCACACGGTTTTTCTCCAATCTCTACCAGGCAGGAAAATCCCCCATCCTTCTTCAAAAATATGAGTGCATGCACTTTCGATTTTGTATATGCGCTTTGGAGGAGCTATCATACAAGATTAACGTCATGGATAAGAGGCAATGTTCTCAAACAAACTAGTAGCTATGTCATTTTTGTCTGTGATGTGACCTTTGGTGCTAAGTGTGATCGAGGTTATTAAAGGAAGGCAATTGTCTCTATTAAATCACCGAGTGAAAAGACAATCCTCTAATTTTCACTATCACGGTTCATTCCCTCAACTATTACAAACTGTGCATACCCGGCTAACAATCCTACGTAGCTGATACGTAGCAGTCGGTGCCAAACGTTCCAAAGGGTAGCGTAGCAAGTTGGTTGGTGGCAGTACGCAGCAGCCACGTAGCTTATGATACTTATCCTACACTTACAGCATATTTTCAGCGCTTTTGACGTTTTGCCTATATGAGCGTTGCTGCTCGGTTGCTTCTACGTAGCAAATGCGTCGTGGATACGTAGCAGTTGGTAGCTGCTCGGTTGCCTCTACGTAGCACACATGCGTTGTGTTTACGTAGCAGCAAAAAAAATAATAAACCTCCCATCGATTTCTCTTTTCCTCTTCCTCCTCTCTTTTTTATGCTTCCTCCTCTCTCCATCCTCTTTTATCCATCTCTCTCTCTCTTCTTCTTTTTCATCAACTTGTTCACTTGCTATTCCACTTCTTTTCCTTCGTATCTCCTCATATCTCTCTCATTTTCTCCTTTCCTTTCTCTCTTTCTCTTCTCTGTTATTTTCCACTTTATCTTCTTCATATTTCTTTCTCTCTCCTTTTCTCCTTGTTTGATCCCGTCGCTCTTCTCATTCCTATCTATGCATTTAGATATATTTGATGCATCAAAGGCATTATTGCTATAGTCTCTTTCATGCGACAGTATTTTTATGCATAGGAAAAACTGCCACACCATCTCACAAGATTGAAATCCGCATTTCACAATTGTGTCTTCAAATGAAATGATCTTTTGAGTGCTCGCTAGTTTTTAAGTCTTAAGTTTAAAAAGCTTTTAAAGTTAAAGAAAACTTTTAAGTTTTTTTCTCTCCGCTCTAATTTTCTGACGATGACACCTTGTATGACAACCTAGTAACCAATTATATAGTAAATTCAGTTTGCTTTTAGCAGCATGCTATGCATCTGAATCTGCAGAAGTGATGTGATTTTGAAAGCTTTACCACAGTCAAGTTCCGTTGCGCAATCTTCCTGCCCTTCTCGCATTAGCAGACACATTCCATCGCTATCCATACTTCGGCCGCATTCGTCTTTGTCCGGTTTCGCCTGCCGACAGCTACAGAAACAGGTGGATCGATGATGCGCTGACGCGTCTCGCGTGCAGCCATAGACAAGCGTGCAGCGGGCATTAAATTCATGGCATCGCGAAGCTGAGTAATGATGATGTTACGTCAAATATAGCAGTGTGGACTTTAACAACGTACGCCATTGCTGCTATATCCTTCATCCGTGTACAGAGATCACTTCTCAGTGTTGTCTTTTTCATCGGGCACAATATCATATTGAGTGACACATGAATTAAATAATACAACCTTCGCCGTGGTGAAGAATTCCTCGAACGAAAGCAACTTTTCATCCGCGATAGATTTACATGTACGAAAATTGATATATTTATCCAGTGAAAATCGAAATCAGCAGAGCAGAACTTCTTGTGAATGAAGCAATCAAAACACATTTGATCTCCATAGACAATATGACTTGTCGCTATTTTCCAACTGCGTGTTTCGATCTCAATGCTTCTCATATTTCTGTGTCGATTACTTTAGTCGCAACATGTAAGTATCAGCATGCAAATTCCTATTTTAATATGTAATTAAATGAAATAAGAGCTTTATGTATATAAGTGGTGTACAACAGAATTCATTCAGACGCTATAAACAATCGAAACACTAGAATTATTGTGGCTATCGGAAAATTCAAGTTGATCTAATTTGAATCAGCTCGATATATTTCAATGGCTCACTGCTATCCTCTTCAGGAGCAGAAGATATGTAGGCTATACTATACAAGAATATTTGCTATGATAGTTATTCAGAATACACAAAGAAATCATAAATCACGCATTAACACTATCACTTTGAATCACTACCATTCTCGTAATCCTTTGCTCCTGAAGATAATAGCTCTGAACTTTTGAAATATCTGGCTGATGTAAATTAAAATCAACTTGACTTTTCCGAAAACTACAGCAGTCTAGGGCCAAACCACATAGAATGATTAATTTAGGTGTAGTATGAATTTCTTCTTTTGTAATTCAGTTCTGTCATCAAGAATTGGGAAAACGCATTGTCTAGTGCATTATGTGAAAAGTTGTGATGCAGTGGCTTTGCACTATAAACCAAAATCAGTGATAAAGTGGAATTTTTGAAATGATTAAGTTTCTTTTCATATAGGGATAGGCCTATAAAATACTGATGGTTAAGCCTATTGCATTCTCTACTATATATCGTGATATTGACAAATAAACTGACAATTGATATGCTATTTTACATTTGTCAATAGGCTATATGATTGACCTATATCAGTTTTACATGTATTTGCATTCAGGCATAATTATATGCATGCAGTAATGCTCATAATTAATTTTAAAACATAAAAATTAGTGTTTTGCATATGATGTTAAAGGCTGGGAACAAGAGGCAATTCAATTTTCTTGGCATTGTGCTAAAAACAAGCGGGTCACTCCTTCTCTATATTTGCCTTCATAAAGTTATGTACAATAAAATTTGAGTAGGTAGAAACCACGGCGCTTCGTGTCACATACACATCAAAAGGTGGGAGGACCCACTTTTTGATGTGTCTGTGACACGAAGCGCCGTGGTTTTTACCTACTCAAATTTTACTGTACATTACTTTATGAAGGCAAATATAAAGAAGGAGTGACCCGCTGGTTTTTAGCACAATGCCAAGAAAAATTGTTTTACATATTTTTACATACAATAATATCGAATAATCGATCATATCACATATGTTATGTTGCCATTTCAGGTTGACCAATTCGTGTGAGAATATCTTCGAACCAGCATCTACATGTGCTTGACCATCGAGTTCATCAGGCGACTGTTTCCGGACTAGGAAAATCTAGAGCTAATAAGTAAGTAAGAAAAGGCTTTCGGCTAGCTGTCTTAATTTTCGTAACTTGAATTTCATGTATAATATTAGCCTTTGTCCACCCTTTCTTCTGGATCATTCAATAATTTTACAATATTATTCAATGATAGGTAGGCATACATAAAGTCGGCTTCAAGTGTGCGAAGGAAGTGATGATGCATGAGACCCGCAATCAACCATATTTTAAATGAAAGTACTCTACAATTGAATAGTGTTTTCATAATGCTGTCTCATTTCTCTTCAATTGCAATTATGAAGTATTTTGTAGTATGTCTGTCATAACTTGCAAGCTAGAGATGCATGCCGGCATTCTTTATTGTTTATATGACTTTTTTTATTATGAAATAACTTGATAAAACTTTTCATTTGCTCTTCGGTTAAAACTTAATTGAGTAAAATATTTCATGCAATCCTAGTGTGGGCCTTTATTCGGTTTTTCATGTATTGTTTGACTGTAATGTGTTAGTGATTTTTTGTCTCTCTCGTTAAAGAATCTCGAAACGTTGATTCAAAAATCTCTTAATTTATTTTATTCCTGTGAAAGCTAGAGGCAATTTCAAAAATAATTAAGATCATCAATTGATTAATTGAAGTTGATCAATTGAAGTGATACATATTCATTGAGGTTTAAAAAATTTACTGAATTCTGAGGCAATCTTAAATGTTTCTGTTTAATTCTTTTATGTCGATTTGGTGTTAATTGAAATAGATGTAAACAATAGCTTTTTGTCAAACATCATACCGTAAAGCAAAACACAAGTAGGCGTAACTGAATGATGGTAAAATATAGGGCCTATAAGTTGCATTTGTATATAAATTTGTAGCATAAAAACAAATTCAAAAGTGACAGCAATTTAAATTGAGTTAATGAAAGAAATCTCATTGTTATCCATATCACTGTCAGTGTATAATCACTTAATTATCATCCCAACTCTTCAATGATGCATAATTTTTATATAAATCAGCAATGAAGTATGGAAGACTTTTTGAGCGCATGGTACATACTCAACATACTTGATTCTATATCAAGCTCTTCCGAAAATTTAGCACAGTGATATCAGACACTATTCGAAATTTAGACCAAGTGTAGCTTCCTGTACGAGTTTCCCCCTTTTGACGAGCACACTTGGTAAAATGGGTAAAAATCAGTGATGTGACTTCGATTAGATTTTAATCGAGGTCGAGGTTGTTCTCGATATAAGTTACATAATTTTGATTGACTTTGGCACCGGACACTTGAATGAAAGGAAAACGAAGACATTTGTGTTTATCAATTTATTGATCACATTGTGTCAACACATTGAAAATCTGATTATTATCTATGATAGTTTTAATTGGTCAATTACTACATCATGGTATGCCTGTGTGGAAACAAAAATATGCTTTATACTAACAATTGCAGTTAAAAGATGACAATTTTTAACGGACACGCTCAAAGCGTTATTCAATACATAAAATCGTTACAAAACAATTTTGAAAAGCCACAAAATTCATTGAAATCATCTAATGGTATGAGATCACCCGTTCAATCTTAACAGGTGCTAACTTTGGACAAAAGAATCTTGGATGCAAATTTCGTTATATGCCCATAATAAAATTTGAATGATTGCAACAAATACAATATGGAAACATGGAAATATATTTATATAGTCCCGCCAGAACGAGCCTCTGCATGGAACGAGACACAGAATGATGTATACCCTATGACTACTACGAAAATGCTCACCTTCCGAGTTCTAGCGTGTTCTTTTGATCTATAGACAAGATCAAAGAAAAAGACATGTTAATTGAAGGAAAATTTTCGACCAATATGTCTGCTTGATGTGTTTGCTTCGACTATGCGAGATCTATTAACTCTAGCTACATTATTTGCGGCATGATATATCTTCTATGCGTTCTATCGCGTGATAGGAAAAAATTTTATATGCGATATTTGCAAGAGTTGTTAGATACTTAAGGCTTGAGCTGAAATTTGATCAAAATTTCATGTTTACTTAAGATGCTTGTTGAATCCAAATGTGTTTGGTTTTGGTCGGCAATGGTAGATGATTACATGACTTCATGCCCTGAAAATATATCATGCCACAAATTACAGCGCTTGAGTTAATATATCTCGCATAGTCGGAGCAAACACACCAAACTTCAATTTTCTTCAATTACAATGTCCTTTTTCTTTGATCTTGTCTGCACATCAAAGGGATACGTTGAAACTCGGAAGGCGCGCGTTTTCTTAGTAGTCATAGGGTTTAGAATATTCTGTGAAAGTCTTATCTTTGGTCTCGTTCCATGCAAAAAACCGTCCTGGCACCGGGACTATCAGTAGAGGCTCTCTATTTTTTCATAGCTATTATCTATACTGTCTGTGCGAACCTAGGAACCAAAACAAGAGACCAAAAAAAATTATTAACTATTTCTATGCTTTCACTGTATTTGCTATAATCATTAAAATGTTGTGTTTATTGAAGATTGTTATGTCCGAGAAATAGGTGTGAAGGAGCAAATCAGTGTGAAAAAAGAAGCTAATAAAAATGCTGAATGGTAAAATGTTTCTGTAGTTATCTGAATATTGTTAGTCCGACCTCGATTAAAATCTGCTAAGTCAAAGTTATTATTCTTTCGGTGAATGTGGGAGGAACTAAATTCAGAAATTCAAAAAAAACGCTTACAAGATGTCCTAATTGCATTGCACAAAGTATCTACTACAAAATGCTGAAAACTTGTGAAAGTGTAGCAAAGTCGATGTGCAAAGCTTAGAGATGAGCTTGAAACGTTGCGTCTCATCAGAGACCGCATTTTTGATTCCTTTGTAGTACGAATTGCCACGTATTCCAAACTTACTGGTGTCTGTTTATCACTAAGTTGTATTTTGTTATAATCTCAAATGCAGTTGAGTACCCTTCTAAAGAATTGTTCTTCCTTTTTCAGAGGCAATGAGAAAACTCCATTATAAAAATGGTAATGCAAGAATCAAGGTCCTTGTGGGGAACTGGCTAAAACAAGCCCCTAGAAGATTGTCCCGGAGCAGGGCAGAGATGGCAGACGCAGAGGGTGAGAGTGCCGGAGTAGACATTTGATAAGGTGTACGTACATACGTATTGGAATAAAATCGTTTGTTTGATGATTTGTGTTTTGATATTCCGGAATATTGCATTCTGATTTTCATAGCTGTGGATAAGTTGGACGGTAGGCCTATTGATTGAGGTCGACTTTTGACAACAAACAAGAAAGGGAGTGATAGAATGTAGCGTAGCGCCAGTGTAGCAGTTGGTAGTGATTAGTAGCAACTACATAGCGTCGCCGTAGCAGTACGTGGCATCCAGTAGCAGATACGTAGGAGGAGTAGCAAAAGGTTCTGCTACGTAGGCCTAGCATACCGGTAGCAATTGGTGCCTCAGCGTAGCGGTAGGTTCCATTATAGGGTCAATTGAGTAGCGGCAACGTTTCAATTGGTAGCAACAAGTAGCACCATGCTACGTAGCAGGTACGTGGCCTATGCCGCCATTTTAATTGGTTTCTGCTACGCATTTCTGCTACTCCCCCGCTACGTAGCAGATACGTACTTTGTTAGCCGGGTACAGTGTCTCTGTACTTTTGTTTGAAGGAGAAAGCTGACATCAAGACAATGACATATGCACGAGGAATTTCCCTGTTGGAACGAATCTTGCGAAAAACTGGCGAATGTCAGCTGCAGAATATCATGCCAAAGTTCAGTCATATTTGCGGGATATTCGCTGGCGAAGTTCGCCGGCGACAATTCGCGCTCTATATGTCACCTTTTACTTTTGACTTTCTCTCTTATTTTCTTTAGTAATCCGCCTCTACAGCCGAGGCTCTATTTTCTCCCTCACCTCCTCACTATCCCCCACATATGGCCAATCTATCTAAGAAATAGGTACAGACTATCATTCTTTGATAATGATAAGAATATAGAGAATCCGTATATATCAATTTTCATAACATCTCTTGACATTCAATAATTTACAACAATGACAAATATTTGAATAATATCATAGTATTTACTGCGACATTTGTGGAAGATAAATACTTTTTTAGTTTAAGCCTTCGTGAATTAAAAAAAGATCCCTTTTTATCAGATCAGACTGAGTATACAATATATTTTCATGTGAAGGTAATATACGAACATTACTACTTACCACTAATTAGTTAATTTGCTACAATATCCACGATTTCGCCGGTTGGCGAAAAATCAGCTCGCATTAGTAAACAAATATCTACCAACTAATTATAGCAACTTTTTCGCCACCTGTCGTTTCTTAATTTTACACATCTGTTTGGATAAATGATGACCATTTTCACATGCGGAGATAGTTTTTACACGAAAATGAACCTTTGAAAAATTATCCACAAAATCGCCACCTCGCCAGATAATCTGTTGATATTAGCAAGATGCGTTCCCACAGGGTTGTTTGTATTATACTTTGGGTCTAGGCCGGAGCCTGGAGTCCTATCATTTGACTGACTCCAGCAAAAATGATGGGACTCCGCATCCGCTTCCTGGACAGGTTTGAATTATTCGAGCCGCACATTTCGCTGCATCTTGACCAAATTTACATGCACCTGTCAGAGATGAGGCGGCCGGCATCGGATTAACTGAAGCAATTTCACACTATCACCATTTTGGTCTCAAGACATTGGCCATGTAGGTATACATATTTGTCATAAAATTGATGAGGGTTAATCATTAATTTAGCTGAGTGAATTCTGAGCACTTCATAAAAGTTATTAGGCCTGTGAACCGTTAACTTAACCCCGAAACAAAATTTTCATGCGCTCTTTATCACAATCATCTTTTTCAACGCTCTGATAATTATCTAGACCAATGAATGACGCTGGGTGAGATTCGTAGGCCTATTAATGGCAAAGAAGGGGATGTGAAACAATTCAACTATTTATATATATATATATTTACATATTATATACCACCGTATATCAGATGGCTATGAATGCTGCATGGACACTACTCCTACGAATTCATTTGGGAAGACATCAGTTTACAAGTAGTTTCGATTCGTGTAGGCTATGTCGAGTCTGGGCCCATATGGCTTAAACATGTGCTGCAATAAATACTTTCCTTGTACGATTGTCAAATTCAAATTGGGCCAAAATTACACATTTTGCTTAGGCCTACTAGAACTCGGAACCCATCATGCCTGGCGAGCAAAAACTGTAGGCCTACTTCTAACCAACTGCAGACCGAGGAATATTGTCTTTGATAGGAATATGCAGTCTTTCATCTGTATAATTTTAGGGCACTTTTGTTTTGAAATGAATTGATGTAGGCCTATCCGCTCAGCCCCAGATTGAATAGATTCCTTGCGACCGCATACAAAAGGCAGTTTTTATCTGCAGAGAATCCATGAAACTTCGGGAATGCTGGGCCATGACATTTTAAACAATCACTTGCCAGGCCTCATTAATGGAAGACTGATCCGCGTTTAATCTGGCTTAGACGATATTGTAGTGTCAGACTGCCAGCTATACATCCGTCTGAAAAGTCTGAGACAATAATTTCTTTGGTGCTCTTCAATCCACGCAGAGGAATGCCTTTCGAGCATTTTTAAAGAAAATTTATCACACCAGACCACACAGTAGTCATGAATTCTGATAGAGTATAAGCTGCTCTTACCTTACCTTTGCAGCTAGCAGAAATGGGGGCATCGCATCACAATGGTGCTAAATCTCGACAAAAGAAGTTCACAAACTTGAACAGATGAAGAACTAATTCTTTGGCACTCTTAAATCCACTCTAGGGAATTTTATCTCTGTGTTCCGGTTCTGCACACCCACGTAGAAGTTAAAAGTAAAAACTACACATTACTCAATAGTGTTTCAATTATGTATTGACTGTAATTCTTCGCTGGAGAACCTGTTGAACATAGAACTACGTGACGCACAAACGACATGTTAAAACGTCACTAATTTCGTGCTTCACAGTTCTGAAGGCGAACAGAAAGTAGTCATATACAAAAATCTGCCGCTTTAAATCTCCATGAAGACAAATAATGCAAGGGCTGCTGCATTAGCTAGAAATAACTTCGCTTCAATGGAAAACTCTCGTGATCATCGAAGATTGCAAAATGTAGTCAAAAAGTTCTGGTTACACATATAAAATGAATACGTCTTTGTCGGCAACAAGAAATATGAACATTACTCAACGAGAGTTCTCCATACATGATTTGAGTAGAAACCGCGACATTTAGCTGACAAAAACGCAGAATTTGTACAAATGCCATTCCAACATTGATATTTTACAATTACAACTAATGTGGATAATTTAAGATATCACGGCAAAGGAATTTTCAGTTAATAAGTAGTTTGAAGAATAAGGGCCAAACCCCATTCTTGTATTATGTTGTTCAAGACTAAATTAATGCAAAAATTCAGAAGTAAAAATGTCTTAGATTTTATTTAGTGACAACGATTTAAGTGACACCTTTGTTCTGGTCTCCATATTTACATGAGAACTGATCATTGAATAGGCACAACCTTAATTTTAGGGATGGTTAGACAAAGATCAATATTTCTCTTTTCCGCCAAATTACACAGTCTCAGCATTACATTTATGTACATTCTTACAATTTCACCCTGTCCGCTTCGGCAAACAACAAACATTGGTTAAGAGTGTAATGAAAACACTCTGGTGATAACATCAACTGAACAATTGACTACACAGCAACCAAAATTGCTTTGACAATTGACTAATGGGTGATTGAATGCCTCGATTACGTTGGTTTCGTGAGCACTGCTCTTAAAATGATCAATAGCAGATGGGATTGAATTATTAAATAGAGACAGAAAAGCGGAGGCCACGAAGAAAATAACATATACGAAGACTTGTACAAAAAAATGAACTAGTAGCAAGGGAAATGTAAATGGATTTTTTACACATACAGGTAATCAATGAGAAAGCAGAAAGCTTATTATGTCACATATGGATTTTGAAGTATAACTGCAATGGAGCTGAGTGGCAAAAACAGCTAGATACAAATCGGAGCTTTTGAGGCGATCAAAACATTGGAGGAACGACTTGGGCACGTTGTCAGTTTAGTTGGTCAAGGAGTACACGTCTTTTCGCTTGTTGATTTCCTTGTAATTAAATTGCTGTTTCGAGCGTCGTGCCAATATCAACACTTTCATTGCTTCTGAGCCAACGGAGGCGAAGGATTAAACACA
This sequence comes from Prostheceraeus crozeri, assembly GCA_907163375.1. NCBI lineage: Eukaryota > Metazoa > Platyhelminthes > Polycladida > Euryleptidae > Prostheceraeus > Prostheceraeus crozeri. The sequence goes on from CAJQUW010000745.1 coordinate 52,805, forward strand.
TTGGGTCAGGCTAGCAGGGGGAATTAACCATCACTAGTTAGATAATGTCTTGTAAACTCAACTGTCTTGTGTTTGTTCGAAGGTGGCGGTCTGAAATTAAGAAGAACATTTCTACAGTGATTGAAAAAATGGGTAGCAAAGAAACCCTCATACAAAAAATTTCAAGATTACTTTTTTACAGCATACTAACCAAAAATTATTAAAATTGATATAAAGCAAGAGGGTGCAATTTATATCAATCTCCAATATTTCGGCTTCACAGCCTGCATCAAGGATAAGGAAGAGCGAAGATAGGAAGACATGAAAAAATAAAACTCTAAAGGCCATGTATTCAGTCATAGAAATATCAAATATAAAATCCCGAAGCTCTTCTCATTCTTCTATTTTGATTTCAACATTGGACATAGAGTTTGTATGATAATTATAGTAACAACCTCATACATGTAGTAAGACCTAAGATCCTTGCCACAAATTCAGACAATTACAACTTGGAATTGAGAGAGGCCATTTTTATGAGAAATATATGTCCAGCGTTGAACTCTAATGAATAAAGTGAGGTTAGGATGGCCGCGAACAGAAGACTACGTTTCATATCGGAGTAGGCAAAAACCAGTTCTGTCTTCTTCTAAAATTTTATGGCTAAGAGATGACGTTAAAAGCTATTTACAGGCCCGACGTTTCACGCCTTCGCGTTTCCTCAGGGGCAACACAAGCTAAAACCACAAATAAGATCGACAGCGTAAGGAGAGCGTGATGACAAAGCTCTGCAACCTTATATAGTGGTGTGTGGGATGTGAGAATCAGACTCATGTTTGCGGTTAATGTTGGGCTTCATGCTCTTGATACAACGAGCTTCACTCAAACGAGTGTCGACAGGATTCTTACATTTGTCCAAAATATCTAAAGTGAAGTTGTCAATAGATACAATATGCTTGCATTAAGATCTGTGGTCTGCCAGTGCACTGCTGGTCTTATTGTTAAAAGAACGCGCGTGTTCCATGAAACGTAATTTAAAAGGTCGACTAGACTGCCCAATATAAAAATTGGTACAAAATTTACAGGTAAATCTGTAAACAAAAAATTTGTCTTTGCAAGTATATTTGCTAGGTAACCAATCACAGACCGTGCAATTCTCATGTTTATTATGTTTAGGCTTGTTTTGAAGGCTACTATAAAGATTAGAGCTTGGAATGTCTACTAGGTTGACAGGTAAGTCGTATTTCTTAATAAGGGTGCGTATTTTACAGCTAGTTTTATCATTTATGCATTTCATTTGAAGAATATTTGGGTTGCATTTTTTAGGGACAGACTTATTTTTTCTATTTCTAAAAGTGCTATTCAAGAGCATGAAGCCTAACATTAACCGCAAACATGAACTGGTTGATTTTTAGTCTGATTCTCACATCCCACACACCACTATATAAGGTTGCAGAGCTTTGTCATCACGCTCTCCTTACGCTGTCGGTCTTATTTGTGATTTTAGCTGAGGAAGCGCGAAGGCGTGAAACGTCGGGCCTGTAAATAGCTTTTAACGTCATCTCTTAGCCATAAAATTTTAGAAGAAGACAGAACTGGTTTTTGCCTACTCCGATATGAAAGTGAGGTTCCTTCTCAATTTAAATATGGCATCACTCAAACATCGTAGAGCAGTTTCCTCTCTTTCTTCTATCACTATTATCACGGTATTTGTTAGGATGAACTTGCGCCTGCTAATTCAAGTCTTCTCTCTTTTGCCAGACCCACAAAGCGACTTCGCAAATCCATACCCTGTTACTTATTCTTGTTATCGAACTGAGCACGTAAAAGGACCTTTCTTTTATATATCAGCAAGGTTGTGGAATAAATTTTTTGAGGTAGTTCCAACATCTTTATTGTTGAAGCATTCAAGAGAGTTGTCAAATAGCCCTTCACTTGGCTCCTTGGAGAGCTAATCATTTTAGTTTTTTATCTCTTATTACTTTAATGTAAGTTTGGCTTTTAATTAATTGTTGTTTCAGTTACTTTTTATCCAATTGAGCTACTTAAAACTAATTCAAGTAATTTTTATAACATCCTCATATCCATTTTTAGCTGCGATCCTTCGATTATTTCTGCCTTTAAGGTTATTGTTCTGTCATACTGATTTTTTTACAAATTTTCACATTTAAAAGTCATAAAAGAAGCTAGGGCGTTACTCAATAAAAAATGGATTAATATGAGAAAAAAATGACATAAAAATGAGAAATTATGCCTTCTATGCGTATTGAAATTTTCCTGAATCGACATGAGGTTTGTTCTAAGCTCACTTGATAACATGTGTGTGAAGATCGTAGGCTAGGGTACGCACTTATTTACTGCAAAACTGTTCCTATGCTTTGCTCATTGTTCTACTTTTCTACTCTTCAATTCCTGTTCGTTTGTTGGATGTGAAGCTCTTCTCGGGAGTCTAGACGACTAAGACCGGAAACACACAGTAATCAAAAAAGTCATTTCAACAAACTGATCATACAGATATTGTCCTTAGGAGGATAAAGCAGGATGTCGTTCTGCTAGGAAGGTGACTAATGGTTCCTTCTTTGTGCCTCCCGCGTGATGACCAATGAGTTGAGATGATCCCAAACAAGCAAATGTTTTGACACTTAACATTCTTCGAGCTCGGCTCGGTTACCTCACTTGATCCAACCAATTTCAGGAAGATACATTGGTTTATTTCGACTAGTTCTGAGTAAGTCCATATTTTTCCTTTTTTGGGCATTGCAGATCTAGCATCTGATGAATGTATCATTATATTCCCCAGATTTGAAACACAAATCAAGTAAAGACTTACCTCTGCTAACACACCATTTTCTACGGCGGCCTTCTTCGCAACAGGACCATTGTCATCGGATTCACCATTCAATTCCCTTTTCTTCCCAATAGGATGCGTTGGCATTAATGAGGCTTCTGTTATGGATGTTGAAGAACTAAACAGCGTTTCCTCGATGAGATCTTTTTGTTCTTTCGTGAGGGGAGGGTAAGCCAATTTGGCAAAACTCGCTTCTTTAAGACGAATCTCAACATCTCGTCGAAGTACTGCAGGTTCTTCTTCCATAAGAGCACCACCTTTCGTTGTTGCCAATCGAGCTGTGACGGAGTTGGCCCGAGATCCACAGGTGCTAGAACCATGAACAGATCGAACTCGCAAACCGCTGACACGCTTCACGAAGTTATCAACTACTGTTTTTGAATCAGTTTGTTGGGCCTCCAAGCGTGCATCAGCTAAAAGGTAAAAGAAATACATTTTTAACGCATTTTTGTACGGGGTACTATCAGGGTTGGCATCCCATGGGTAAAATGGGTGGATGAGTGGCAGAGTAAAATGGGTTTTTTCAAATTGAAAAAACCATAAAACCCTCACATTTTATCCATGGGTTTTTTCAAAGGTAGGTGGGTTTTTACCAACCCTGGGTACTATGTCGTATCTGTACCAAACCCGTTTTGATTTCTTCTTTCAGACTGAGCATGGAAAGACTGTAATATACTCAGTCTGATAGAAGAAATCAAACGGGCATGGTGCAACACAATTATCCAAGAGCACTGTGCATCCTCACTCAGGAGCATGCACAGCCGAACAAGCGAGATCATTTGAAACGAGGGCCATCCAATCAGAAATTGAGCGACAAATTTTGATTCAAGGATCGTTTGCTTCTTCACAACATTTCAGCATTTTTTTAAGTAAATGCAGTTTCACACATAGTCATCTTTTCTTATGAACATGCCAGCAACATTTGAATGACAAGGTAGCTTTGCATCCTAAATTCTTATCTCAAAAAAAATCAGTTTCCCTCATGCAATTTTAAGTTTCATAGTAAAATTAAACATTCTTATTAGTAAGAATGGCAAAATACTCTAAAGTCTTCGCGATGTAGAAACTATGAAACCATTAACATAAATGTCATCATTTTTTCATGACTTGGTGCTGAACTTTTTGCAGTATCTGTGATTGTCACAAATTTATTTCTTTCGACTTTTCAGAAATCTTGACTGATAATTGATTTTAAGCAATGTCATTCAGTATTTTATGAATTTATGTGATATAACCTAAGCTGTTGGTAGATGTTCATTGATAAATTTGACCAATTTTCACCGTAAGACGGCCTTCTGAAGACTATACATTAATTTTTTTCTTTTTTATCTAATTACTTGCTTGAGAAAGCCGATATTGATGTTTTCTTATTTTTCACAAAGTTCATGACGATTTTCAAAACGCGAAGCTTCAAGAGTCTGATTAACATCGTTCTCGTCAGGCTGCTGGCATGAGTGATTGTTTAAGCTCATTTGGGTCATGGAGAACCTGAGAGGAAAAGGGAAATTTCGTGATGTCGTGTGGCTTAGCCATCACTATTTGCAAGTCATGTCTGTCTATACCACTCCTGAATAAAGCCGACCACGATTAAATTGCACAGACCACCAACATATGTGTAGTATGGGGATTTTGAACGTCTTCATCACTGCGTGTACTTTACGAGAACAAAACGAATTCACAGTTCATATGAAGATTTTTCAAGTCCGGTAAATCCAGCCGGAAAATTTTCGAATTCGGTGTGCCCGTCCTACACGCGATGCACGCACGTTATACATTAAATGAAATAGAAAATGACAAATGGTCATCGGCAGGTGTAGAAATTGATATTATAAAACCCATAATGTACAAGGAAACATACACAGGAAGAAAAATAATATCAAACAACACATTAATGAGTTTCAGGATATTTTCAGTTAAAAAAATATTTCCAGTTTTGAAACATTTGCCGAGTACGTAGCTCAACACTTTTGTTATTATTCGTAAGTAAATCATTTACAATTCATTTCCACATAAGATAAATCAACAGTTCACTGAGAATTACATTGGCAATCACATTCTATGGAATATAGTGCTAAAAAAGGGAGTAACAACTCAGGTTTGAATTCAATTCCTGAATCGATATCTGATTAACAAGTGCGCGCTTACACTGAAGCGTTTGTTTCCTAAATTATCAACATGCATGATAATTTGCGCAGTTGCTAAGCTTGGTAGAAATTACAACAAGAGCTTCATGTCACTTGTGCAACAAACCTAACTATCTGCTGACTAATTAATTCCAAAACCAGTACATGTAATGCTGCTTACGTACAGTATCTCTCAATACTGTAATCTCATATCGAGAGGTGCTGTGTAGCGCAGCAGTACAAACTTGTTCAATCCGGTTGCTGTGAGCAGTCAGCAGACGAATAACCGCAGACATTTCCCCATCCCTCAGATTGGAAGTTAAAAGTATGTTAAGACTTTTTGACGATTCCACCATTTATATTTCTACCCAACCTCGTCTCATACCTCTTCAAACAACATCAATAGCAGCAGGCTGAATGACTGCTCAAGCAACATATTCTACTACTCATGCTGTAATAAAGATTGGTAATCGAATTGAAAGATCGATAAGAGAATAACTGAATTTAATGTCATCTCTCAATGAGCCAAAGCTGGTTCGCTCACTCCTTCGACTGTCATTACCGTGCAACCCTCTCAATCAAAGCTTTCTTTACGAAAAATATCTTGCCTCATGGTCCACCTATCGGTCTTATCTCAGCTGAACTACGCTGATTAACAGATATCCGCTCAAATAATTATTGTCGTCTTGACAACCTTAGAAACGACTAAGATGATTATATGAGAATATAGATAGCTAGAAAGTCCGTGCGGACGTCACACAAAGCGCGTGCGTCAGCTACATGGAAGCTGTGTGTCTCCGTATGTGAGTGCGTCATACATCTAATTGTATGAGTGAAGTATTACTTGTGTGAGTGTTGAGCGCACGCGGGTGTAACATTTGTACACACATTACAATTTTTCTATCATTGTAAGCCAACCAAATGTTGTACACAGTTTATCTGTTTGCAGGAGGTATGTATGCATGTGTGTGAGCGTGCACGCACACCGTGACTTCAGCTAACGCGCCGCCGCTGCAGCAACAACAGTGAAGTCAGCCAGCGCGCAGATGTCACCATTGAGAGCCTCCTCGCCTCCACCTCCCCTTCCTCCCGTCTAATGTGACGTGTCATCTGTGCAGTGACACCCTTCCTTCAACCTCTTCTCACGATTGTTTGGTCCATCTCTCACACTGACCTGCTCATCCAATGACTTTCAAGTCCTGACACAGGTCTTCATTTCTCTTCGATCAATTGTCCACCGAATCTCCATTAACCGCAAGGCGGTGGTTACGGCAATGCTTGAGTGCAGTAAGATGACCAAACCGTGAAAAGAGAGATCAACTAATTTGTAGGACCCGCATTGCAGACCTGCAACTCAATGGGCTGCTAGTGCTTAAGTGACTCATGGCACTAATTCCCAGCCTCACCACCTCATTCCACCACTTCACTCACCCTCCTTTTCCAGCCTTACCAACTCCTTCCTCCACTCATCTCAACCTCCTTTTTCCAGCCCCAACTCCTTCCTCTACTTCTCTCAACGAACACATGAAAATTACTTGAAATTTGCCAGGACAGGAAATTAGTAGTAGGACAACGAATGGTTACAATCTCTCATAAGAAAAGATGCAATTGACCCACATTGTTACTATGAAAGTCCTTCGCTTCATAATATATGAAATGATTATTTTATTGAAAAATCAATGATGACATCGAAGCAATCACGTCAATATGCAACGTAAATTGGAATTCTGCTTAAGCAACATTCAAATGATTTCGAAAAATTGCTGCTTTTGACAACTCGGCTACATCGAAGTAAGGCTACTGCCGAGCACAAATAAGGTTCATTCATTTATTTATTTTATATAGACGAAAATTTGGTGATTAAACTGCACCAACAGCACTAAGTAAACTTTCAGATGCTTGGAGGATGAGTGTTTGTCCTGGGTCCGGGAGACTTCGGTTCAAACTCAATTTTAAAGATGATGCACTCGGAATTCTTGCAGGACACTCAAAACTAAGAAAAAAAGAGTGGGATAAATAATAACTCGGGCATATGAATGCGCTTCCAGGTATAAGCATTTTATTCTTTTTATTATTTTAAACTCGTAGAAACTATATTAGGGGTAATGGAGCAATGATGGATGAAGCAGATTGTAATTTTTGAAGCTTCAGTAGTCCATCAGAACTATGTCTTCAGAAAATCAAACAAGAAGAAGCTGATAGCTTAATAATTCTGAAACAGTATAACACATTTGCATGATGAGGTTCAATATTCTAGTGAAAATTGGTCAAATACACAAAACTATATTAGCTGTTTTTTGGCTTTTTGGCTCACTAAACGTATTAAGCTTTTCAAAACCCTTCGAGTAGTTTTGAAGAAAATGCAAAAAACTACTTTTCTGCCTGTACATGATAAAAAATATACCAAGAGCCACACCTGTACGGATTTCAGTAGTTTCAAATGTTTTCAAATCAATTTTGAAATCGATCTAGCAGTTACTTCGCTAGAAAGTAATCTGTCCAAAATGTGTGTATTTCTCATAAAGTAATATATTACGTTTGAAATATGACCTAAAAATAAATCCGACCTGCAATCAAGAGGATAAACTGGATAGGACCTGCAGTGTCCATGCCAATAGTTTCAATATCTCCGTACGAGTAGTTTTTATGTCACTTGATTTTTTATGACAAGCAGTAAAATCAGTAGTATATTTCATACTCCTGAAAAGGAAATCTGAAGAAATTTACCCAAGTTGAAACTTCTACGAGATGCTCTCATCATGATGAGAGTGTGATAACCACGTGTTATAAATTTCAGCTGATTCCTACCAGTGCTTCCCGAAGTTTTGGAAAGACAAGCTAGACACATTTGGCTACATTTATAGAACTTTGACCATGTAGTTCACCTGCTGAAAGACGAACCTTACAGGGTTGCCACCCAATTCCCGGATTTCTGGAATTTTATCTGATTTCCCGGAATCATAAATGATGTCCAACACCACATAAAATAATCGTAGCCTTGTTTGTAGTTGTTTATGTGCAATTCACTTATTTGTTACTTAAATAGTACATGAAAAATAAAGAACGGAATGACTTCATAAATGATAGAAAAATAACTGTCATCTCAAGTCTAACAAAATTCCAAGAAGATCCAATGTATGCAAGTGCCTGATTGTACTGTTTTCAAGAATGGGACTTTTTATTAGAAATTTTATGTATATGTGATGAACACTACATGAGATGACAAAACTTAGGTATAATTACGTAGTGCATAATTGAGTAGATCGTCACGATTATTGTTAATATAAAGAATAAAAATATACACAGAAAACATATGGAAAACAAGTAGATTATGTCTAACAACACTGCATGCTAAAATTACGAAAATTTGATAAATGCTGTAATAACAAACTTAAAAAAATTATCGCGAACCTAATATAGGAAAGGCAATAAAATATTTTAGAGTAGAAAATAAATCAAAACGGTAGCCTATGTGTGCATCTATCGTCCTTTCACTTCAATTTCTTTCTGAAGCTTCAACACTGCTTCTTGGAGTGCTTTGTCTCTAATTGAAAGCACATGAGCCTCCTGAAATAGCGCAATTCACCCTGACACTAGCTCCTTTTGCCAAAATATATGCCTTCTCTTCTAACTTCTCGATGTCAGAGGACACAGAATGCTTGCGCCTCTTGAGAACTTCCACTTCTTCCTTATCCCTTTTCCTTTTTTCTGCCTGCACATTTTGCATCTTCCTTACTTCAAATTCCTCTTTGTATCTGCGATGTGACATCGCCGAGCCTCTCAGCATATTGGAATTTATTTGAACATTTTGGACACCTCCAACGTACAAAATGTGCATCTTTGATAATCTGACGAGAGCTCAAATTCTTAAGGAGAAGGTTCACATTCGACGTCACTTTGTTCAACGAAAAGCTTCGTTCGACGCTCGCTTGGCCATGGCTCAGTAGAAGAAATCGCTTAACAACAAACCACAAGTTAGAATTATCAGTTAGCTAGACAGTCAACAATGTCAACGAAACTGGCAAAGCAAACAAAGCAAACGAGATGGCTGTATAGCAAAGACACTAATATCTGATCAAATTTTTCACTTGGACGATGAAATGTAATCAATATTATACTGTCATGACAATTATTGTTATTGCTCCCTTTTAAGAAATGATTCAACTATTTAAATTTGAAAAATCTCATCCCGGAATAATTCTCAATATCCCCTAAATTCCGGAAATATCCCGTAATCCCGGAAGGGTGGCAACCCTGCGAACAGCATTCTTTGTCTGCATACACCATAGTATCTTGGATTGCAGACGTGGCTTCCAAGTATACATGTGCCCACATATATATGCTAATGCTGTGCTATCAATGAATAATGCTCTACTGTAAAACGAATGAACACTAATAGTCAAGTTCCCGAAGATAACTTCGTGAAGGAGACAGAAATCAATTGGAATTTATTTGTTATAAAACTAATATAAGTTCACTTGGCATTCCCCTACCGGTACTTTTGAATCACCTAGGGATTGCATGATCACCACTCATGTGTAAAGATGACTGTTCAAACATTTACAATTCTAGCAGAGCATGAACGTAGTTTCTTGATGATTAAACCAAGTAAAACTCGTAGCTGATTGTTGATAAAAACGCATGAATCAAATACAGTATAATGAAATCAATGAACATGCAGATCAGGTAGCCAAGCTCAGTTCGTATTATTGAGAGATCCAAAGAGTGCAAATTATTCATTGATAACAATAATAAGTACATGTAAGTCGATATGTACAGTACATGAATGCATGGAAACCACGTCTGCAATCCCACTTACTGTGGTGTATGCAGATTAAGAATACTGATCTGTGAGCGAAATTTCTACACCATCAAACTTAGTTTGAAACTCACCTTCCATCTTTACACGTGAGAGTGCGTCTATCCCAGAGATGTTCGCCATTTTGTTACCGCTTAACAGTTTCGCTTTCGAGCCGGTAGCGAGGACACCAGGTCGATGCGGTCGACGAGCAAGACGTTTAGCTGCAACAAGGTCAGCACAGATGAGTCTCGCACACCTTGTGTGCGTTGTCGGACAGTAATAATACGATGACCGTGGCTTATTACTCAATCCAACAGGACCAGAAGCGTTAGATCCTCGCATTCCAACCGCCATAGAGGGAGACAAGCCCTCCGACTTTACATGCACTCCATGTGATTGTGCCAAATGACGAATAAGTTGAGCTTTAACCCGAAATTCAGCATTACAATTCGACACACTGCATCGGAAAGTGAGGAATGGGCCGTTGCTATTGGTGATGCTGTTGCTACCTGATAATGAGGCAGTCCCTGAGTTAGGTCCGGTGGAGTTGGCGCCCACAGCATTCATTGCCGAAGCTGCCGCTGTCATACGCTCTGCAAAAGATATTTGATATGTTTAAAGAAATGCTTAAGTAAGTGTTTCTACATAAATAATCAAAGCGGTTTCAAAAGAATAGGTACAGTGAATAGGTAGAAAACACCAGATTGGTATTATAAAGCCCCTTGGCTCTTTCTCCGACATACGATGCTTGATAAATTGATATTAATAGGGTAACTGCAGACCAATTGAATCATCAAACATCATTCAATGATTCTGACGGACTCTGCATAAAGTTCCTGTATACAACATACATGTATGCATAGTTCGTCGGAATCATTCATGTTACTTCTGAAAAGACATAAGAATGCGTTCACATTATGTTGACTGATGCATAATGATAATTCAACTTACGATGAGTAGTTATGAAATATTTTTGACTTTTTCTGCTATAAAAATCGGTAACCGTGTTAGGGATGAGTCAACGAGATTCGCTGTTATGCGTAATTTTATGCGATAAATGTATTTTAATTTATGCATACAGGCTATCTTCACGTGAGTGCACAATGTGTAAAATTGTGTACATGCTGAAGTGCACTTGACTGGGATGATCCATGTGCTAACTAGCGCATAAAATGTTATGTAGCATCTCCTTTGTTCATCCAAAACAATCATTATTGTCAACTAATGCATTTTCAAGTCATAAAATTGGGCATTTGAGATATTACAGACAGGCACTAATGGAAACAATAATTGACGCTTGCAAAAAGTCTGGACAAGGTTTCGCTTCATGAGTAAGGCAACGTAAAGACAAAAATGCATTTCGATAGTTATACTTGTATAAAAATTTCCATCTATCACCCATGTAAATCAATTACTTCCTTATCAGAAAATACAAACATTTCACTTCAGGAATTCAACTTATGGCTAAATATCAGCTGATGACCAAAAGCATTAAAAATAACAGATTAATATAATCAAGTCTGATATGGATTTTCAAAGTCTTTCACTTGATGTTGAGAAGTCGGTGTTGCAGACAATCCACACTCGAGAGACAAAAATAATTGAATGAAGGCGCGTGGAAAATTCTATAATTCACTGTTTTACAGTATACATGAGTTGTATTCACATGCAGTCACGTATAGAAAATACATATGAATGTAATGTTTGAATATAAGAGGCAGTTCTAATAACAATGTCCAGATGCACTGCAAATAGAAAATCATCATCTTGATAATTAGTTATTTTCATTCACATTTTATGAGCTATTCCAATAATTTTTCGTGCCACTTCCGAAAGCACTGCTTGAAGTACAAAACAATATGGTTATTGAAAGGATGAGTGTTAGTATCTCATAGCCACTGGAAGTCTCAAACACGCAAAACTGCGCGCACGAAAAGTATGATAAACGCGAAAGTCAGAGAAATCGAAGTGTGGAAGAAGTCAATATCAAGGAGCCGAGTAAGTCGCTTCAAATGTTAATGGTCCAGGAATTCGAAAGTACAGGGGCTAAGGCATCATTCGTTGTCATGGATCGCGTACGTCAGCGAATATCATGGAACTCGAGAACGCTGCTTCATGAGCTATAGAAATTCTGCCGAAAGCAGCACTCACAAATATGTATCAACAGTTGAATACTCTTCAGGATATGTCAGTATACACTGTACACGGAGACCGAGCATTATCATTGCCAGAAAAAAATTGTGCCGTTGTGCGAAGCTTGCTGTCAAGCGAGATGTTATGTAGTTCGTGTTTATCAAAACCATTTAATAATCAGAGCAGCATTGATTGTCTCAATCACAGAATTAGACAAGTCGCATCTTCTTCTGTTTGACTAGAAAGGAAACATTGGAATGTGTAATGCCTATGAAATGGCACAATCTGCGGACATAATACCATAGCAATCGAACAATGACCAGCCAGTTCAACATCAAATACGCCAAATTGTGTGAACTTTCAGTGACTGTTATCAACCGGATCATACAGCAAGGAGACACAGTTGATGTCAAGTTCTACAGAGAAGTTTGTGAACATTCTTTCGTGCGCCTGCTAACTTTTTTATAATGATCGGAGGGCCCAACATTATTGAGAAAACCTTTGCGCAATGATCTGAATTCTTCGAATCTGAAAGAATCGCAGCGAGCGGAGCATTTTGAAGGAATTCACAGCAATCTGCAAGCAGCGCACGACTATTTTCTTATCTCTGCAAGGAATTGCACTGAATGGCTTACCATCGGTAGAATACAACCTAGAGCCTTGGTGGAGTATGAGCATTCAGAGATGCTAACACAGAATTTTCAACGCAAAAATATCATGGATTGACTGTAGCATCAAAAGGATAAATAACTCATTTAAAATACCGGGTGTCCGGGAAGTCGCGCACAACTTTAAGAGGCTGTCATTTCCTTCAACTTTATCATATAATCATGTGATTTGTTTTATTTTGAACCTCATGCTGGGGAATTTGATATGACCCATTTGCTTTCATTACATACTAAATCTAATTCAATATTTTTGCTTTGATTTGTCAACAACGTTTTTCATTATATGTTATCTACTATCTAGCATAATTAACACTAAATCTGTATTTCTCTTTGAGTACAAACAACAAATCAGACCTCGAGCTGCATGTTGCATTTGTTAAGTTATCGAATTTTACTTATCAGTCATTGTTATGTTGATATGCTATGGTCTGGGTATGAATTCTTATCACATGAAGAATTGTGTCCGCAATTCGTGTGCTGAAGTCAGTCTTCTAGCAGTCATGGATCTTGAAACACGCATTCAACTGGTTGAACTGTACTTTGCAAATGGCAACTCTGCTTCTGCAGCACTGCGGGCATACAAGGTTTCTCATGGATATCATAGGGACCCTTTCAGTGCTTCCACCATCTCACGCCTGATTCAGCGGTTCAGAGAGACTGGATCAGTTAAAGACAAGCCACGAACCGGAAGGCCCAATCTCGAAGAAGAAAGGAAAGTGACAGTTGCAGGTGAACTTGAAGCTCAACAGTCGAATCCAGAGCTAGGAGCTGCCAGTTGTCGTTCGATTGCTCGCAGAAACAGGTGTCCCTAAAACCAGTGTCCAACAGATCCTACGACACAGACTGCACCTCTACCCATACAGACTTCAGACGAACCAAACACTAACTGTAGACGATAAAGAAAATCGTGTTTCTTTTGCACGATTCCTGTTGTCGGGTGTGGTTGATCTGGAATCAATTATGTGGACTGATGAGTCGTACTTTTCAATTTCGGGGCATGTGAATCGCCACAACTCTATTGTTTGGGGATCGGAGAAACCACGCGAAGTCATTGAAACGGACATCCATGCTCCAAAAGTATGCGTATGGTTAGGGTATTCCGCACAGTACCGTCTTACTCCATTTTTCTTTCCGAGTACGGTTACTGGAGAAAATTACCGCAACATGCTTCGCGACCATGTTATCCCTCACATCAGAAGACATCATCGCATGGATTCAACAGTTTTCCAGCAAGATGGAGCACCACCACACTTTTCCACAGTTGCGCGATCATTCCTGTCAAGTGTTTTCCCCAATGATAGGATTATCGCTAGAGGTTTTCCAAACCGTTGGCCGGCGCATTCACCGGATCTGACACCGCTAGATTATTACTTCTGGGTGTTGTGAAGGACCGAGTGTACCATTGCTTCAAACCAGCAAGTATCAATGAGTTGCGGGAAAAGATTATTACGGTAATTGAAAACATCGACTCCGATGAATTGAGGCGATCGATTCTGAATCTGCCGTCCAGGTTGGAAGCAGTGATCGAGTGTCAAGGCGACGACATTGAACATTATTTGTAATTAAATTCTTTATTTGTTTCAAAGTTCTTTGTTTACACAATACTGTGTTATTTTGACCAAGTAAAGTGTTATCTTAAACACTATTGCTTATTTTAATAACGTCTACTTAGTGAAAAACGTTGTTGACAAATCAAAGCAAAAATATTGAATTAGATTTAGTATGTAATGAAAGCAAATGGGTCAAATCAAATTCCCCAGCATGAGGTTCAAAATAAAACAAATCACATGATTATATGATAAAGTTGAAGGAAATGACAGCCTCTTAAAGTTGTGCGCGACTTCCCGGACACCCGGTATATAGAAAAATACCAAGTTACGACGAACTATTGAGAAAAAGCAATAAAAAAGCAGTCTATCAAAAGCTATTCAATTACACCAATTCGCGGCAGCGCTATATTTTTTCTTTTATTAAATTATTCTTCATTGCATCATTTAGAGCAATAACGGGTTTCTTCAGATGTTCGATGTCTCTGTTTTTTAGGTGCCAAGCTTACTAGAGATGACTGCCTTCAGGATTCTGATCAGGAATTATTTGGTACAGAACCTATTAAGTAGCCCTTAAATACCTCCATGACAACTTTTAAAACTCTATTCTTATGTTCTGTTACCTAAGCACACGTGGTTATTCAGTCTCTTGTTTCAATAATTGATTATCTCTATGATTATTATGCATGAACTTAAATCTGCAATAAAATTTATCAATATCACATCCAACTATGATTATACTTTTTTGTAGGCCCTATTTCATGTAGTAGGTCTGCTCAAGTTACTATCCAAATTGACTATAAGTCATTATGCGACTAGAAAAGTATGTAGGCCCATGTTGCCTGAAAATGACATACAAAAGTAAAAATATCAAATCAAGAGTTGGTCGATTCAAGTGGTAATGATAAATACGGTATTTGCAATAAATTGATTGCTTCCTCCTATAATAAAAACTAATTGATAGCTCAGCCAAACTTTATTGCAACTTATTTTTGACAACCCTTGCTACCAGCCACTGGTAGTTTTCAAAAAGCCGTAGAACATCTGAACTCACTGGTAAACCCTCAAAACGATGCAATGGTGAATCAAGAAAACACGTCTTCTACCTTTAAAGTGTCGTTCGGTCGAATTTTTGACATTGTTTCAAACCAAACCCAGTGCTATGCTGAGTTAAACGTGACACCTCTCGTCATGTAAAGTAGCGTCGTTTGCGCACAGCAACCGAAAACATGAATTATATCACCGGGGACAGGCGCGAGGAGGCTAGAATCACCAGCTACTGGCTGCATGGACAGCAGAGACAACAGTCAGGCGTTGAAATGTACTTAATGCACTTAAAGACTGCGCGTTGGAAGTAAAAAGAACACTTATTGGCTGTCCACCTATATCTGACTGCCATCAAGGTGCACAAAGGTTTTTCTAAGTGCAATAATCAGAGTGACAACAATCAATAGTGAGTGCTTCTATTGATTTCCATCAGAGAGGAAAATACGGAAAGATGGATGAAGATTTCTGAATTAGCAAGCAAGGTTGGAGGCTACAATAACTCAAATTTAAGTACATTTTATACACAGTGTCCAATAAGCTATCGACTATTTTTGTTTAGTGGTAATTTCTTAACTCTTAACTTTGGAGTGAACTTTTGAGGAGTTGAAGTCCTAATGGAAGTTACATCACATCTTGGAAATTTTATTTATCAAAACTGATATCTTTTTTGGACTTACGCATTCAGTATTTTCTATTGGTTCAATTCAAAGTCTCGACAATAGCGCAATCCGAAAGTAGGCCAAAAATGGCCTAGTAAAATCAAGGTGAGCAGACTTTTAATGGAGTTTACGTGCAATTATCGAAGATCACGGCCTTCTTGTGTCCCCCCCCATCAATCGTCCTCACGCTCATAAGCCTTCTCTCGAAACTTTCCATAACACTTAGTTGAAATATGTCGAAAAGGTGACACTCTCCCCAATCTTTTTTTATGAAATTAGAGTGAATTGGCGGATTTTGACAATTCTAAATGCTGGCCACGTGTAATTCACGAAGACTTCTACGAATGCCTCGAAGAGATGGATTGTAAGCCTTCGGATGGCAGAAAGTGTATTGAAACCTTGCTTTTCGGCACATGTGCGCTTTATTGGCAATGGAAAAATACAGCAATTCTGATTGATATCTTCACTCGAACTCTGGAAATTTCACGGTCATGATGTGGAAAATAAAGCCCTTATTTAATCATATAAATTTTTTTATTACTTTTATTTTTCTTTATGTGTATGGCACATCTGACAAATCGGCTAAATCCTAAATCTATAGCAATGTGTGAACAGTCCAGCATGTTGACTTTATTTTGTACGCCTATCGTATGTATGGTAGGGTTTGTTGGGTTGAGACTTTTGACAATCCAAGATTCCAGACCCAGAGAGCTGCAAAAATGGTTAAGGTAGTCCTTCTTCCTTTGGACAGCATAGCGTAGAGATTGAGGATGATTCATTATTTCCACACGAAAAACTTGAATATTAGAATATTAGCAATATAGTATACCATTACACTGTCACTTTCCGTATCATCTGTAAAGCATGCACTTACTCCTTGCAAATTGTCAATCTGTCCATACCCTTTTGCTATTATAGAATTAACTTATTCAACACAAAAGTTTGTTTATTTCGTTATTCTAGAAAACAAAAACGACATTCGCATAAGAGTGATATAGCTAGCTCACTAACTAGCATAATTCTCGCATTAACTGCAACAAATTATATTTTGCATGCACTCATATTTGCGATCAATGCAACATGGAAAATTCAAGAAATGGAAGTTGCCAAGTGACTGCTTTACTAAGTATGATAGGGCTTATATTTCATTGGGAGTAAAATCCAATGAAACACATAAGTTTGGGCTTTAGTAATAAAATTGGTCTTATTCCAAACCTGACCGCATGCTTCACTGCTTATAGCCTACATGAGAATGTGATCAGTACTATTCATAAACATCTTAATCCCAATATGTTTCTTGGAAATTATTTGCATGACTGACGTTATAACTGAGCTTAGATAAATGCGCTATCTATCAAATACAGAAGATTTTATTTCTAGCAGTACATTGATGAGAAAAAACTTACAAAATGATAAAACTGCATTATCATCGCTTTTTATGAGATTCTTCTCTAAATTTCAGCATTTCAATATTGATAAATGATGTAATTTACCTCGGTCGATAAATTTTGAGAGGATGAGGGTGCGCTACGTATTCTACACAGGTCAATCAAACTTCTGTCAGCGAAGACAGTGTCAGCCACAGATGTCATGGTGCGGCAACGCGCACGCAGGTTAACGGCGTTACCCCACTGCTCTGAGGTCCTTTTAGCGTTGTCCAACTGATAGTTTATCATTTCATTTTGCATTCGGATATTGTCAAGTCATCTCGGATTTGATGCCGATCCGCATCAATGGACCATTACTAGAGAAATGAAACCTTGAACCAGTGGTGGGCAACCCGTGGCCCGCGGGCCATTTGTGGCCCACGAGACCAAAGACTGTGGCCCGCCAAAGAAATCTAAAAACTTTATTTTTCGGCCCGCGGGCCACAGTCCATCAGTGTCCAAAAGTCATTAATGGGCCATCGATGTTTCTTGCTACTTTGACGAATATCATTTAGTTATTTTTCTCACTCACTGACTCAATTTCGTCAAAATAAACCCCTATTATTCTAAGACAACTATCTGCCTACACGCTATCTTGCCTGTGGTTGGCGTCATCTAGACAGCGCTGGCGATCGTCAATCGACTTCACTCATACATCAGTCATTTGTAGATAGCTTCACTTTTCATACAACACACCGCACGGTATAGAGTTCGATCGTCTCTATTGTTCAAGGACTGGTGTATGGTCGAGTTTGGGAAGATGAGAGTAACGTCAAGCTTTACGCAGAGGTATTATTAAAATGGAAATCGCACACATGCATTCAAGGTTTTGATTTAAGATTTGTGATAGTGAATGACTAACCGATTTATTGCTACTGATCATCATGGATAAATGGTTAATACGAACATCAGCCTCAACGTCTACTACACCCCCAGACAGCTCACTGAGTTCAGATGCCTCCACAGTTCCGTCGGCTGATGTTGATCAGTCTCCAAAGAAAAAGAAACTCAAATCTACACGTAATGCTTCTGTTCGTCAATTTCAATGTGAGTGGGAACTAAATTACTTCGTTATTGAACAAAATGATCGACCTTTATTCTTTTATGTGGTACTTTGATTAGCGTTTGTAAAGTCTACAATATCAAGAGACATTACATCACTTGTCATCAAGATAATGATAAACGATATACGATTGAGAGTCAAGAGAGAGCAACAAAATTATCAACATTGAAAAAGCAATTTCTTTCTCAACAAAAGTCGATTAAAAAAGTTTTTACAGAATCTGAAATAGTCACCCTAGCGTCGTTTAAGACAACATGGCTGCTTGCCCGCAAGCGTAAACCGTTTTCTGATGGTGAATTGATAAAGTCCTGTATGATAGAAGGAATGAATATATTGCTGACCGATATGAGCAATAAGGCGGAGATTCTGCGTCGCATTGAGGATATTCAATTAAGTCGGCGAACATTTATGAGAAGGCTTGACCAGATCAGCAACAACTTAGTGATGCAACTCAAGGCGTAATTATCACAGTGTGTAGCTTTTAGCATAGCATTGGATGAATCAACAGATTACTGTCATGTTGCTCAGCTCTGCGTCTGGGTGAGATACGTCGACCAACAACTCCATTGTCATGAAGAATTGTTAAAATTACATGGCATGCATGATCGTACCCGAGGTCAAGACATTGCAACAGCTCTGCAGGGCATATTGGCAGATTACGATCTTTCGACAGCTAAAATGGTGTCAATAACGACAGATGGAGCCCCATGTATGATAGGTAATAAAAATGGTTTAACCTCATTTTTTAAGAAGGATGCACCTCACTTGCTTAATTTCCATTGTATCATACATCAGCAAAATCTATGTGCAAAGGCCACGAATGATGAACTTCGGTCTGTGATGTCAATCGTCGTCACTATCGTAAATGTTATCCGCGCAAAAGCATTGTTTCATCGTCAATTCGTGGATTCCTTAAAGATGTCGAGGCAGAATATGGTGATTTGTTGTTACACTGCGAAGTGCGCTGGCTAAGTCGCGGCAAGGTGTTGGACAGATTTATTGCCCTTTTGCCTCATATTAACGACTTCCTCGATATAAAAGGAATTAAAGAATATGACCAATATTTGTGCGATATTCACTGGATTCGAGACTTAGTATTTTTGGCCGACATTACCCGTCACCTCAATGATTTAAATGAACAGCTTCAGGGTAGGAAATTAACTATTGTAGCTGCAGTTGCAGCAATAAAGGCATTCATTTGCAAATTAAGTTTATTCAGCAGTCAACTGGCTGACAAGCAACTTAGACATTTTCCACAGTTGCAACAATCATTTTCCGAAGAACCACTGCCCGTCATGAATTTTATTCGTTATGCTGGATGGGTCGATGAAATAAAATCCAACTTCCAGAATCGTTTCCAAGATCTCGAGAAGCTTAACGTCCCCATTCATTTCATCCAAAGTCCTGAAACGTTTCCACTGGCGAACATACCACTGTTAGCGGACATGTTCCAGTTGGATTGTGTACGTTTAGAAACGGAACTTATCGACATGCAAAGCGCTCCTTCAGAAGTTATCCAAGACATCAAACAGCCAATCCTACGTCAGCTGATTGGCAAGATCTTGTCCATTTTTTGCTCTACCTATTCATGTGAAGCAACTTTTTCAGCAATGAGCGCAATTAAAACCAAAAAACGAAACAAGACATCAGATGAAAGCCTGGAGAATGAGCTGCGATGTGCCGTTTCTATATTTCTACCTGACTTTGACTTTCTTACCGCTAATATGGACTGCCAAATTTCCCGCTAATATTTGTAAGCGCCATCATTTTTTGTTTGCCGTTTTTCACTGAAACCTACATACATGTATTGTTGTTAAAAAATCACTGCATACCGGCTGAGTTTTCATTTCACTCAAACTTTTAAACCAGCAGATAGGAGTTGCAGGTCAATTATTTAAGCAGTATTTTCTTTATAATTGAAATTCATGCAAAATTGGTGAAAATTAGAATTTTTAACAAAGAAAAATATGTTGGCCCGCAGACACGATGCCTCGATGGCCCGCGTCTTCCTTGAGGTTGCCCACCACTGCCTTGAACCCTACGTTCAAAGTTGGCTTCTTCACCATCGAGACGTTAATGACTTGAGATCAGAGAAAGTGAATCGAGTCATTGAAGATGATAAGTCACTTTGGCATTTGTTGTAACTGTTTTAGATTTCTTTGAGTTTGAATATAGAATGAGTTCAAAAAACTGCTTTGACTTGTAAACCATGTACGCATAATAAATATTAGACTGTTCTTTATTGATTTGATAACTGATTCTTTATCGATATACATGCTGCAGGCCCACATGTTTACATACATTGTGCATGTACCGGTACAGTACATGCGTTTATTGTAAATGAAAGTTCAAGCACAGCACTATATCTACATGTTATTATAATGTGTGTATATGAATGTAAATGTATACAGGCCTCAATACGCCGTTGGTTTTATTGAAACTTATAACGCAACTATCAAATTTGATGATTGTGATATGGGAAAGCCACTATAAAACGCTTACTAAAGACATTGATATCGAGCGTTACTCCACTCGAAATTTTACTATGAAATTTTACCCTGGTGTCAGCCCAAACTATGCATGCGAGTTCCGACTATCTCATTTGAGCATGCCCTCGATGACGTCATAACTTTATCACGCTCCTACGCTTCAACGTTGATGAATCAAACAAAAACATTTGGCGAACATGGATGAGCGATGCGGTTAGCATTGATTGAACGAATAAAAACGATCTGTGAAGTTAATCAAACTGCACTTTTAAATTAGATGTATTTTTATCGTTTTGATATCCCAATCAATCACAATGTGTAAGCATGTCTCAATGTCCATGTTCTACAAATGTTCTAGTTGGCATTCCATAAATAGGTTAGTTTGAATTTCTTAATGACATTCAGTGCAATTTCCTTTTTCTGTATCCCATAATAGAGGCTAAGCTGGAATTTTGGGTATACACAACTACACGGATTGCATTTTTCACCGTTCAGTAATTGACTTAATTGTTGAAAAATTTCAGTTGATTTTTCATTGAGAAATTCTCAATTTTCGTGCAATTTGTGATGTCGAAAATCTGTCATCGCTACTCCTAGCTGAGCATTTCGTATTTAAATCAAAAACAAATTGTTTCAATTGCCAGAAATTTCGACCAGGAATATCCATGAAGAAAGCGTTAGAATTCCATTGCCTAAAAAACAATTCCAAGCCATGTGATACAAAATTCGACCACAAAACCAAATAAATAAAAAGGACAACTCACCTCTAAAAGATCCGTTTCTAGAGTCGTTTGAGTTAGCATCTAAAGACAAACAACAACATAACAAGTAGCAAACAAAACGAACAACACTTAAACGTTACAGATTTTGAAGTAAACAACATGCAAAGCAAAAAAGGATTTAAAAACTGAATGAACAAATTGGAATCACCTTGATTCAACGATAACTTTATTATCATTTGCGATGAAAGCTATGCGGGTTTTTACAATGAATATTGATACAATACTTGATCAGAAGGTATAGAAGAGGATGATAAAATTCACGCAAATCTTGACGATCTTTACTCTCTACTGATAGGTCTCTACACATTATCAGTTAGTCTATACAGCGAGGGTGTTCGCGATCTTCCCGACATTTCGTTGTGGCTGATTCGGGGTAAAAGTATTTTCAGGGATCATTGTTCAGTGCATCATCTTTCAGTGTAACGAAGGAATAGTAATTGTGGTTGGCTATGCAATCTGAACACATAAGATCCTCTTTGACGTTTTCAATCCTAATCTCCTTTCAGGGCTGATCATTCCAACTGAGCCCATGATTTCAATCGTCAGTTTAAATTACCTGAATCTACAGAGCTGATAATCATTCAGCACGTGCATGGAAAAATGTGTAAATTACGAGAATCACCCAAAAAATGTCTAACTAAATTCCGCCAATTTCATCAAAACACCTAAATATTGTCCTTACGACTAAAATTGCCATTTTAAAGCATTTATTCATATTGAAGTGTGCATGTGATCTCAATTAATTCGAGGTCTGAACTTTGTCAGATATGATGAGCCTTCTGATGCTACTGCTTTAAATTTCTCTCCATTGGTTAGCATAGACGATGAGAGACCGTTCATTATTTATCGGAACTTCTTGACTGATAGAAAGCAAATTACTAAGATAAGAAAGCATAGAGAAAATTGTCGCGGCGAATGAATTTTACGACCGCAATCACGAAGACTGCATTGACTGAATTAGTATCACGTTCCGCTTCCTCAATGGTCTATGAAGTAATCGGAAATAAATTGACTCATAAACATATGTAATGGCTTCTTACATGATCAATGGCAATAGAAATATATTATCTGTCTGTGAAATATACACAATTGCTTTCGTATGATTTTTACTGGTGTCGTAGTTTGAAATAAAGCTGTTCCGAATCAAAATCAGTATGACACCTGATCACTTATTGTTTTAGCTTTTACGTGGCCAACATTTCACCGGTATTAGGTAACAATTTAGTCAACAAAACATATAAAAAGACAAAGAGCAATATGACATTTTCTCTGTAGGAAATAAGCTATTTTTTAGGAATTTTGTCCTCACTTGAATTAGATACCTAAATATTCAAAATTATGCACCAGAAAAATACCTTAAATCGATAAAAACATCCACCTAAGATGTCGGTGTATCTGATAAGCTACAAGGTCGCTAGATAGATAGTGGGTCCAATTCGATGGTCCTCAAAAAATGTCAGGAATAAGATATTTATCATGTAAAATACTTTTTCTGTGGGGTCTAATGCGAGACAAGGTTTGCAAAACCCCATGATCTTGTGATCTGAAATCATCTAAAGCAGGACTTGGAACTAGTCGAATGTGATTCAGTTTCACTTTAATTGAGATAAAGCACGCCTGGTTCTTGAGTGTCCTCTTCAAAGCTCATGTTTTACAAATTTCATCACTTTTTGCTTCTATTCTATTACACGATGAATGAACATTTTTAATAAATCTGATTTTTTTTATGAAATCTGACTTATCACAAGAGAAATAAATCAACTACTTTGGTGCAATGATAGGTAGATTTGAATATCAATCTATTCTTAAAACTAGCAGTACTTTACAAAGTAAATGTCACACGAAAGAGAGCTTTACATCTGAAAGGCGATACACTGAATAATCATCCCTTAAATTCCTGACCCCAATATCAGTCACAAGGAAGACACAATGATTTTAAAAGTGTAGAAAAGATCACGAGCACACTGAAAATCTATCTAGCTAAGAGAGCTAGTTAGGTCATCAACAAATTAACAATATAACCGAACAGAAACATTTAACTTTGTAACAATGCATACCAAGAGCTCTGCGTTGCTGTTCTAGCACACCGAAATTTCGGGGACAACTGTACGGAGCTCGAGACATCAATGGCCTAGGTCGTAAACCAACTCCGCGGGATGTCCACGAACGAAATCGTGTTGTCTCCATATTTGTTTCTTTGTAAAGAAAACGCACTTTACAATGATATAGGTTTATCAAGGTGAGTAGTAATGTTGACATAAATGAATCGGGACATGAACTGAACATCGTACGTGATATGCTACCTAGGGCATTGAATATGTCATCTATCATCAGACAAACTCAAGATAGAGAGCAAAAACTACAGTTGGTAAAGTTGCATCTGTTGCGACTGTTCGGCACAGGCAATTTAATTATGACATTACGAATAGAAAAACATTTTCAGACGTCAAAATTGTCTAAGTCTATCATTGTCTAAAGGAAAAGCACAGACGACCATAGATACAACTATACAAATATTACATGGCATCCATCTGATATGGACTATCATGTTATGAACTGATAAATTCATCAGATTCAGGAATTTAAGAAGACATAATTTTCGTTTATGTTTGAATACTAAGCAGACGGAAAAGACGGATGATATTAGGGAGACGTGATTCTCCGCCAATGTAATGAATATGGTTGTTTATCAATGTTATGGACTTCGCTAAATAAACTTATAATATATAGCTCTAAACAGTCCACGAATTCTATATAAACAGTAGGCCTACTTTCAATTCGTTCACACAAAATAAAGGCTAAGTGAAATCATTAAACTTATCTGTATTCAGTCTAAAAAAACATAATTTATTATCTAGCCTATATCTTAGACGACCTTATTTGATAAGGTAAATAAATCCAAATGTTCGAAGCGTGCGTTGTCTAATAATCATTCATCAATTAAAATTATCACAGATGAATTATATTGTTCAAAATCTTGAAAAAAAGAAAGGCAGGCACTACAGTCATAACGAAAATGTCAGTTTTGCCTATTGGGGCAGGACGTCAACATGGATAAAGCCAAATCAAGAAATGCAGGCATAAATAAAATAAGAAAATGATAAACACACCATCCCACTTTCTGATAGACGCGTATTTACACTGAGAATGATAATGGCAAAAATACTAACCTATTTTTGTTGGTTGTTTTAGTCCTCCGTACTTCTTCCAATACGTCCAGCAATTCGCACATAAACGACATTGCAAGTTGTGAGGCCCCCATGCGAACCATTGAGGAGATGATGTTGCCATGCAACTTTCACAGCTGTTGCGTCCCGAGTCGCCTTCTAATTTCCCAGGATATAGAACGGCAGGATTTGGTTTGTTATAATTTGGAATGTAGACCTACAAAGTCAGACAAGAAAAATCAGCTAATGTACAGAAAAATTTCAAGAAAGATAAATCATTTGACTTTTATCAATCGCGAAACCGAGTCCCGTGGCCATAAGAAACTTGACATTTTGCACGGATATGCACAGTCAAAACAAGTTCAAAAATTTAGTAACTGTAACAATATCAAATAGCTGCTTATTCGCCGACGCCCGAAACGCCTACGGTGGTTCGGACATGTAGAGAGAGAGAGAGACAGAGAGCAACCAACAGCATCATCGATGAAGTATGCGATTCACTGGTTGACGGTCACCGTCCACCAGGAAGACCGAAGAAAGTATGGCATGCCTGTGTCGAGGAAGACCTAGAATGCATTTAAGGTCAAGGACATTGCTCCGAAGCCTGAATCAAAGGGAGTGGAATGAAGCCATCGCAGCAACATCCAACCTCGGTGGACGTACGAATCAACACATTAAAAGTGTTTTTGCCACTGTTTCCTTGATGTTCCGGTCAGAAAATTTAAATACCAGAGAAGGATTTATCAGTTGAGGATCTATCTCAAAATTGAAAGCAATTCCGAGAACGAAGCTATTGTTAACAGCGAATTACAATCAATCAAAGTTTTATCAATAACGGTTAACTTCCTATTTTAAACAGCAGAATACGCGTAACTTTTCAGCTGACGGATTTCTTGCAAATCGGCTCCTACGGGCAAGCACTGATGTCATTATGATTACGTCAACTTAAGTGACTAATTTTTTGTGCCGCACATACAATTTGTTATATAGCTTACATTAGGGTGGCTAGCCTACTCCTGACTCACTATGCTAATCAAGAACTTCATGACAAAATATTGATAGTGTGCGTAAGTCGTGTATATATGAATCTTGATTTATAAATGTTTGAAGTTGTGTGATGAGTTTGTATTTACAATCAAAATTATAGTAGCCAAAACTAGATAACGCTCAGCTTTAAAGGCAAAGCACGAGAAAGCAAAACTGTAGATGATTGCAGCTGATCCAGGGTCAAAAAATGTCATACTACACGGATTACGAGAAGTTTTTAATAGTCAGTGACATGACTTAAACGAACCTGGGGGAAACGCAAATGATTAGCTCTATACAGAATGCCTGTTCACTAATGGCCGCGGATATTGTATCAAAATCGTATGACGAAGATCACACTGAAGCTCACAAGCAGAACTAATATACATCTAAGTTTTTCCTGTATTATGTGTCATAGTATATTCTTGCTAGACTTTCACTTTCTCTTTTCATCACATTAGAACGCATTCGAAGCGGAAGTGTAGCCACTGAGCCTTGTCCGTGAGAAGTGTTTAATTTCTTGTTCGTGCAAACCACCCATGAGATTGTAGAGCCACGCCTTTTGATTAAGTTCCAGAAACCCTCTTTGTATGCTCTTTAGTGCTATTTTTATACCTTTTAAGCCCCTTATTATGAAATCCATCCAGAATTCACGGAACTCATGGTTTTCAGGAAGTATCTCATGCCTGGTGCAAACAGCATGTATGACAAAAGAATTAATATTCTATGATATGTGTATTTCTGAACATTTATTCAACTATTATCGCTAATTTGAAAGACTAGACAAATGTGAGAGATTTCGTTCTTACTTGGTAATTAAGCGCTATTCATTAAGGAACACCAGCTATGGAACCTGAATATTTGTGTCAGTTCACTCATATTCTTCCGAGCTTTATATCAAGTTTCATAGAGGCATAAATATATGAGCAGTCATGATCAGGGACTTGACTATTTTGATAAGGGAGATGCTCGAAATACAAATTTGAAGGCAGTGTGCATCCATAAAATGAAGACTAACTCGGAACGACAACTCAGATCACATCCATGCACAATTCCTCATCCATTCCCAGAACAAATCAAAAAATATACCGGTAACTAATATACATCTAAGTTTTTCCTGCATTATGTGTCATAGTATATTCTTCATACACGCCTCAGAAAAAATGACCAAGATTATAATTGTATGTAGAATTTTTCTGACCTGTTTCAATTTGTGCTCTGCCTCGGCGGCTTTTACCCTTTTTTGCTGGACATATCGATCAGTAGTTTTCCACATGTAATAATATTCGACAAGAGCAGGCGTCGTTTTCCATGGCAGGAAGTCACTTCGGATGTCATGAAAATCTTTGCCATACTTTTCCATTGCCTCTTCGAATAAATTGCCTTCACTAGCTGTCCATTCCTCCATTTCATCACGAACAAGAAGTGGAGCACCATTTGGTAGAAGGAGACTGACAGCCTCTAAAATTTGGAAAAGAATAAACATGACATAAAATCAGCTGACATAAAGTGACAAAAAAGAAAAAAAGATAAAAGATATAGACACATTAACTATTACATGGTTGGATCATAATCATGCGTCTACCTCCGCACGCCCTCTCAGCTATAAGCCTACAGTTTGCTTTTTGAGTTTAAGTTAAGGATCCATGCACTTGTCCATGAAAAAAAATAAGGAAAGTACTTTAATGAAAATTTGATGCAATTCAACAGCCAAGCTCAACCAATCAACTATTGTGATGAAGATTATGTCGAAGGCAAGGTTTTTAGTAAAAGTTGTGATGCGAAAATTAACACGCATTTGTGCTTTTATTCCACAAACTGAGTAGTTGCAGAGGTTTTAATGAGATCACTGTTATTTCGGAGAAATTCTTTCAATCTTCAAAAAAATAGATATCATATTCTAACAAAATCGAAATTAGCAAAGGGGGATCGATTGTCAGGTTAACTGCGGCGATCCTTAATTACAACCAATTGACCACATCGTCAAACATATGTACATTAGATGGAAGGAAATTTT
Source organism: Prostheceraeus crozeri (assembly GCA_907163375.1). NCBI lineage: Eukaryota > Metazoa > Platyhelminthes > Polycladida > Euryleptidae > Prostheceraeus > Prostheceraeus crozeri. The sequence continues at coordinate 80,578 of CAJQUW010000745.1, forward strand.
CAATTTGAATCTTGAACTTTTCTTCTTGAATGGTGCATGCCAGGCAAGCAGTAATAAAACTAGGGCTGCTCGCGGCAGGGATTGGAACCTACCAGGTTTTTGGCGGCCAGCGCAGTCAAAAGCGGGCCGGAACTAAGACAGTGTCTCTGCAACTTACTAATTGTGACTGGCATCTGCTCAACTTAGACCGTTAGACATCATTCGATTTCTCGATTTCTGTGCAGCATGCGGTAGACTTATCGGTACTCCGAATAAGCAAGAGTTCCCGATGAAGTGCAACGATGCTGATTTTCATCTATTTCCATCCAAATCGATCCTCTTCAGGTGATTAGACAAATATTCTTACTTTAATAATATACTTTGTGAGCGTATGAAAAAGATTAAGCAGCAATACGTGCAATAACTCATTCAAGATAAGGAATAATTTGGCGATAGTCGAGCGAACACTTGATTCTTACCAAATTCATTTTTGCTGAGTAGTGAGTATACGATTCCAGAAACTCTTTTTGAGATGGAGTACGGCTAAAGCTGTATTAAGTGCATGATTGTCTATGGATTAGTACTTAATCAGCATCGATGTGCCCTCACTACCGTCAAGCCAACTACGAAGGCTCCGTAATACTCGCTACGAAGAACCAAACTTATGCTACAATCAGAATCCTAGAGCAAAAGCAGTCGCGAATTCAGCAATGAATTGACTTATGAACAAAATTTATTCATGTAGCTACTTCCGAGAAGGATATGTCCTTGAAAACTATTCCCTGCACAACGGAAAAACAACAAAAATTAAGGATATTTTCTTAATGCGTTTCATCGGTTATTTCAAGCATCTAAACTTCTTTATCATCGCCAACTTTCAGTGATATTGCACAGTTCGGTCAGCCGCTTTGAATAATGATTTGAAGGACAAGTTTCAAGACACGGTTCTTTATGTTTGCGTCATAAAAATTATGTTGCCATGCTCCTACAATGTTGCATTTCTATTTTGACTGACTAGAAAAACTAATTCTAGAATGAATGTCGTCAATCGTCGACATAAGCCTAATTAGAATGAGCGGCCGGCCGATCGGCAGCCGGTTCCAACCGTGGCACGCAGTGCACTCGTCCTTCTGCCTGCACCGGTATTCCGGCCGGTGTACCGAAATGAGCGAATTTCGATCAAGATGATATTTTTCTGTGTAGTTTCAATTAAATCAATTCATTTTACTAAATTAATTAATTCAATTTAATCAATTAATTCATTTTTGATGATCCCAGCAAATTGGAGAAAAATATTTTAAGCTAGAGACATGCTTTAGTCGCACCGGCACCGAAAAGTCACACTGAAACCCTTGCTAAAGTACAGGCGAAATATAGTTTGCATCGCGCTCCAGATTTTAAAAGCTTCGGAATCTTGAAGGCAGAGCTTCTATCTCTCATAACTAATGTTCATATTTTTCTACAATTCTATGCATATCTAAAAGTGCTAATGAATTCGAAACAGATTTACATCGTCTTCCTTAAATTTGATTTTGCCAACACTTGCAGGTCACTCTATTCACACTTAAGCCGTAGCTCTTTATGATAGCTCTGACAGAATTCTTTATAACTAGAAGAAACAAAAGGCTTATAGATACGCAACAAATAATTGGGCGTTTCCATTTTAAATGTTACGATTTTGAACAAAATGTGTCTTTTAACTGTAACTTCTTAACTATCCCACCGATTTCTTAATTCTTTTTTTTAGAACGATCGTCTAAACATAAGTAATCATGCACTAGTATCAGTTATCACATATTACTGTCGTAAGTTACTTTTTTTGAGTGATTTAACTCTAAAAATGTAGAAAATCAATGTCCAAATTCTTAGTATTTCCACTTCAAGGGATTTTTGGCAATGTCATGATTTGAATTCTCTGCAAATAATGATCTAACTTGAGTTTGAATATGTCTATTCTCACATTCCACCGAAAAATTAATGATATGTTAAAAAATTCGACTGAAAGTATGAGCTTTAAAATGTCATACCACAACGGCGTGATTCGATCGCCAGTGAAAATGTGATTCGATCGCTATAATTAAAAAATATATGTTACGTTTTTTTGCGATTTCAATGCTCAAATCACTTGACCGGAACTATATCTATGATAATTGGTGCATATACGCCCTTTGTTATGTGATCACACAAAATTTAGGAGGGATCTTGAAAAGGTGATAAATATTGCATACCACAAATGTGATTCGTTCGACGCGTGAATCGTTCGACACACAAATTGATTTCGTGAATTGTAGTTTATGCTTTCTTGTGCAATCATGTTTTTATGGACCTATATATGTCTCAGTAGATTAATTCTAGACATTTTGTAGTTAATATAAAGGGTTTATATCATCTGCAGGCACCTTGATAAGACAAATAATGGGTCGAACGAATCACATTTCATCGGTGTGATTCGATCGTCACTTAAAGTGTGAATCGATCGCCACTTTAAGTGTAATTCGATCGCTGCAATAATAAATTTCATTCCAATGTATTTTATTCATGTAAGTGATGAAATCGATTAATGAAAACTGTATTCATCATCCGTCATAAATACGATAACATTATATCTTATTTGTACCGTAGTCGTTATGGGAGTGGTCAGTCGAATTGCATACTGTAAAACTAATGTGATTCGATCGACAATGAGGGCAAGCTGATTAAGTGGTTCGCAGTTCACACATTCAATATTGTTTCGGTGTTCATAAATTATCTTATTAATTATAGGACACTTCAGTTGGTATTACATGTTCTACATATCTTTGATGTGCTTGACACAAACATTTTAAAGATAATTAGATCCCATTGCATGGTATCTGAGTGATTCGATTGTTACATTCAGCTAGGTTCAATTCCTAAATTTCTCTGAACTATGTCTCAACAATGTTGCGAGTTCGACGATATTAGTTCTTGGAAATGTTACGCTACTATTTTTAGAAATGACGCGTGAAATGGGATGATGAATCACTGTATTTCACGATGATGTACACACACAATAGCAGACCCAGCGCAAGCAATAAGATATTAGCTGCATGATTTCCGGGAAATGCGACTACGTAACGAGTCTAACGACCAATTAGCATCGATGTTGGCATTGACGAAAACTCATTGGAAAACTCTTAGTATATCATATCTAATCAACAGAAGCCACAGCGCGACACACTCAGCTCCATGGTCCCAACTTACAACAGACAAGAGAAACTAGAATAAATTATTAACTATTACAGATTGCGAGCATGGCAAAAATCAACAAAAAACAAAAGATCGAGAATACAGACAGAAAAAGCGAAAGACAGGTGGTGACGACTACGTGAAACATAAACGCGAAATTGATCTGAAGAGTAAAAGAAAAAGGTATGCCGAAATGACGAGACGAGACAAGAAACAAAAAAAGCAAGAACACGCTGATTACATGCGCAAGTATCGCCAGCGAAAGAAAGAGAAACACGAGCAGTCCAATATTCCCGATCATCAGTACAACGTACATCAACAGCAGTCCAATGTGCACGATCATCCGTACAACGTTCAGCAACAGCAGTCCAATATTCCCGATCATCCGTACAACGTTCAACAACAGCAGTCCAATGTGCACGATCATCCGTACAACGTTCAACAACAGCAGTCCAATGTGCACGATCATCCGTACAACGTTCAGCAACAGCAGTCCAATGTGCACGATCATCAGTACAACGTTCAACAACAGCAGTCCAATATTCCCGATCATCCGTACAACGTTCAGCAACAGCAGTCCAATATTCCCGATCATCAGTACAACGTACATCAACAGCAGTCCAATATTCCCGATCATCCGTACAACGTTCAACAACAGCAGTCCAATGTGCACGATCATCCGTACAACGTTCAGCAACAGCAGTCCAATGTTCCCGATCATCAGTACAACGTTCAGCATCAGCAGTCCAATGTTCCCGATCATCAGTACAACGTTCAGCAACAGCAGTCCAATGTTCCCGATCATCAGTACAACGTTCAGCATCAGCAGTTCAACGCTCGACAGCTGCTTGATGCCTCTCAGCAGAAACTGATGGTTGCACAGCACAAACTTGAAGATGTGCTGCATGGGCTTGGAGACGACCAACTACCTCTTGAGGAAGCACAGTCTCTGCTTCAATGCGTGAAACAACAACTGGAAGATGCTCATTTACAGTTAAGTACACTACAACAGCGTATGGATCCAAATGGCAAAGCTGCAGCAGCTGCAAGAAGAGAAGCTACCAATAAGAAAAGGCTACTGTCTTCACATAAAGAACGCATCAAGAAGTTGCAACGCGAAGTATGGATGCTGAGAAAACGAAATCAGCGGAAATTGATGTTACCCTCGACGAATAGACAAACGACCTGTGACTCACCAACTAAGGTTAAAGTGACAAGAATTATGAGATCCCCTTTACTAACAAGAAGAGCACTGGAAACTCACTGCAGCCTCCTTGATGACATTAAGGGTCAACCCAAAATCAAGAAAACGCTTACACCAACAATGCAGCGTGTTATAGCGAAATACAAACAGAGAGGCACCAAAGAACATCTATCTAAGCATCTTGCGTCTAAGAAAAGTATGTCTGGAGAGAAATCTGCTACCGTCAAACGGAAGACAAAGACAGACGTTGAGGTTATCAGTGACTTTTACTGCCGCGATGACAATAGCCGTGCAACTACCGGACGAAAGGAGACTATCACTCGCAAAGGTCAGAAAATGAAGAAGCGATTTCTCAATTTTTCAATCGGAATTCTTCATGAGAAGTTCATAAATTAATTCAACAGCAATATTAGCAGATCAACATTCGCAAAGTACCGACCATTCTACTGCTTGAAACCTGACTTGAAGGACCGCGAGCAATGCTTGTGCATGAAGTGCACAAAAATATCCAACTTTTGTGCGATGCTATACTTCATTACAAGGTTGTGAAATCTCGAGATAAATAAACACTTTTGCAAGCAATTGTCTGCGACCCCAAAAACCTCGCATGTGCAACCCGCGAGTGTGAGTCTTGTCAGGCTAACCTGGCGCATGACGTCGCTGGTGTGACCTGTCAGGTCGTGTGTTATCACCAGTGGTGTAAGGTTGAGGTTAACGGGATGACTTCAACCAAGCTCGAAAGGAAAACTGATAGCCTGCTTGGGTTGGTCACCCTTTCCGAGAGGCAGCTGCAAGAGTTCGCGTTACACTTCTTTACACTCTGCCAGCAATACCGTGAACTTCGTAATGTCCGTTCCCGTCTACAGCCTCGACACCGCCTCATCCAGATGGACTTTTCGCAAAACTTCACAGCTAAGTTTGGTGTTGAGATCCAAGCATCCCACTTTGGATCGCACAATCAGGTAACAATTCATCAGGGCATTTCCTACGGTGTTGATTCTAGTATCTCCTTTGCTACTCTGAGTAACGACCAACGAAAGACGTCAGTCGCAGTAGTAGCTCACCTGAACGCAGTTCTGACTGAGTTGCACGGCTCAGAGAAAATTAACCACATCATCCTCTGCACCGACTCCCCGACCTCGCAATACCGCAATAGATTCTCAATTCATCTAGTTGAGGAACTGTGCCGCCAGAAAGGAATCGAATCCTTTGAGTGGATATTTATGGAGGCGGGCCACGGAAAGAGCGCTGCAGATGGAATCGGAGCAGCCATCAAGCGGAGATGTGATGACTATGTATCGAAAGGTGGTTCCATTCAATGCGCTGAAGACATTCACCAGCTAATGGCAGCGGAATCTTCAATTTGCCTCAGATTGGTAAGTATCTATTCGTGTAACGCTACACTGTACAGTACTAGAAACATTTAATTGCTACGTACTCGTACTCATTTTTGCATATAGGCCTATCTAATTCTTATCAGTAATCACAATAATCTCTACTTAAGTTTATAATCCTTGGTAGCATTGAATCTGGCGGATTAAATCTATCACGAATTTGTCCTTCATATGTCATATTCAAATTTAGTATCATTTATCTTGATATGATGGAATCTAATTTACAACGTAGTTAATTAGGAATAATTTCTCCACGTTAATATTGAAAAAAGTCAACTGATTACAACACAATGTCTTGAGCTGTCTCTTTTCTCTTACAGGTTTCATCCGATGAAATCGACGCTTTCGCACATGTTCTCAAAAGCATGCAAATAACTGACATGCCGGGCATATCGAAATGCCACCACATATTTTCCGTCGCAGGGAATCTGCACTACCGCAACTTCGCCTGCCATTGTCGATTCCCTCTTCCCTGTGATTGTTTTAAGCCGCAAGTCGTACAGCGTGGTAGCTCTGTCGTCGTGACAGCTGATGACTTGTCACCCACAACTGCTGTTGAGAGCTCCACTACTATTTCAATCGGTTGTTTTGTAGTGGTCACTCTTCACAGTGACAAAAACAGAAGCAAAAAATATATTGGCATGGTTCAGAGGGTTGTTAAGTTGGAATACGAAATCATGTTCTTACGCGAAACTGGTAGTGGAAAATACATCGTGGACGAAAGCGATGTTGCATGGGTCTCGATAGATGATATCAAGAGAGTGAAAAGTGAGCCTACGTTAAATAATTAATCGAGGCCACTACACCTTTCACTGTCAACCGTTTTAGATTTTTTGTTCACCGATAAAGAACATCAAGCATACATACAAAGTGTGATATATGCTTTTGTATTTTCTGAATGTCTGTTTGTTATCCTGTCCTTTTGAAGAAAATATTTGTTCCATACTTGAAGTTTTATTCTTCTGCAGAAGAGATCACTCTTATGATGAAATAGGTATGTGTATATAAGGTCCGGAAGGATGTGGTCGTACTCAAAAGCAATTCGTCTTCAAAAGTGATCCGAGAATGATACGTTTTTCAGCCCTAATAATAAGTTCATCATTAACGCGCAAATCGGTCGTAATTAATTGTGATAGGGTTCCGTCAAAATACTATCGACATAACGTGTGATTCGATCGTACAAAATGTGATTCGTTCGATCGATTACTGTATGATGCACACATTATTTGTGCTTCTTATTGTCATTTTCGTGATCAGCATCAAAAGTTGAACTAGACATATGGTTTTGGAACTTAATATTGTTTAACCTTATATTTTCCATCAAAATCGTAACATTTAAAATGGAAACGCCCAATTGCAATGACTGAATTACTAAGTCAGTGGCGGACAAGACGTCCTGTTTTTAATGATTCTTTTATAATTAAAGATATAGCAAAGACACTATTTTGTCAATATACTTGAACACATCAGGAAATGTAGAAAGATTCGAAGAAATGTCACCTTTGTCTCACTCTCACTCAATCCATTTAGCGTCGATTGCTCCAACTTGATTGGGTACGACGATTTCTCCTTATGGCTCCTCGCCACTTCTCCCGATCGAGGGCATCGTTGGGTACCAGTCCGAGTAGTCGCAGATCTTCGTCGACACTGTTTCTCCATGACTTCTTGGGTCGGCCGGCTGGTCTTCGCCCTGCCACGTCAATGGATTGCACTCGCCTGGTCCAACAGCTGTCATTCATTCTGGTGACATGCCCAAACCAACGCAGACGCCTTCTCCTTAAGACGTCGCCAATTTCCTCTATCCCGAGCCTTCTTCTCACTTCCTCATTTGAGATCCGATCTTGAGGAGAGACACCACACATCCAACCCGCCATTCTCATGTCGTTGACTTCAAGCCGCCTTACAGATTCCTTCGTCATGGCCCACGTTTCGCTGCCGTACAACATGCAATTTCTGACACATGCTTCGTAAATCTTTGCCTTTGTTCTTAAATTTGGTGCTTTGGTTGTCAAAAAGCGTGAGAGTTCTTTGAACTTGCTCCAACCACATCGAATCCGAGTCTGTACTGCAGCGACAGCACCCCCGCCTTCGTCCAGCATGTCCCCAAGGTAACAAAAATTCTTAACTGCTTGCAACCGGTCACCGTCAACCTCCAAGTGAGCGCTGACCGAGTCATTAGTGGGCTCCACCACGCTGCCACGACAACGGTCTTTGTCTGTATATTAATATGTAAGAAAGTCAACATCTCGACATGACTTGACTTCAAGCCGTCTCTCTGTCATGTGATTATGTCACTGGAAGCCGAACAAAGTCCTTCGGACAGATAGCTGGACGCCGGAATGCTAGGACAGCTTATATCCTAACAAGGGGAGCAGTAGCAATATGCGCAGTATTTACTATAAGATTCCGAAATTCTGATGTCGCGGGCATTGAAATTTCATGACCTAAAATGATTCATCATGAACTTTAATTATCACATTTTCGTCACTTTTTCACATTTTTTCTCGATATCAGGAAAGGCGTCGGTTATTTTATGATGTCGTGATTTTCAAAAAGTTTCATCTTCATGATACAGGAATTGATAAATATAATTGAGCAATGCCCTCATCGTTGTATGAATTATACTGTATGCCTAAAATATATTTCCCTCCAATTTGCTATGACGAAGATAACGAAGCAACAGACAAAGTGAATTCATTATAAATTAAGCTATACAATAAAAAATCAATTTAACCGAAATTCTCACACTTCGGTGATCCGGCTGTAGAACCGGTGCAAGGAGAACTGGTGCACCGCGCACAGTCCTATTTTATGCATGCAGTATAATTAATCCAACTAGGAGAACATTATTCTATTAATCAATTCAATTCAAAATTAAATTTCTACATCATGAAAATGAAGCCTTTAGAAAATAACGGCTACATCATGAAATAGCCGATGCCTTTCCTGATGTTGAATAAAATGTGAAGTAACGAAAATTACATGCGTATATACTTCAAGTTCATCATAAATCATTTCAAGCCACGAAATCTCAATTCCCCTCAGAATTTCGGAATCTCGTAGTGAATGCTGCGTTGCGTACCCTGCTATTGCTACTCTTGTTAAGATAGAGGCTATCCTAGCATTCCAGCGGCCAGCGATCCGTCCGAACTACGAAGGACATTTCAGTATCCGGTAACATTATCACACCAGAGAGACCGCTTGAAGCCGAGTCACGAAGAGATATTAAACTTGTTGCACAATAGTTTGTAGATAATGGTGACATTTATTCGAATCTTTCTACATTTCCTAATATGTTCGAGTGTTTTGAAAAAAATGAAAATTAACTCTTCCTTAGCTATATATAGCCTAATTTCAAAAGTTTGAAAAATAAAGAAATTCCGAAAATATGCTTAGAACTCGAACAATATACTTGTATGTATATTACAATACTATAATCACAAATTTTCGGCCGAAGCCTTCATCAGGTGAAATTCATGCACTAATATGAATTTCACCTGATGAAGGCTTCGGCCGAAAATTTGTGATTATAGTATTGTAATATACATACAAGTATATTGTTCGAGTTCTACGCATATTTTCGGAATTTCTTTCTTTTTCAAACAATACTTTGACTCGATGACTCATATTTTGGATTAATTTTAAAAGAATCAATTAGAAACCTGAAGTTCTGTCCGCCATTTAAAACTGCTCAAATAATTTTTTGGACCACGGGAACGTAATCTCCGCGAGAAACTGAATCTTTTCATATAAATTTTTTTACTGTATACAGATACTTTTTTGAGTCGACACTCTACCTATCCCTGCTCTATGCTGTCGACTATGCATCATATTTTGATCAAATTCAATAAATCCGCAGTGCTTACACGAAAGATTTCCGAATAGCTGTTTCTCGAGATTTTGTAAATAACTACCTCGGATGCACAATTAATTAAAAAAAAAACAATATGAAGAAAAGTGTTGTCATAAGGAGGTCTACTCACGTGACATATCGTAATTAGCTTTGTGCAAAAGCTCCAATGTATGCATCGTGGTTGCATCTCTCGATGCAGCGGCCGCTGACATCAGGAGATTTGGCTGTCGAGCGGCACTGGTAGGCTCATAGGCACGAGCCATTGTTCCCACTGATCGAGCTAGTAGAACGAACTCCTCGACTTTTGACGTCGTAAGGGAAGTCTCTGGCCGCCAAATGAGTTCTTCAAGCTGACTTTGGTCTCGACCATCGTCTGCACCTGAAATGAATTGCCATCGATAGAAAGATAATTCGCAATGGATTATCATTCATCTTACTTTCTTCCAACATCGGGGGCACTTTTACTTGGTACTTCTGACCAACACGAATGTCACCTCGGTCAGCTAACAACGTTTTCTGACTAGGATCATATTTGAGAGTGTAGAAGAATGAATCATCTTTTTCGAGATATGACGAAAGAGGTTCGGTTTCACACCAAAGAGTAACATTACACTTTCCGCGGATATGTGTTGCAGGCAAAGTTTCCACTTGTCGAGAAACGAAAACTTCCCGATGCTTCAGCTGATGCCGCTGAAGATCTGATAACGTTTCACTATTGTTCGGAGAACTTCCATCATTCGAATCCACACCTCCATTACTGCCATTTTCTCCGTTTTCGCAAGTGTCAACGTCAAAGGGACCTGAAATGAAAATCGACGATCAATTGCTTATAGAATACTGATTCTGATTTTATTTTGCTGCAAGGCTTCTAGAAACTACCATTAAATTAAAGATGCTGTTCAACTAAATGGAATGCTACAATATGGAATAGATTATATTGGAGACTTCAGAATAAGGACTTATTACGACAATACATACAGACGGCGGGTCGGTAGAATACAGCTTTGGATTGAGATTTTTCTCAACATTTTAAAAGTAGACTTTTTAGTAAGGATAGTTATTCGGAGAATCACCCGGGCCATATCACATCGCAATCGCTGTAGTAAGAGCTGTTAAAGAAGATAGGTTAGATAAAGAAACGCAAGAATGAAGTCCTGGTTGCTATTCAATTGCTCTCCATTGAAAACCTGCTTGTACGCTTCTCGAAAGCATCAAGATTATATTGGCACTGATAAAGTGATAAGTCTCGGCGAGAGTCAATAGACCATGGGAGCCCATAATTTAACAGTTTGGCGCCATCAGGCGCATCGATTAATTGATAGATAGTTTGAGAAGACTTAGTGGCTTGAAACTTATACAATGAACCCACAGTTTTAGGTCATAAACTTATAACAAGGCCTTTGGCCGAAAGCTAATGGAGTTATGCCTGTGTGTAATAAATAAGCTTCCAGCCGCAGAAAGTTTTTACTTTTTCATCAGCTGTGTTAACACACTTCAGTATATAGCCGTCATGTGGCGTGCTTCATCCGCTGTACAGCATCCACTGTCCGCTGATGAACGAAGTTCTCTACACAAAAAAATTTTGTCACAGCTCATGTGGTACTTAAAAAACTGCGATATTATGAGCAATCAAATTTACAGCATATGTGATTTTCTGATTGTAGTAAAAGGGTAGATTAAACAATTTGAATAGCGATGATAAATTGCACTTCAGTAGAAACGAACTTCCGTCATTCATTATCGCGGAATGGCAACTGTTAAAGAATAAGAAATAGAAGTGTCAAGATTACTAGGATTCATCGACCCCATTCGTCCATTACGGAGACCAAAAACATTAGAGCAAAACCATAAGTGATTTTGATTTGTCACATGTTTCCGTTATTTTCTTTGCTCTGTCGCGCGGTCTCTCAAATAAGACACAAAATCATATTTGGAAGCTGGGGGTGAGACAGAAGTCATAGGCCTAATGGTTATCATCATAAGGTCAGGGTTATTAACTTAAAGAGTGTTTGTGACCAACTCAGGTGGACAGACTAGACCTCCGAACCTTCTGAATCACCATAAATCACCATAACGAAGACCAGCCATTTATCAACTGAAATGGGCCACCTGATAAAAAGTGTCTTCTCGATATTGTCTCTTTCTCAATTGAATGAACAGTATTATGAAAATAATAAATAGCAACTTAGCAATATCGCTCAATTCATTAAATCCCGAGATAAGAGATTCAATCACTTAAACAGCCAACTAAGGAAATAAAACACACAAAATCGTTTATCCTTACTTTGGTATTTGTCAGCTAGTTGCACCAAGCTGGTTGTGATATCTCGTCGGCGATAGTAGCAAACGACCTTTGCTTCGACAGCTCCTGAACTTGTCTGAAATAATTTACAATATATAATTAGACACGAATACTCAATCAGATAAAGCTAAGTCGATTTACCTTGTTCAATTCCTCGATTTTTCGAATCTGATATGGTGCGGTGGCGGAAGTTTCGAAATATACGTAGTCTGAAAAATGATAATTTACGCTCTGACCATGCAATTATGAACAATGCATTAATTGCTTTTTCAACCAAAATGCCTCTGTGAGTCGCATGAAATTACAGGGGGGAGAGGGTAGAATAATTTCAAAAGTTGTGATAACATAATTATGAGTACGGTATTTAACTTTATGCACATGGTCCGTGTGTGACGCGGAAGAGATTTACAATCAGTTATATCAGTCTTTGATTCCGTTATCTCTCATTTTTCAGCAAATGTACATGTCATATTTCATCCTATGCAACCAACGGGTTTTATTTTATTTTATTTTGATTCTCTTCATCGGATTCTATTGGAGGCCCGCATTGTATTGTACCATCAGCAAAAATTTTGAAATTGTTTAATATGACCATTTTCTAATACTCAATTTTCGAAAGGTGTTCGACTTCTACACTTTTCCAGTTTTGATAAGTGAGCATAAGCTGCTTAAGCAAAATATGAACAGTTTTCTTTAAATTCACACAGCAGACAAAAATTGAGCAAATTACTTGGGGGTAAAAGGCTATTTGAAGGTTTTGAAGGATTGAAAGAAACAAGCTATTTAGCGCCCCATTCGGAGACCATGCGCAGGTCTTCATAATGAACGTCGCATAACCGCTGACGTTGCTGAGTGTTATTTGCTTGTCGTTCATTGGAATTGAAGAGTGCCGTGTCATCTGCATACATCACCAGCTTATTCACTAGGCAGTCTGGGAAGTCATTGATCTACAGCAGAAAAAGAGTCCCAAAATTTATCATTGAGAAACACCTGCTGCTTTGACAAGTTTAGAAGAAGACTTTCGGCCATCTATGGAGACAGATATCTGCCGGTGACTAAGGAAAAAACCAAGCTTATGGAGTTGAACAATAGCTCCATAAAACTAGGAGTTCATGATGCCCAGGTTTTTATCGAATGCCTTGGAAATATCCAGGGCAACTGATCTCGTCTCACTGTCTGCCAAGAACACGACTCACGGTAATCAGATGGAAGTGATATGTCAGAACTTTTCTTTGGAACTGGAACCACTGAAGCTACTTTCCAACAAAATGGAAACTCACAGGTGGATTTATACCTTCTGAACAGTTTGGATAAATACTATATTACTGCAGCCACACATTACTCCAGCTACTTCTTTCCAATTTTACCAACCCGACCTGCATCGCCGTGACTTTACTGGCGATGCGCGCGGAGCAGGGAAAATGGAAAAGAAAGAAACCGACGGACTACCGAAGGTGCATGTGGCATCTACCCTGGCATCAATGCGTCGGTACCATTCTAAGACCGGCAACCGCGGGGTGCACGATTTCTTTCCATTAGGCTGTTTCAGGTCAGCAATTGATCGAGAAGGATGCCAAAGCAGGGGAGCAGCAGATTAGAAGCTACAAAACCAAAACGAGCGTGAGTCTGAAGCACGAATTGCGAATTATGGATCAAGCCAAAGTCGCCGAAGTCGAAAAATTGTGCGAAAATTTGCAACTACCCTTAAGTTTGAATATGGAGAGTGGGGACATCAGAAGTGTTGCGAAAATAATAATATAATATAGCAAATCATGGACAGGAAAAAGTCCTCCACATCAAAAAGTAGTCATAAGTCGCAGCAAGCTTCTTTTAAAGCTTAGTAAAGTGTTCGTCGTATGGACGATGGAGGTCTAGACCCTCACTCACCCACGTTCAACGTCTTCCTTGACCGTATTGCGATGGTTGGACGCCTGCGAATGATAGCAAACCTTGATGACATTTCTTCTCCTCGGTATTGCAGGTTGATGTTATGAAGATTATTAAGTTTGCTCTTGTCCTCAGTGATCTCATGCCATCTGACTCTACCTGGGACGATCTCGTGGATTCTATCTAGAAATTTCGAAGGACAAGATCTTTGGCCACGAGTCTTTTTTCATTCGTTGCACGAAACCATGCCAGCGAAGTCTTTTCGATCGCATTTCGTCTTCTATCCTGCGAATGCCAAGTCTCATGCTCCGATTGCCTATGAGAGCAAGGTCGGCAAGTGCCTCCTTAGACATCCAAGCTACCATAGCGCTGTCCCTCTGTCGTTGCGGATGACATTCTAGACATCCTCGTTGATGAGCGGCCATTATCTTCATTAGCGTAGAACAAAATGCATCGGACACACGTGTTTCCAAACGTGTCCAGGAGTTCTGAAGGAAATACCTCTCCGTAGGGACGGAAAGCTCTCGAAATTTTCTTCCATGCAGACTGTAGTCATCACAACTCAATCCTAATAACCACCTGACTGTCCGATCATGTCACCAAGGTAACAAAAGGCGGAATCAACTTCGTACTCTTCATCGTTAACTTCAATACTCGTCGGGGCCGTTACCATACCTGCCAACATTGGCGGTGCCCAATATAATACAGTCTAACATACCGGTACCATGTAGGGGCTATGTAGAGCTAATTTCTTACATCATAACGTGCACTCTGTAAGTCCTTGTCTCATTGAAAAGAAATCGAGTAACTAAGTAAATTTTAGGGATATGTGCTACATTATTCACAACTGAAACGTGTCGTGATTGCTTACTTGATGGCTAAAGGAAGTTACCTAAAACTGTTACCAGCTAGTCTGTCAGGATCCCTTGAGACCGAAATCAGAGTGGTTTTTAACTAATTACGACGTCAACAATATCTTAAAAATTATTTATGACAACATCATCCCCTGTATGTTTCACTTAATGTCTGATGTGCATACTGAAAAAAATAGGCGAGAAACCTTGATACAACGACGATGTTTTGCTTTGACCATCGTTATTTTGCCTCGCGTTCACCTTAAAGTCGATGACATCCTTTAATACCGATTGATAATCAAATAAGACAGGTTGCCTTCAATAAGCGACACATTTACTTGCATCAACAGCTGCTTAATCAGAGAAGTACAAGAAACTGTAATCAAAAAATATTTCAGTAGAAAAGCAATGAGCATTGCAATTTGCAATGAGTAAGGCGACAGTTGGTCTGAATCATCAGGACGTTGCAAGATTCATTTGTTAATAGACGAATGTTCGTTATAGAAACGTTTGCCATAGTGAGTATCGACTGTACTAGAGCCTGTTGGAAATTCCTAAAGCTCAAGAGTCAAGAGAGCATTCGTGCTCAATGAAGATCATATTGGTGTTCGTGTATCTATCTAGAAAAGTTCCTGCGACTGTGTAGGGTTGTTGAATAGTTAAGAGAATCTACTGAATTATACCTTATACTAACCATTTGAATTCGATTTGAATAATTCATTAGTCTATCGTATTATTTTTATTGATTTGAAAAAGTCATTCGTGGACCCAATTGTAAAACGATGATAAATAGAGCACAAGTAGTTTGCTCGAGATTAAAAGTCTCCAAATAGAGCACTTAATAGACACTCAGAACATCATGATTATACTTAAAATGTTCATGATTGAAAATAAAGCAGGCCATGATAATAAATCAATGCATACAAGAACTGAAGGGAAGGCCTACGTCACTGCGTCCATGCATGTAGAACCTGCAGAAAGAATAAATGTCAACGCAGAGCAGCTAAAATAATACATCGTTGGCGGTTGCTGACTTCGCTAAAATTTTTGACATGCTGCTTAACCAGCTCGAGACGTAGGCTATTACATTAATAGTTGACTTATTGAAATGGCAGCTGAATGTGGCACGATAAAAGATAGTACACCAATGTGTTGCCCTGTCCGTTTGCTGATGGACTGAATGCTAGCTTCCGTAAGAAATCTTTGGTAGCCGCTAATCCGGGAAAATAAATGGAATCTTGCTCAGATTGTCAAACCTCACATCTTAGTGCCATGTTGATCACCCATGTATTATATAGTTGTTGATGACATTTAAAAAATGAATTTCTACACACTGCCTGGTCAATGCACTTATAACCTGCAAATGCACTCCACCAACTGAATATAAAGTGTCTATGAAGTGTACTTTTTTCCACACCTAGAACATGCAGTGCCATCTTTCAAATACTATCCGGTACATCGAAGACCGACGTACATCTCGTTAGTTTCTTGCGTTTCTTTTTAACTACTTAATACGTGTATAGGCCTAAATTGCAGCTTGGAATTTTGAGTGACTTTCCAATAAGAATTCAGATAGGGCTACACACGGCTGCAAATATCACGGGTAGAGGGTTAACAGTTAGGGGGAATGACTGCAATGAACAAGCAGCAGATCCAGCAGAGGACTTAGTAGCATGCATGCATGTCGCCGCGACGAAACAGTGCAAACATATCTAATATATACAGGGCAATCAATTCCAAAAAATGATTAGGAGGAAAAACCATCAACGGTAGTCCGAGTTTCATGTGTAATAGCTCAATCATCAGCCGAATAATCTTAACATACGGAACATTGTGACAGCAACACCAGCTCCTTGCAATTAATCACTGGAGATCACAATCAAGATAATAAAGATAATCAAAAGACATGAAAAAGTACTGAAGATGCACACTGCATTGTGCATCGCGCCATTTCGAACGATAGTCAAAGGGGGACGACCTGTAATTATGGCCATTTGTGGTAGTAGTATATGCGATGTAGGCACAGTAATGATGGAAGACTTTAACATAAACTATCAAGTCCTGTCAACAGTGGTTACAGAATGAAATTCTCGAGTTCAACCAAAGAACAGGCGATACCAGAGACAAAGCTAGTGACAGGAAACGATAAAATGCATGGTGTGTAGCGACAAGGACAAGAAGGAAATGTTGATTGTGTTCAGTGGTCTCTCTAATACGAAGAATCTCATATGCATTGAGGATCGCTTCGACAAACAGCTATGGAAGAGATCCGTAGCAAACATTAGCAGCAGTTGCCATGTTATTCGGTTAGCCAGGATGATCTTCAAGTTCTACCATTAATCAGGATGATTCACTAGCCAGGATGATCTTCAAAGATCTACCACTATGGAAACTCGCAGCAAATCAGTGAATCTATTGTGACAGAAATTTTCATCAATGGGTAGCAGAGGAGACATCTAAGAAAAGACACTGACATGAATGAAAGTTAAACCTAGATGTATGCTAAACTACAAGGGTTTCTATGTCAAGCAATATTTGTGCCACTGTATCTTGATTTAGAATATAATATGTTGGGTCCTTTGCAGATCTCTGTGCATTACATCGCAATATCATGGCTTGTTTATGAAGATATAACTGAATAATCAAGTATATGATCGACTCAAGGGCTGTCCTTTGCTAGTTAGCTTGGTAGGGCCTACGGCACCTTTTAACTCGCATCTGCCTGTCAACATCGAGAGCATCATTCGCCAAGCTACCCCATCAACACGAATGTACTGTAATTAAACGTTGTGTTTAACATAAATGTCAGCAAAAACTGCATGAGCATGCTGAAAGAGATTCCATGTTTGTAAAGTTATAGATGAATGGAGGATGAGCACTACTTTTACATTTCGATAACTTCGTGAGCTACCTTTTGACGCAAGTCTGACATGGACCTATAATTAAGTTGAATTATTATGAAGCATAGAAGCACAGCACAAATATTTCATTGGGATTACGAAGCAATAGAGCGATTGACCCATTTGAAAACATATTACTACTGGAATACCCATCAGCTGTTTGGAATTCCCTAAATTCGGATCCGAATTAGTAGGTTTTGATGGAAACTCACTCCAAATATCGAATCAATATTAATCAAAATTCATTATGTCAACATACATATGTGTTATCATGACCAGAATCACAATAATTGTCAAGATAATTGTATTTTCGTGCATTGGATTTCCCTTCTATTTTTAGACCCGTTTGCCTATATTCTAGCGGATTCCCATGCATAAATGTGTTCTTCTCGGATGGTTTTCATGTTTTGATTGAGGTGCAAATATGTTATGCGTCAAATCTCTACATGCTAACTCTTACATGACAATATATGTCAGTAATGTCATACATCATTGTACTCAACATTTAGAGCCTCACATCGAGGTTATCAATCGTAAAACATCATCAACCTTCGTAAAGAAAGGTAAATAGACTGTCCAAATTATTCAAAATGCTAAGAAAATGCCTAGAAACCTATTTAAGCATGGTCAAATTCCATAATAAAGCTATAGAGACTATCTTTTTATAGATTTCACAGGTTGACGCATCTTGCTGAGGCTCACAATGGTGAATTTTGATACTGCAAAGTAATTCTTTATTTTCATGTAGTTTCGACCTGATCATCAGCCTTATTCACCTACAAATCGCGAGAGGTCTCTTCACGGTCATAATAAATGAGGGAATGCATGAAAATTCTTGGCATTTGGTGAAAACCACGACAGGTCGACGCCATTTTGATTTGTGTTACAAAAATTACATTATCTTACCTCCAACACGATACATATTACTCGAAGCCATTTCGTAACTGTCGATGAGTTAAAGAAATCAATGATGCACTTTAAAAATTCACGACGATTAAAGAAGATGTTAAACCGAAAAGGAATGACCAGATCAGTTTCGAGCGCGTCAATGTACCAGCACACCGCCGCCGCGCGCAAGTAGACTATCTTCCTTCTGTTCACGTGACTACGTTTGTCCCGATAAATATAGAATATTTCAATTTTACAGACAGCAAGTCTAATCACTTAGGTTGGTCACTGAGCACAGAACCATATCAAGATGGGTATCGTTGAAAAGCGCGTGAAATGAAAATGACGATGATAATATTGAAGTTGCTCCTCTCACTGACTGAAAGGAAATATCGTCTCCATAAATGCATGAATTACGCAATTGAGTGGCAGTTTCGATTTACTTAATGAATGACATTAGTCGATAGGAATGACGCTTCTCATAGATGACAATTACAATTGAAGAATTTGTTGTTTCATCCTTGAAATTTTACAGTTCTGAGAGTTTATTTTAAATACTAAGCATTATACATTTTAATTATATATTCAAAAAAGTAGCCAAAATCAACAATTTTTTAGTGCAAGCGGTCATTGAGCATGAGCCATATTTAACTGATTCTTTTTTTTTACAAGCAAATCATTTTGTTGTTGTAGAATTCAGTAATTAAATGATCATTTTTAAGAACATATAGAACTATTCTAATGATTTTAACAACAAGCTCATTGATTTTTATTGAACAGGTTTCACTGATTTTCAACTGATAATTTTTAAAATAATCATAAAATGGGGTGTTCATTAACTACAATTTCTCTACATTTCTATAATTACTGTTCATAGTGTGAAGCCGGTTTATTTTCTGAACCAATCTTTTTAATGAACAGCTCAATGACAAATTTCAATCAATTAGTGACATCAGCCCGTTACTTTAACTTGAATTCAGCCGGAATAAAAGCAGAGCTACTTATATGTAATTTACTTTGAATGGTCGGAGTTCGCTTCAATTTCAAGGAATTTGCAAACCATCTTGATAATGGCGATCACACAGATCACCGAAACATCGCCTATCATTTTTAAAAGAAAATAAAGAAAAATCGTTTGTCATCCAACCTACTAATTATAAAAAAGGTGTCGGAATAATCGATGTCGGCGTTTTATTTTCAAATATTTATCGAAATGATCATAATACTGAACAATTGATGCTGAGACATCAAGCCCACGTGCATAAATGTAGGCCTACGAATCTTTAAAATTTAGCAGGTTGCATCCTCTGTTGTCCTTGCACATAATAATTGCGTAAATAAATGTTAATTATCTGCAAGCAGCATTTTTGTTTTGTGTGATGAAAGCAAAAAAAAGCCAAAACTGCTGGGAATAATTCAATGACACATTACTGTTAGAAACTGCTTCTATTGAGAAGGCCGGTTGGCGAAAAATAGTCACTAAGTCATTCTCAGCAGCTTTGGCTTATTTTTTACTTTTGTTGCATAAATATCGTAATACAGTGAATTCATTTGGGATAAGTCTTCGCTGCTTTCATAATCTTTATGTAGGCTATAGTTCGATTTTATGCTTTATTTTCATTTGTGCAATTTCGCTGCTATATTTTCATCATCAGAGACAATCTTCCAAGAAAAAGGCAACTTCAAATTTCGAAAAGATGCTAGAAGAAATTATGTTGGGAATCGCTCAATTTCTTTTCATCATTTGTTTTAAGCTGAAGAGATATGTTCAAAGTTCATGCGAGTCTGAGATTATCGTTATCCTCTTGCATAACATAGAATAGTATCCTCCATGCACTCGCTTGCTTTATAGCATGGAAGTATAGCTTCATTTCTATGACTCCCTCTGATATTTATGATTTGCATGCAATTTTGCAGTTAGTTGATGGAATTTTTTGTTTGAAATGATCGGCGATTGTTGCATGAAAATTTCTTGTGGTACTTCTAGCGTAGCTTATTGTGCAATAGTATTTCATAACACAATTTTGTGATTTTTTTGCATTTTTTTGAGACATTGCCTTTTTGCTTTAGTAATCATTATTATTTCATTTCCCATTTTTTCCTCATTGAATGTGCCCCAGTTCTAGATCGTTAGCAAACTTCAATGTAGCTTGTCATCTAGAGATCTGAGAGGCAAATAAAATACAATTTTATTTGCTATATTTTATTTCAATATCGAAAAGATCTGACTGAAACAATTCAGATATTTTTTGTTTGTTTCTCTGGCAATTTGAAGCCTGTAAATATTGAATTAAGATCATTTTCTTTATTGAAATTATGTATATCTTCATTCAATTTGATGCATTTGCAAATTGTTCTCTCGGCCTTCTGTAGAGCTTCATCTTCAGATAAAAATTCAATATGATAAAATAATTGACAGTAGAGTGTTTTTATCCGACGGGTTCTGTGGCGTCCATTGTCAAGATAATAAAAATTGTTAGCATGTAAAAGGATATAAAATTTGAATTATGTCCAAAATACAAAATTCCTGCTAAATGCATATCGCAACATATTGAATAGGTTGAAATATGTTGACAGCAATATCAGATAGATTTTTAGGAGATTGCTGTGACATGTATTTGTTAAGAAATTTTTGTTTTGGACATAATTCATATTTTATATCCTTTAGCATGCTTGAGATTTATTGTGAGTTCGAAATTTTGCGAGAGGAATGAAGACATATTCCCAACAGGATGTATTCTTTTTTATGCTGATCTTTTATCGGAAAAGAAATGAGTAGAAAATGAAACAACACATAAACTAGCAGACCATTTCACAGCTGAACAGCATCAAACTGAAGTGATATATATATTTCACTTAAGCAGTGAAGAAGATAAACTAAAGCCAAAATTTGCTAACATTAAATTACTCATAAAATTATAACATGACAAAGATGCTTCAGTCAGATCAAGAAATGAAAAAAATGAAATAATTATCTTTATAACATAGAATTGCCGCTAAATTCATAAAATAAAAATATATGCAATAATTGTATTTATGAAGTAGAAAGACAAAGTCAATAATGACAATTTTTACTCACCGAATTTCCGCTTGACATGCAAGAATGGCTTCATTGTTTATCCTAATTGTTCTGACAATTTTTCTATAAAAATATGCATCAATTGTATGCGTTCTTGTTTTATTGAAGCATCAGCATCATATTCATCTTGCAAAAAATATGTAACTGAAGATCTAAAATATCTAATGAATCGCTATTTATCTTTAACTTTGACAATAATATAGCAATTTATGTGCGCATTCCATATATAAGCGAGACACGAGCGCGCTTAAGAGATCAATTAAGATGTGCTCCTATAATGTAAACAGTTGTCCAACCTTTGTCACACACCAAAATTTATCTATGCACATGGTTCAAAAGAAAAATTCCAATGGATCATTTAACATATGTGGAGTTTATGTTATTCAAGGAAGATTGTCTGTAGGGTAATTAGAAAAATATGTTATAATTTCTAAATCGAAGAATCGCACAGAACACAGAATATTGCGGCAACGATTAACATAACAAGATAAAATAGCAGTTGTCGAATAATTCAGGAGGGCAATGTATAGTTATCACAAGCAATGAAATGTATTAATAATAATAATATCTTTATTGCTTCACATGGTTACAGTCGGTGAACGCATTACAAAAGTACAATATCATAGATTACAATATTTTATAAATGAACAACGAAAGCGTTCAGATTTTCTGAATGGTGGACGCAAAATATAATTAATACAAAAAATATGACACATTGAATAATTGTATTGACGCCAGATGAAAAAAAGTGTTTGTAGAATTAACATCCAAAACAAAAATCACCAGATCACTGTATTATGTATAAGGTTCAACAAAACATTGTTTCTTTCACTGTCTTTAGTTTAGAAAAGCATGTTTTTTTGTTTTTTCTTTCTTTGAGAATTTCTCATTGTAGTGGATTCTCAAGGCATATGATCGAACTTTCGATTATAGAAATTAATGATTGAAGTTAAGATATATTATAGTAATCTCAGTATCAACTGTTATGTGTTTCTATTGGTATTTGGGTTCATCTCACGTGGACTGAATGCACGTAATATAAGTTGTGCTGTACAAACGCCACATAAAATTATCGATCGGTAAAATATTCGATCGACTGCCCTCAAGGTAGAAGGTTGGATAGCTCTGCGGCTCTGCTATCTGTGTAGTTAGCTCATAAGCTACCATCTTGAATATCTACGTTAGAATCACCAAGTTGGGCATATCATATACACCAGAAAAGTTACGTAAAATGATGATCTTGGAATGAGATATCTTGGATGCGTTGGACTAAATAGATCAATTGAAAGACTGATTTTTTATTCTAAAGATAGAAAATTACAGCATTCTTGTTAAATTATCCGCCAGATTCAAGTCATAAAAAGGCGAAAAACAAATCAGAGACGTGTGATCAGAGGCGTCGCGACCGGGGGGGTGTGGGGGACCGTGACACCCCCCCAATATGAAATTATTAAAAGATTCAGGTAAAATGAGAAATGTCAGGTAAACCGCCGGTCTGCCGGCGATTCAGCTCCAATATTCACTGCCGTTGTTCTTAGCCACAAAAACACGTCTTGTCACAAAAACAATTCATAATGTCGGGAAATTCTTACCCTTTCTAGACACCAGAAAGTATATGGTTAGTTGCTGTCGATGATATTGGGTGGTATGCACGAAAGAAGTATGTACTAGAGGTAGTCGGACTAGGGTAGTTTAAACTAGCTTTGGAAAATGACATGCACCAAACGTAGTAGAAACTCAATCATTCTTACTAGGTTGCAGATAGTATGTACTTCCCACTATTAATAGAAATGGAAGCATTTTCCATCAAGGGTTCACTCATATGAGTGATTTTCTCATCTTACTTCAAGGTCGTTCCTGCCGATCAGAAGTTTTATTGGCTATCGTGACTAACCGCGTCATTGATTACTCGAGAGCCAAATGGATTCTTCCGCTCTTTATTTTCTCCTGTCTTTCGACTCTGAATAGCAAACAACTGCAACGACAGCTGCAGCCTCGGACACTTGCCGTTAGTTGACTAAAGTGTGAGTTATGGATCGCGAGAGTGAACATACTTTTTTGAATCCATTGGAGATTATCAGGATGCAACCTTACGTGGGAATACTGTACAGATTCGCGAGAAAAGAAAAAGAGCATGGCAAGACATCACTTGCAAATATTCCGCTGCATCTGAAACCGAGGAGAATCGATCGATGGAAGTCCTCCCTAAGAAATGGAACAATATTCAGTCAAGAATCAAAGACAAAGTGCGTAGGCGCCAATTAACTGGAGGCGGTCAAGAGGTCAAGTTTTCTGATAATGACTTCTTGGCTATGGGAATCATCGGTCTAGACAATCCCACTTTAGCGAAGATCCCATGTGCAAAGAGTGATGAGGGTCAATCAAGTATGATGATTCCCGAGGAAGTTGGAATGGATAGCTCAGCTGCAGAAGCTCCGGAAGAAGTCGTCGAGAACCCTGCGATGCCGAGATGCAAAGCCGCTGCTGCGAAAAGGAAAGTGGATCGATGTGATTTACTACAATTGGAAGAAAAGCATGTTGCTATTGAAGAAAGAAGATTTCAAATAGAGGAAGAAAAGCTCAATGTTCAGCGAGAAATATTGAATGAAATGACGATCATTCGCCAGTGGCTTCAGGCTAACGGCACAACCATTTTGAACATGTCTTTATAAAACATTGTAAATACGACTGCATTATTTTTCATGACAAAAAAGGGGATATACTGAAGGCTAATGTGCTGCCCTTGTATCAGCAAATTGTGTAACAATGAGTAAAGAAGTGAATTGTGAAGGGGCACCTGGAATTCCTAATAGCAACCTTTTAAGTGAACCATTCTATAAATTTTCTAGTTCTTGAAAGGCATAAACCGAATAGCAACTGCATAAGCGAACCAATCAATAAATTTTTCAATCCTTCAACAAATGCTTGTACTAGCAGAGTCGAAGGCATGTTGAAGGGATCCAGAGTCTTGTCAAAAGTTGTCAGAAGTAGGCCTGCCTTTGATATATGCGCAATAATGGCCAACGATGCTGAGTTATTCATAATAAAAATGAAGTAATGGGCATTTGCTTAATAGAAGCAGGTGAAGCAGATTGCCCTCCATAAGTAAAAAATGAGCAAGGAAAAAGCACAAGTCATTAGAACACAAAGCGAGCTTTGCGAACATTTGACAGACTGCTGGGGGAAAGAACAATTGCATCCTACAAAATGTGTTATTTGAAGCGTTCCTACTTTGGCTATTTCAGGTGGTCTCTTAGGCACAATCCATCTTTATTCCGAAGGCAATTATTTATATTAGAGTAAAATAAGAAATTAATGGCTCCATTAAACTTCAAGTTAACAAATCTGTCAATGGTTTTCTGCAAACAAACGCAAAAGATTGTTGCGGGAAGTACGTCCTTGACGACGTAGTTCATGATCTCCTCCGCTTTCACAAATTACTGTTGCTGGTTGGTCCGGTTCCTCTATTTGCATAGTGGCATCTGGTTCAGGAACTTCATCTTGACATGCAAGACTGAAGTTATGAAGAATAAAGCACACAAGGATCTCTATACTTTGACGTTGCAATGGTAAAGTAAGAGGTCGGCTTAGACAGCGAAATCTTTGTTTGAGACATCCAAATGCTCGTTCGATCACAACTCGTCCAACTGATACTGCACGATTATATCGATGTTGTGATGCCGTCATTGGGTTCACAAACGGCGTTGCTAGAAAAGGCAGTTGAGGATAACCACTATCTGCAAGTAAGATACCAGGTAAATGGCTGTTGATAAACTTTTGATACACAGAAGAATTTGAGAAAACCCTTGCATCGTGGACGCTACCAGGCCATTCAGCAGACACTGATAAAAATTTGGTCTTCATATCACATACAGCTTGTACATTAATGGAAGGCCACCCTTTTCGGTTGATGTAGTGATCTGGATAAGACTCGGAATGAGGCTTCAGAATTTCAATGTGAGTGCAATCAATTGCTCCAATTACATTAGGCACACGATAATACGCTTCAAACTCGCTCTTTATCGGCGTTAAATCAGGTGGGAATGAAATGTAAGTCTTGCTGTGTAAGGCAAAGATAGCTTGCATTACTTGCCAGTTGCTTCTTGAAACGGTTGACTGATCCACACCAAACCAGGCGCCCAATGTTCGCTGAAACGTTCCACCTCCCAAGTAATTCAAGCAAAGACAAACTCTTTGTGTAGGCGCTAGCGGATGATTGCGATTTGAGTTCGGGGTCAATGCTGATTCCAGAGAGTCGATCAAAGTGATCAAATTTTCTCGATCGAATCGAAACAATTGTTTCAGTTCGCAGCTGTCGAAGGAATCAAGGGGCGATAAGCGATCTCTCAAAACTCGCTGTCGTCGAAAACTTGACTGCATATATTCATCAATTAACAGGATGTTCATCTTCACGCATGAGTTTCACGCACTGCAATCTGCTGAAGTGTGCATCTGCGATATGTTGAAGTATATAAGTCTCATCTAGATAAGTAAAAAGGTAACTAGGCTCGTTCTAGTATGCACTCGGTAGTAAGATCTGTTGGTACATATGAAATTCTAGTTCAAACTAGGGAATTCCTGTGTGGATAGTTTGTACTGGGTAGTTCAAACTCGACAAACAGTTTGGTGCATATCGATTCCTAGTAAGAGTTGAACAAGCAAGTACAAACTATCTAGTAAAAGGTTCGTGCATACCACCCATTGATTTGTCCCGCGAAAGCGGTCAAACATAGCGCGCTGAAAACGACCTCTACCCGGGATGACTGTATATGCGAGCAGGAGGAACCACAGAATTAAATATTTTGTTTATCTGCTTCGGTTTGCTAGAAGTGTGATTAATGAATGTGATAGAAGAATGTGATGGACGGCACATTGAGGAACCTATTAGGTGGGCAAAAAGGAATTCCTTATACCTTACAGAGATAGGAAAAAAAGTGATTAATGTGAATGTGAGGATTAAAAGGATTAATGTGAGTTCCAGGAAAGTGCTTCGATTGCCAAAATTCCTTCAGATTCGAAGAATTCAGATCATTGCCCACACGTTTTCTCCATAATATTGGCCCTTCCGATCATTATTAAAGAAAGTAGCAGGCGTACGAAAATTAGTTCACTTGATGATTTCACATCCTCTCCTCGGCATTGCTCACTGTATGGTGCATACATTGAATGGAAGCCAGGCATCGATGTGTGTTTTGGTGTGTGCGAGAAGTGATATCACAGCACGCACGCATCTCTCACTGGCTCTGTTGTCCTCTGCTGACAGCTTATTGTTTGCCATTTCCAATAGCAAGCGATACACGAATTATCCATTCGAGAAGGAGCAAGTTGTCTAATTCTGTGATGTACCATTTCGATATTAAGGTTACATATAACTCTTCCTTTCTAGGAAACCGAAGCCCGCGCAGATGAATCTAATTCTGTGGGAGGAACAGTCGCTTCGCATTTTCTTAAAAATTGGAGCATAAGGCGATATGAGTTAGCTCTCCTAAATTTAAAATATCTAAGTGCAATTGAAATGTAATTCCAGTACCCTACCTATAATGTGGCCAGTGAATATTGGCACTGAATCACCTGACGCTGAAACGCCTGCAACTCATTCTGCCTAGCTGTGTAGTGTATATTTAGCCGTTGATTCATATAAGTTCTGGCTATTGCGTTGTCCCTTGAGGAGATGACGTCATCTCTACGGTGGATTTCATCGAACCTTCCTCATACCGCGTCAGTCACACGCGCACCGCGGAAAGCGCACGGTATGAATAAGGCACACCGTCCTCTCTGTACGTAGAAGTTTATTGTTAACAGCGTGTTAACTTTCTCGATGCAAACACCATCGAAAATTTCCTTAGCAGTCGAGACTACTCAATATGAATAATATTCGTATGAACCACCAATTAAATTATTTTTCATTTATAGACGTCATTTCCGGCCGATTAGATGACTAGGTACCTCTTCTGCAGGATATAATCATGAAACATGTTGGAATGTGTGTGTGTGTGTGAGTATGCGTGTGTGCAATAATCAGGTAAATTTTGGTTCTTAGTTGTAAATCAGGTAAAATTTAGCAAACACCCCCCCAATGATGTGTCCTTAGCGACGCCTCTGCGTGTGATATGTACCAAAGAAGAAGTTGAGAAAGTACGCAAACGACATTTCATTCCGGTTGATACACTTGACTTACGACTTCCAACGTGTTTAGTGTCAAGCATTCGATCAATTATAAATAAAATGAGCGAATTAGAGGCATTTGTTCAAGCATATCAAACTGAAATTATTTGCATCACTGAGACTTGGTTAGATAGTGACATTATAAATTGTTGTATACCGTAAAAGTTCACTTTATTATAGTTGTACGTTATTTTCCCGTTAATGCATTGATCGCCCTTTTAGAGCCAATATTTGTCACCCTCATCTTGTATATACTTCTTATGTATCACTCAATTTGTTGTATGACAAATATATCATTATTATTATCATTATAAATGAGTCAGTTGCCATCAATGGATATAACATTCAGAAAAGATAGAGCTGATCGTATTGGTGGTGGTGTGATTATTTCTGTTGCATCTGATATTCCAGTCTCATATATTGAGGAATTTGACGACAAAGATGTAGAATCACTGTGGATTGTAATACGTCCGAAAAATTAACCGCGAAAACTTTCACCATTAGCAATTGTGAATGTGTATCATCCTCCTGATGGAAATGCTCGAAAGTTAGTGGATCATTTAATAACTGGTCTTGATTACTTAAAACAAATACATGAATCCCTTGGAATTATAATAACTGGTGACTTTAATCGTACCGATGTACGCAATTTGAAATGTTCCTTTTGCTTGGAGCAACTTATCACATCGACTCGTCGGCTGTGCTGGTTGTGTCTGGTGTCTCTCTCGTCTTCAAGTGGATTACTTTTGGCTGTTTGTCGTCTCATCTGTGTAATCTCCGTCGAATCTAGTATCATAGTGTTCCTCATCCGACGCTGGTGATTTCTCCGGGATCACTTTCCTCGTTCTCGCTCTCCTTCGTGTCATATTTCAAAAAAAATCAGGTTCCTTGCAGTGAGTGTTATTCTGATCATCGCAGCCAGCGGAATATTTCAAGGTCATTGGTGGCGTGGTGTCGATACTTTATGTTTTCATTTGGGTATCAAAGTATTCACGATCATCGATAAAACTGCTGTTGCTTCTGTGGTGCATCGGTTAATACTGACAGTGGTCATTAAGGGTTCTTGGTTCGATCCCGTGCCGTGAACTTTTTGTGTTTTGTTGCAAAGCACTAATTTTCTCTGTCTGGAACACACGACTTTAGAATGAAAGGGAAAAGCAGTCAAAACAAAAATTGGAACCCAATTGACTTGTCGAAAGAGAATATCGATTATCACTCTTTTAAAAAGGCACAATTGATAGAATCTCTGATTGAACTGAAGAATCAATCAATATCCCAAAAAGATGAGAACAACGGAAAAGACTTTCACCTCCTACATGAGATCAACACAAAGCTTGACCTTGTTCTACAGGAGAACAAAGTACTGCGCGACCGTTTAACAGATTTGGAAAAAACTGCAGAGATTCAAGGGAAAATCATAGAAAGTTTTTGAGAGATCTAAAAGAAGGAAAAATGTTATCATTCAAGGAGTGAAAAACGAAACTGACCTCAAGTCCGCCGTTGATGCCATCTCGAGAGTAATCAATGTTGATATTCATGGTGAATGCAAGAGCATGCAGCGTATTGGAAATCCAAAGAATTTTCAACGACCGATTCGCCTTACATTGAAGACTTCTGAAAAACGCTATGTGATTCTATCCGCTTCGAAACTCCTCAATCAGTCTTCTGAACTGAAAAAGATCTATATTTCTCCTGATCTTACACCGATGCAGCAGAGGGAAAACAAGGAACTTCGGAAAATGCGGGACCAAGAACGCGCAAAACCGGAAAACTTTAACAAAGTCGTTCGCATCTACAAGGGATCTCAGTTTGTCGACAATGTTAAGATCTATTCTGCTAATCAGGATTTTCAATAAATGTTTTTACATCGGCATATGAATCCAGTTATAGGACAGCTGGATTTAAGAGAATGCAACTTCCAATAATTCTATTGACAAATGCGCAATCTCTTCTTCCAAAGATAGATGAAATGAGACTGACGGCTTCGGTGAAGAACCCTGAGTCCCTGATATCATCTGTATAACAGAGTCTTGGCTGAACCAAAGTATTGAAGATAATCTGATTTTAATACCGAGGTATGACATTTTTCGCTATGATCGTCGGAATCGTCGAGGAGGAGGTGTAGCCATCTATCTGAGAGATTCAATAGCAAGCAGTGTACGCTCTAACAAGTTTGAACATAGCGGCATTAAAGATGTTGAAAGTTTGTCGATTGAACTGACTGAGCTGAAGATTCTGCTTACATGTATTTACATTCCACCTCAAAGTAATGCGGCGACCCTGACTCTGGTTCAAGAATATTTGTGTGATATGACAGATGAATATCTCTCTGAAAATCCGAACAACCACTGCATCATAACTGGCGATTTCAATCATTTCGATGTTGCATCTCATTGCTCAGAGTCGTGTCTGTCAGATATTGTTTTGAGGCCTACACGGAGGCGAAACATACTGGACCACATTCTCATTACAGAAGAACTTATTCCTTTTTACAATCCGGCAAATGTTTTTTATGACTCTCCGGTTGATAATGCAGACCACTCGTAATAATAGCTATCCTGACGAAAATTTTAAGTACAAATCATCGATGAAAATTCAAATGCGAACTATTTACGATTTCCGCTCTTCGAATATCAATCAACTCAAGTTTGAAATGATGAACGTCAACTGGGATGTGGTACTACATGAAAATGATATCGAAATACAATGGGAATTATTCCATTCAATTATGACTAATATGATAGACCTTTGTATTCCACAACACCAAGTTGTTATATCCTCGAACGATAAAGATTGGATAACGCCAATAACCAAACATTACATCAATAAACGATGGGAGGCCTTTAGACAGCAAGACTGGCCAAGATATGAACATTTCCAAGAGAAAGTCAAAATTGAAATTAAGAAGTCAAAAGCAATATGGGCAGGAAAACTGAAAAGAACCACGAATGGCATGTGGAAGTTGGTAAACGCGGTCAAAGGCAAAGAATCTTCAAAAATGGATATAAGATCATTGTTGAAAGACTACGACAGTGAAGAACATCTGGCCAATGTCAGTAGTAAGTAAAACTCCACTTCTGGATAGCGCAAGATGGCCGCCATCGCTGACGTCCCCCCCCTCTGGCACGGCAGAGTGTCGTGGTCGGCCGCCGTGGTGCTTCGGGTCTGAGTCCCCCCCCCTCTGGAACGACAGAGGTTGTGGTCTGTCGTGGTGTGCCGGCCAGGTGGGTTCACGTTCACAACATGTTCGCTGACTCCCCCCCCTCTGCAACGACAGAGTGTGAGACTCGGGTGAGTTGGTCCGACCGCCTGGTTGACGTGGGCGACCGTCTAGGTTGACGTGGGCGACCGCCAGGATTAGTCTTGAGGCTATAGTGTGTGATGTTTTTCGTGCAATCTGCTGAATGTTGGGTTGTAAAATGGGTTGTTTCGAGTGGAAGGAGTGGTCGGATGAGAAAACGGAGGTCGGATTCGTATTCAGCGTGAAATTCTGCATCGGTAGGGTGAGTTTCAAGTCAATCGGTGAGAAAAAATTTTCAACATTTTTCGAAAAAACGACAGAGTAAGAATTTGGGACGTTTTGGTGTGTAGCGCCAAAACGAAGCATCGGATGAGAAAACGGAGGCCAGATTCGGATTCAGCGTGAAATTCTGCATCGGTATGGTGAGTTTCAAGTCAATCGGTGAGAAAAAATTTTCAACATTTTTCGAAAAAACGACAGAGTTAGAATTTGGGACGTTTTGGTGTGTAGCGCCAAAACGAAGCATCGGATGAGAAAACGGAGGCCAGATTCGGATTCAGCGTGAAATTCTGCATCGGTATGGTGAATTTGAACGCCATCGGAGAGAAAAAATTTTCGCTGACGTCCCCCCCCTGGACAGCTTGCTTCGATTTTGGCTTCCAGTGGACGGATTTTGTCGTGCGATAGCTCGTTTGAAAGCTAAGAGTGAGACAAATTCAGTGAAAGAATCGGCTTGTTCCTATCTGTCTTCGTTCAAAAGTTAGAGCGGTTACAAGATTTTAGGTCGGAGCTCGCTTACCTGAAAAAATCCTAAGTGTCAGAGTGACTTTGTCTGGGTAAAATTTTGAAAATTTTCCAAAGTGTGGAATTTCGACCTGGGACCGTCACCAAAACATTTTTCATCAAATTTCACTGACCCCCCCACCCTGGACAGCA